>CM055063.1:50162227-50179727 GCA_029204045.2 Tillandsia leiboldiana | reverse complement strand
ATGTATAGATATATAGGTATAGATATATATATATAGATACAGAATATATATGTATATAGATATGATTAGGATATATATATATATATGTATACTGGTCTCTACATATCTATATATATCTAATATATATATATATATATAGATATACGATATTATAGCTATATATGTATATATCTACTATATACTATAGTATATCTATATATATATGCTAAATCTATATATATGTATAATATATATATATCTATGTATATATATATATATATATATATATATAATATATAACATATATATGTAATATATATATAGATCTATATATATATATATAATATATGTATTATATATATATATGTATATATATATAGTGTCTATTGTATATACTCTATATAGTATCTATCTACATATCTAATATATGTATATATATATATTGATATCACTATATATATATATATATATGTATATTATATATATATATATATATATATATGTATATGTATATATACTAATGTCATAAATATTATTATGTTAAGGTATATTTGATTAGATCATATTTATAAATAAAATTTATTTTTGTTGCATTAATTGCGCATGCACGCACATTCGTTTCCTTACAAATGGTCTGTATGAAGCTAGCTTTATTAAAAAGAAAACTTGACATCAAGTTCTTTTTAATTGAAGGTCTGCAATACATCTTTCAAAATGACCACCTTTCTAGAAGAAAATTTTAGCTCGACCTTACCACTTCTTAAAATTTTAGACGTATGTGAATCACCAGGCATGATACTTCTTAATTGTTTATTGGGAGTATATATTTTGAATCAAGTCTTATCTTAACAGACATGCCTATTAGCACTAGAGTTTACTCCCCATCCTTTAGCATTTTTTACCAAGCATATGTCTATTATTATTGCCACAAGTGGTTCCTCGGTAATATTGGCTTGAGATAAAGCTTTATGTTTTCAAAATTTGCAAATTTGAACAATATGTCTTCTTTTACCATAGACATAGCAAACTATAAAACTTTTCTCTTGAGAAGAAGGTCTTTGATTATTTAAAATTTTCTTATATTGAGGGCTATCATTATTTTTTTCAATTTTCTTCTTAGGGTTCAAATATATATTTCTAAAACGATTATTATTAGGTAAAAAATTAGATGATACTAAGTTTATCTTAGTGGCGCTAGTATCATTCTCTTTTGCTTCAAATGCATTTTGGCCTTTTGCGTCCTCTTCCACGCGAATGTGTGCAATTAATATCTCGAGAGACATTTTCTTTTATTTGTGTCGAAACGTCTTTTGGAATTCCCACCTTTTGAAGCGGAAGGATTTGTTGAGATCTCCGATAGTATCATTGAACTTTTCATGTGTAGCCTTCATTCTTGAATCTGTTTAACATTATTGGTGTAAATATACAAAAATAGAGGTTAGATTACAATAAAATATAAAAAGTGTCGACGAGTCGGTCAAGCCGAGGCTCAAAAATCTCGCTTTTTTTTTTTTTTTAAGGAGATTCAAGCCCTCTATAATTGGCAAAGCTCTCAAACCAATGCAGTAAAACGATGACTTGTCCTCTTCAAAAAATAACGATTCGACACTCATCGTATGACTTCACTAATTCTACACAAGGAGATGAGCCCAAATCTCAAAAAAAAAAAAAACACCTTTTCTTTAACCAAAAACACCTTTTCTTTAACCTTCTCTCTTAAATAGAATAATATTTTACTTGATATACTATTTTGTTGGTTTTTTGTTAAGAGAGTGGAAAAGCGCTCTCTATGAGTTGCAAGAATTAAGTGCCCATAGGAGTTGTTAAAAGTAAATGACAAAGATTACATAAAAATAAATTGTACATTGTAGACTTGTAGGTAATCTCTTCGAAGCTACAATTAAAAGGTAAAAATTACATTACCTTTAAAGCAAAATTTATTAATATTAAATTATATATATATAGTCCGACTATTATGTTTGTAAAAGTACCAAGCAATTAGTGTTTGTAAGTTTTCTACTGTTAAAACTATCCCTTTGATTAATTTTACCTCTTGTTGGGGCCGAAATGCGCCGCTGACTGTTGACCTGGTCCGGTCCGCGATTGGCCTTCGAGTTGACCCTTTTAGTGTGATGCGCCGTGTGCCAAACGATTAGATCGAGGAGGGATCTGTTAGGTCGGATTCTTCTCAATCAAACTCTTAATGAAGTTCGACCTAGAAAAGCTGGACCGGGATTTGGAAACAAGGATTAACACGGCCGAAAGCCGATTAAAAGTTGTATTGCTCAAAGGACGTACGGTTACAGGGGAACGATTATAATTAGGACTACTCCTAAGAAAGCTGTAAGGAAAGCTGTAAAGAAAGCTGCAAATGTGGGTATGAAAAACTGGATAGGAAAGCGGTAAGAAAAGCTGTAAACTTAGTCTAGGAAAGTTGTAGATGCAGGTATTGAAGGTATTGAAAAGTAGGGGTAGTCACTGGCTTACGAGGTTGCAGAACCCCTTTTTCTTCGATGGTTCGATTATTTATACTTGTTCGGGCTAGGTGTATGGTCGCAATTTTGGGTAATCGGCGTAACCTAAGGGGAATCATCGCGTATCTCTCAACTACTTCCTTTTGAATTGATCCTCATCGGTTGGATAGTAGCTCTTTTCCGTCCACGTTCATCCCCAAGATTGATGCGGCGAAGCACGATCTTCAGCAATTTTTGATGCTGGGCGCCGTTTGCCATTTCAACGTCAACTGCGTGAGTCGCGCACCAAATCCCGTGCCCTTTCTTTTTAGGGTCTTCCCTTTTGCAGCTCAAGCAGCCGATTCTCGATCCTGTTTTCGTCTTTTGCTATCGTTTGGCAAAGACAATCGGATGGTTTGCCTTGAGCTGGAGTTGGTCATAATTAAGACGCGAGCACCTTTCTATCGGTTACTTTTTCTATCGGATGGTATCCTTAGCTGATGGTTCACGCCACGTGTCGCTTCCCAACTTGACCGCAGTGCATTCCACATGGCGATATTTTTGACCTCAACAATGCCTCCTCGATAATCGCCTGATGTACCATTCGGATGATTGTCGAAATTTGACCGATGCGTGTCACGAGATCCCTAATTATCTCTCCATACCCTGATAGTATATTTGCTCACTGATCGAGAGATTCACAATCAAGTATATTTGCTCACTGGCTGAGGGATTCGCAATCAAAGATTGAACCTCTTTGGCTTTGGTCCGACGGCCGTAGGACGGCGATTCTATTTGAGCCAGCTTCGGACCAAGATAAGGGAATCACACCGTAGATAGCAGCCCCTACCCAACAATATTTTGATAGAGATAGTCCATCCTGTTAGTAGTTTAGTTTTGAGCACTGTATATCGGAACTGGCCAGGCCAGGGTCCTTTAATTGTTTTTATTTCTTTCGAGAGGAAGACTTTTGTATGTATCTTGTACAGTAATAGATGTTAGTATAGTTGTATTTTTTGCTCATATACATGTTTAGCTGTAAATTATAGTTCTTTTGTAGGATAGTTTTGAATGCTTCGCGTGTATGGGGTATATTTTGTTGCGTGCCGAGGGCTTCCGCTGAAGGCTTAGGACGTGAGACAAATATCGCACACCATTATGGATCATGACGCGATCCTCGGTCGTGACTTATGAAGTATGTTCTGACCGAAATTGCGTTGATTGCGGGTTGCACACCCTATAATTTCACATATTTAATCTTAGGCGTTAAATGTCCTTAGTTTCGGTGCTCGTTCTCAATTGGTTTATAAAGCCGGCAACCGATTCTTTATCTTGGTACTTATCTTCAATCGGCTGATAAAGCCGATGACCGTTTCTTTGCTTGGACAGTCGATTCCTACCTATCCTTGAAGTTTAAGTATCTTTTATCAGCTCATATCCCCTCTCGATTCATCCACATTAGTTGACCACATGTCACTTTTTGATTCGGTTCAAATGTGTAGTGCACCGATTTCCGCGAAATGGCAAAAATCAGCAAAAATACTTGTAACATATTGTTAAGGAATTTGTATTGGCGTATTTCGTGAAAGTGTTTAAGTCTTGAAGATTGAAGATGAAGATGTTTGGATCATATACCTCAATCTCAAGAAAGAAGAATTCAAAAGGATCAGGTACGTTTAACTAAGTAATCTTGGTGATCCGAATACTTCTTATAGTGTAGAAACACTTGGATGGGTTTTTAATTGCATAAAAATCAGAAAACTGGACTGTTATATGTTCAGGATCCGGATCAGAGTATTCCAGTCCGGACCCCGAACGTAGTATGTTCATGCGGAAATCCAGTCCGGACCATCCCTGGTTCAGTCCCGACCCCGAACGTGGCTTCTGTAGAATTCGCATGAACAGTCCGGACCGTGCTTCTTTCAGTCCGGACCCCGAACACGATTTTTTAGAAATTCTCTAAAAAATGATGACAGTCCGGATCAAGCTAAATCCAGTCCGGACTGTCATGCGGGAAAAAGTTTGTTAAAGTCAGTTTTTGATTCTTATCCACTTCCAATGGTTTCTATGTAAGAATTCAAATTTTTATTGTAATTAAATAAAAGGAAAAAGAATAAAAGTCGAGTTGATTTTGAAATATAACTGGCATAATAGTGCAAGTGACCTTTTACTACTGTGAAAATTGCACAATTTACGAGGCAAAAAGGCTATCTTCCAATTCGGACATGATCTTGGAAATCCGAGTTGACCGTTGCGATCATCTTATCGAACTAAAGCGAGATTCATATTCAGCACTTTTCGATCTGACGGTCGGATCTTCCAGAAATCGGCGAAGAAGCGAGCGAATTTCGCGATCAATGTAACAGTGCGCACAGTGCAATAAGTGGTTACTGTAGATGAACAGTGAACCCCTATTTCAAAATCCCTTTAGTGCCAACGTTAGCTAATTCGCTGTCCGGACACCGGTCATAGCGATCCAGGTAGTCGATTTGAACGGTTTCGTCGTTCTGAACGCAATGGCACTGACGGAATTTCCTTTCGACGACCCTAAAGTCTCGAAAAGCGCGATAACTGTATTTCGGAACAGTATGTTATGGACCGAGATTTTATCCGGGCAGTTTCTCGAAAAGCAGAAATCGCTACCTAATAGGTTTCGTCGAGCCGGACGTCGTGGCGAAGTCCATTTTTCGTTTCGACGACCGAAATGCCTTGAAAAGCATGAAATACGGGGAAAATACGGCTTTTTACACAGTAGTCCCTAGATTTTATGCATGGATTTGCGTGCCACTTCTTGGAGAGGGACCTTAGTGCAAATGGAAGATGCTGTGAGGGACTAAAGACTAAATACCAAAGTTAGAGGGTTTATAATGCAATTGTGCAAAGTTGCACTATTCAAATTCAAAATGCAATTTGAATCCTTAAAACCCCGCAGCCTCAGCCCCTCAGCCACCAGATTCCAACAACCTCTCATTTCCTCTCTGCGCACTCCACGCAACCGGAGCTAGCGCACGGCCGCCGCCACCCCGTCGCCGGAGAAGAGAAGATCAAGAGTCATCTTGATCTCGGGTTCTTAAGAAGGAAGACTCTTGGGAGGACCCTAATGGAGCAAGTCCTTCCCTGAGGTGTCCTCTGTGAAGCCGCAACCGAGCTCGAGTGCGCCTGGCTCCGCCCTGTGCCGTCGCGGCCATCGTCTCCTTCCTCCAACTTTCCGGCGAAGGTAAGTTCTTGGAACTTTTCTTTTGATTTTGGCAACTGGGCATGATCAATGTGCTACTGACACCGAGGACACCACTCGGTTGCAGCCCGAGCAGCTTCCGCCGTCCCGATCGCCGGCGGGAACTCTTAGTCGCCGGAATAAGCAATTTGGCCGATCGGGAGCGCCGCGGTTATCCGGCCGTCCAACCAAAGATCAGCACCGTTAAATCTTAGTCTCTTGACGACTGCAACACCTCCACGAAGTCCGATCCCCATCGGTTGAGGATCGGGGCCTCACGAGCCAGCCCTAGAAACCGGCTTTCCTCTACTTAGGCCGATCGCCGCCGTCCGGCGCCGCCGTTGCCTCCCGATGCCAGCCACCACTGCACCAAGCTCCGTGGCGTTGGGACAGAGCTTCTTGTCCAAGTTGTACCGGCCCGGAGCCACCCGGCCGGAATCCGCCATTAACGACCCTTGGAGCTCCACCGAGCTCCGCCGCCGCGCCTTGCCGACGATCCCCGGCACCGGAAAACCACCCAGGTGAGTTTGGTTGGTCCTTAGGAGCCTCCTCATCGTGTTGCTTGCGGAGTTTGACGCCGGGATTTTGTTTTCCAGGGTTGCACCCGAACTTCCTTCGAGCTCAACCTCCGGCTATCTCCGGCGGTCCGGGCTCCGGCTACCTCTACAGGTAAGCTCTAGGTACGATTTTTAAAGGTCCCATCATTTTGTTTAGGCTTAGGGCACCCCCCTGTTGCTGGGTCTCAACACTTGCACCGAAATGCCCATTTCGGCTTGTCTCCGGCCGCCGCCGCCTCCGGCCGCCGGGGCTCGACCCAGCATGGATCAGTCATCATCTGGGACCTCTAGCTAACTGCTGCTCACCTTGGTTACTGACAGAGCAAGGTTGCATTGGAGCTTCACCAATCCGGGCTCTAGCTGATTTTCGGGTTGCTCCGGCCAACTACTTCGGCCAATCTCAGGCAAGCCACAGGTGAGCCCCACTACTCTCTGTCCATGCTTAACACCACGATCCAGCTAATTTTCAATTTGCTCAAGTAGATATTAAGACTTAGCATAGTTGTGAATTGAACCCTAACTGTTTATGGGCCAACTTGGTTCTCGGGATCCGTGTCAGTCCAAACTTGTGAGCACGGCCTTGGTCTTGTCGAAACAAACACGCTGAAACTTACAGAACGGCTTTTGGACTCCCGGATTTCAAGAACGAGCCGAAACAGTCCGTTAACTCGATGTTTTTATGCAATTAAAGATATGTTATGGACCTAAACGCAAATTGGACTCGCTGGCTGTCTTTAGACAATGTTTTCACACCTTCTAGTCATGTTGATAAGATTCCGTGGGTTCTCGGTGATCGGGAATCAGATTTTGTTCGGTTAATCGGCGGTTTTGTCCCGTTTAAGTTTTCCGTTACTGTCGTGTTGTCGGGATGGGTATGTGTGAGTCTATTACTGACTGTAGCTTCTTATTCAGGGCCCAGTTGTTCAGCACCAGCCTCCCAGTAGCAGAGTGGGAGTTCGAGGATCTGCTTTCATTCAGGTGGGTTATCTTCGGTCCGGGCTTTATCTTTTCGGCCCTCTGGTTGCTTTAGTCCAGTCGGACACCTGTTTTTGATTTGCCCTGATGATTATATTTATATGACCTATCTGGACATATACTGATCTCCTTTGACATATCATGATCCTCCTGATTGACATTGACTTCGTTAGACCTGTCATATACACCTGTGCTTGATGTTACCTGTTCACGATTAGCCCTGATTATTGGGTTTACATGCTCTATGATTATTCACGATAGATTTCGATCTACTTGAGACCCATCACCTGTACCTGCTTATCAGCTCTTATATTCCCGTACATAGATTTGCATGATTCGAGGATACTTGTTGATTCCTGTCATTTGAGATATTACTTGATATTCCGATGTGCATGATTGATCCTGATTGATAGATGTTGACTGATGATTCCCTGTTGGGATCTCGGCATGTTGCCGACTACCCGGTCACTAGACCGTGAGATTGATCATTATGACTTGCCATGCACTGCTGTACTTCACGAACATGGCCGGGGTCGCTCCCCGTGGAGATTGTTCTTTACCGGTAGAGTGGTCTGATGATAGACCCGTGAGCCCTTGACAGGGGTTATGTCAGCCGAAAGGGTACCGAACAGTGGCTTTGCCTGAGGTCCTGTGAGACCAAGAGTGGCGCATGATTGGGTACTTGGGTTTCTGTCTTTGACGCATGATTCTTACTTTGTACCATTGATGTTCAGTTATGTTGATTTCCAGCATTATTATCTGTAGACATACTTTATCACTTGTAGTTCCATATGCTTGATTAGTTCAGTATATCATGATTTCCAGCATCATTTATCTGCAGTTTCTTGTGCTCGATTATTATAGCTATGCCATGATTTCCAACATTATTTATCTGCAGTTTCTTATGCTTGATTATTATAGCTATACCCGGATTTTCCAGTAATTATTACCTGCAGTTTCCGTATTCTTGATTCTCTGCCTATTCAGTTTTATCTGTGGATTATTGATTATCAGTAGACTCTATCTGTTTATTCAACTTTACCCATTGATTACTACTATCCGCAGATTATTGTATCCAGTAGGTACGATTAGCTATTTCTCGGCTCGTCGTGCCCACTGGGATACATGTACAGTGTATCTCACACCCCTGGGTGACCATTTTTCAGGTCGGTCGGGTGCTGAGATGTCGGGACGATCGCGTGAGGCTGTTACGATAGAGCTGTTCCCCTGATGATAGATATGGATGATTGAGATTCCTAATGATTATAGCTGATTTCCATTTCCTAGTATTTTGGCTATTTTATTTGGATATTTCAGATTGATGATAATATGATATTTCGGATTATTCCTGATGATTAGCATTGTTTAGTTGAGATACTTATTGCTCTCTGATTGATGATTTGATTCGCCTAGCCGTGCATGTATAGGAGAGACTCTATCCATTAGGATAGGGAATTTCCTATATGTGTGGCGGTCTGTTACGCCCGTTTTGCGAACTTTGATTTTAAACAAAAAAAAAAAAAATTTAGACTGGATTTTTAAACTCGGGGCGTGACATTCTAACCTATAAGTAAACCCTAATTTCATCTTTTAGGGTAATCCAAAAATAAGTTTTGTATTCCGTAAATGAACGAGAAAAATTAACGGAGAAAAATTTAGAGAAATCCACATATAGAGAAGAAAGGAAATAACTAGATTTATTCTATGTTTCTTCATCTATATTGATTAATTTGATTATAGGTTTTCAAACTCAGATTTTGAGTAGAATCAAATTAATGAATACTTAGATGGTATTTCCGATCTATCTTTGATCTAAGTATTCGACGGATTTTCACCGCCAACAAAACAACGATTTTCCCAAAAATCGGCGCGTGGATTTGCGTGGCCTTGTAGATTCAAGGTGCTACTGCTCTCGTGGATTTGGAGTGAGGTACATTCGTGTGATCGAGACGTACTACTTGGTGGAGACCGTGGATTCGGTTGGATGTCGTGGACTTGACGTTGGACGCCGTGGATTCGGCGTTGGACGCAAATCGTGGATTCGAGGCGCGTTGCGGAGCGAGCGGAGAAGATCGACTCGGAGCGTATGGAAAAAGGGTGAGTCGTGTGTGACTACGGTATATCACCTTTGTACGTATTTAATCTTAGTTGATTTCACCGTGTGATCGGTCCCGTGGTTTTTTACTCCTGGTTTGGAGTTTTCCACGTAAAATCTCTGCGTGTTATTTACTTTTCTGCATTAGGTTATTTTTACGCAAAGATTTTGGAGTGTTTATTATTTACACCTATTCACCCCCCTCTAGGTGTTTTTTTTCCCCTGTTCAGATCCATATAGTTATAACCCACAAGTGGTATCAGAGAGGGAATAGGGTTGTAAACAATGGTTGAAGGTGGAAACATCAACAGACCACCGTTCTTCGATGGAACAAACTATGTTTACTGGAAAGTACGCATGAGAGCGTTTTTAATTTCCATCGATGAACGGGTGTGGCAATCAATAGAGTTTGGATGGACGGACAAATCCTACCGAAATTATTGCTGATGTTCGCACCATCAAACCTAGGTCGAAATGGACCAAGGAATAAATTGATTTATTGTAAAAACTCTAAATATTTTATTTTAATAAATAGTCTAAAAGTGAATTTTGACCTGGTTTTTGAATTCAAAAGACCTATGTTGATTTATCTAGTCAATTGCCAGTGTGCGAGTTGCACGTTTTACGAGACAAAAAGGCTACTTTCCAATCCGGACATGATCTTGGAAATCCGAGTTGACTGTTGCGATCGTCTCGTCGAACTGAGTGAGATTTATATTCAGCACTTTTCGATCTGACGGTCGGATCTTCCAAAATTCAGCGAAGAAGCGGGCAATTACCGCGACCAATATAACAGTGGTCTGCGCAGAGGTCGCTTAAGTGAATTACTGTATATGAACAGTAACCCTGATTTTCGGGACCTGACGAATACAACGTTGACTAATTCACTGTTCGGAATCCGAACATAGCATTTCAGGTAGTCGATTTGAACGGCTCCGATGTTCTGAACGCAATGGCGCAGTCGAAAATTCTGTTTGACGACTCTGGAATCTCGAAAAGCGCAAAAACTGTATTTTGACACAGTTATTATGGACCGAGATTTTATCCGGGCAGTTTCGCTAAAATCAGAGATCGCTACCTGGTAGGTCTCGTCGAGCCGGACGTCATGGCGCAGTCCATTTTCCGTTTCGACGACCAGATCGCCTCGAAATGCGTGAAATAAGGCAAAAAAGTGGATAATTTCACATTAAACCCCATTGAAGTTGCCTCGATTTGCGTGCCAATTTCTTGATAAGGACTTAAGTGCAAAGTATAGCTACCGTAGTGGACCTAATAGCTATTAAAAGGGCTTGAAGGGCTGAAATGCAATTATGCATATTGCTATATAGAGGCTTTCACACCGAGCTAGGGTTTTCAAGAAAACCCACGCAAGAGCTCTGCCCTAGCCGCTTCTCAACAACCCTCCTCCTCGCTGCCTCGCTTCCTGGAGCCCTCCCCGCACCGGCCGCCGCCTCCCCTTGCCGGAAAAAGGGAGACCAAGAAGCTCTTGATCTCGGTTCTTGGAGAGGAAGGCAACCAACAAGGTCTTTGGCGATCAAAACCACGTTCAGTGGAGTCCTCCCGGGAGCCGCAGCCGACCTGTGTTGGACCTGCCCCCGACCGCCGCCGTGCGCCGCCGCGGGACCTCTCCTCCTTTTTCCTAGTCTCCGGCGAAGGCAAGTATGGAAGTTTTGTTCTTGTTTCGTTTCGGGGACCCTAGCACTGTGTTATTGACATCCCAAGGATCACCCTGGTGCAGCCCCGCGGTCCCCGGTGCCCTGGTTGACCGACCGGAGAGCTAGCTGCCGGAATTATCGTTTTCCGTCCGACCTCGCGCGCCGGCGTGATCCGGCCATCAAGCGCTCGATCAGAACCGTTGGATCGGCTCCTCTCGGTGACTGCAACATCCCCACGAAGCAGGAAGCGGATCGATTGAGGATCGAGCCCAAACGAAGTTGCCCTAGGAACCGGGTTGTTGGCACCTTCGCCGATCGTCGCCGCCCGGCGCCGCCGCTGCCTTCCGGCGTCGGCCACCACTGCACCAAGACTCCTGTAACCGATAGGGGTCTTCTGGTCCATGTCCCACCGGCCCGGAGCTACCTCGCCGGAATCTGCCATTAGAGGCCTTAGAGCTTCACCGGAGCTCCGCCGCCGCGCGCCGCCGGCGACTCCAGACCTCCGGAAACGGTGCAGGTAGGCCCCTCTCATCATTTCGTGACCAATGGTGGTGTTGCATGGGAATCCTAACGTCGGGTTCTTGATTCCCGCAGTTGCACCCGAAACCATCTTCTCGGGCTCATCTCCGGCCGCCGTCGCCTCCGGCCGCCGGGGCTCGACCCCACATGGACTAAACTTCTTCTGGGAACCTCCTCTAACCTATGCTCACCCTTGAAACAGGTCGGAACCTGGTTGCACCAAGATCACCCAAAACCGAGCTTGAGCCATTCTTGGGTGTTGCTCCGGCCACTGTTCCGGCCGACCTCCGGCCCCCCCTCAGGTGAGCCCCACTGTCCACAGTACGTGCTTAACATGATGCTCCATCTAACTTTAGATTTGATCAAGTCTAGGTTGTGTACTAGCATAGTTGCGAATTGGACAAAAAGGTTTATGGGCCAACTTTATTCTCGGGAACCGTGGCAGTCCAATTCTGTGAGCACGGCGTTCGTCTCGTCATAACAAACGCGCTGAAAGTTACGGCGCAGCTTTTGGACTCCCGGATTTTGAGAACGAGTCGAAACATTGGGTTAATGCAATAGCTCTAGGCAAATTAAATTACATTTTGGACTCAAATGCGATTCGGACTTGCTGGCTGTCCTTAGACAGCGTTTACACGCCTACTAGGCATCTTGTTAGAGTTCAGTAGGTCCTCATTGATCGAGAGTCAGATTCTGTGCGGTAAATCGGCAATATTGCCCCGTATAAACACTCCGTTACTGTCGTGTCGTCGGGACGGGTATATGTGAGCCTAGTTCTGACTACAGTCTCTGTTCAGGGCCCAGCAGTTCAGCACCAGCCTCCCGGTAATCTAGCGGGAGTTCGGGATCGGCCTTCATTCAGGTGGGTTGTTTGTACTTTATTCCTAGCCTCTAAATTCTATCTTATTGGACGGGGTCTATTCTAAGTGTACTGGGGTTACATAATGACGGGTGATAGCTTATGCATGTTAGTGGGTTCGCTATAATGACTAGCGTCGATTGCCGACGGTGTTCTTCTTTTTCATCCCATATATGTCAGCGGGCCACCTTCGAGTGCGCGCAGTATTACCTTGTTTTCGATTATGCACTTTACCTCATTTACCTCATTACTCTTACTATTCTTATTGTGATACTGACATGATGGTGGTTACGGTTACTTGGCTCGAGGTTGCCACACGCGCACCCGCGGTTTGGCCACCGCAGAGGGTGCGCTTTTCCGGAAAAGAGGTCGTAGAACCCGTGTATACCCACGAGGTGACGTAGTGGGGGCCCCTTATTAGCTGTGGGGTTGAGGCGCCTAGGTGCGAGCGGAGCGACCCGCCGGTTTAGTTGTCCGGCGCGGTCGCGGTGTTGCAGGTACGGTATGGGGCCGTCGGTAGTGGACCGACGCGGCCGGGGTATTACAGGATACAGGTGTACAGGTTGCCTTTCCTCCTTGGGAGGATGGTTGCTCCAGTTGTCTTCACGGTTTGTTTTACTATATTCTCCTGCTTACTGTTTCTGCGTCACTGACATCCCACTTCGTGACAGGGTCCAGACGGGGAGGGAGGTAGGCGGCGGTGAGGACGGGACAGGAGCAGCTGGGTCGCTGGGGACCCTGGACTGTATCTATTCTTTCATTCTCGCTTTTCATTACTCTGTAGTCATGTGAGTGGTTCGCGATACCCTCGTGGGGTCGGCATGGATGTCGGTACGGGCTACATTTAGTGCCCCTAGTGGAATATCTTTCCCTTTTATTTCTATCGGCCATTTGAAAATCAAGAAGGCAGAAGCCGAGGAAAAGATTGCGAAAACCGTTTTTAAAATCTAAGTGTCGTGTGGGCACTGGTTTCAAAAACCCTGTGAACTTATGAATTGCAAAAGGGATTTCAAAACTGTGGATTTATCCTTTCCAAGTTGATCGGCCATACGTTCTTCTTTTATTAGTTTAGAATACTGGTTGCTTGTGAACAACTGTGGTGATTGATTGGTTGTGTATGTTGGAACATGTACTGAACGCTACGCCGTGCACGTACAGGGGAGACTCTGTCCGGTTGCAGAGTGACCCTGTACGTGTGGCGGGTCTGGGCACGCGCCGGGGAAGAGGGGTTCTCTTTTAAACAAAAAAAAAAATTTACGCGTCAAATATTCGGCTTTTATGAATCGTTTCCGCTAAAACAAACCCCCGGGGCGTGACAGATTAAATGGTATCAGAGAATTCTTTCAATCACAACAGTTAGTGCCGACATCCGTGGACAACCCTCACATGCCTACATACGAATGAAATGGGTAGGGCGTAGGACTGTAGAACGTGAGTGACCGAGGGGGGGGGGGAGGAAATGTTGAGTCCTTTCTCTCACTTTATGGTTGTTGTTAGTAGGGTAGTCTAAAGTTGACTCTTGTGATGTGTGACAGACATGGCCCGTACTAGATCATCGGCCGGGGACGCAGAGTCAGAGTCCGAGTCCTTTCCCTCGCTAAGTGGTGCGATGTACCGTTGATGATTAGCAAAGACTAAAGCCGACCTTCTTTGTGTGCATACAGATCGAGGGCCGACTCAGCCAGCAACCGACGACGGAAATGGACATCGCCGACGAAGCCAATCGCCTGCTCCGCAACCAGCTGCGCGACGTGGCTGGGCAACTGCTGACTCTCGCGGAGCGCCTGAGCATGCTGACACAGGAACTCGAGGGCGTCGACCGGTTCCGGGGCGGCAGCAGAAGCGTTGCCACTCCCGGGATGCCACCGACGGGCCCTCCCGCCGTCCAGGAGGCTGCTAACCTGACCGTGCACACCAACGCAGAGTTGCGCCCGGCAGGAATGCTCTTACCCCCGAGTCGGCCGGGGACCCCCATCGGAGGGGCCGGGCGAGCAAACGCCCGAGAGCCGGGCAGAAACCTCGGGCAGACGACGGATGAGAGACCTAAGCCACCGAAAACCGTGCGTCATATGCGGCAATGCACACCTCATAACGAGCTGCCCGTGGCGGGACGGACACTGTTTCCGATGTGGCAAGCCGGGCCACACGCGGTATGAGTGCCCTCTGAAGCCGTCTGTCAGAAGACCCCTGCGCCGCGACATGTTGAGCCCAAGGGAACCGCCGCCTCCACCCCTCAAGGGGGCACCGATCCAGAGAGCCGACCTAATCCACGCCCGACGCAAGCACCGAAGGTCGAACGAGGGCTTAAGGGGAGCGGGCACGCGCAACCGGGATCCTGCGTCATCTGCAAGGGCGCGCACCCAGTGACGGAATGCACTTGGAGGTACCACTATTGTAACCGGTGCGGCTTGCCAGATCACAATCACCTCTCCTGCCCTCAAGGGCCCACCCCCGCCTCCGCCGCCGTGCCACCACCGCCAAGAAGAAACAAAGAGCGCGGCGGCCCCGTGCAGACAAAGGGCTCGCCCGACGACCAGCGATGTGCAGACTCTTTAGACAGCAAACCCCCACCCCAACACGCGGTGCGACGCTGGCCCAAGGATTGTGGGCGGACGCCCCCGGCCGCCCCGGCAGACGACGCGTCGTCCCGAAATAGGGAATGACAGGTACTTATCTCTCTTTGTTTTCTACTTTTCCTTTTTCCGTTTACCTTCCCTTCCCTCGGCTTCATAGAAGCTCCGTTTGGGCCGGAGCAACCCGACCCTACCAGACCCTTGCGAGCCCTCCTGCCTTTAGCTCTACCTCTCGTTTCGTCGACCGTTCGGTCCGGTGTGCTTACAGGCGAGGGAGCCAATCTAACCTTAGCAAATCGCATACCGGTGCGTGAATTGCACAGTCTCCGATGCAAATTGACCCCACCTTTCGCACAGGTTTTGTGGATCGACGTGGACTCACCTAAGTGGTAGTCATGGCGATGTTCATGACCGCGAGGCGGTAGTAACCCTCGATAAAGGTTATGTTTTGGCACTGAGATTGTGTTGGGAAGTATGTGATATACCTTCTGGTAGGAGTTGCGTCCCCAACTTGTTGTTGGCGACAAACCTTTAGTATTCCGCTGTTCTTTTGGTAAGCACGTTGGCTACAGGCAACGGACGGTCGAAAGAACTGAGGAAATACTCTGCCCTATAATGAGGAGTACCAGATTGGGTCTAAATTAGTAGCCTTAGAGTTGTAGATACCTTGCGACTGACTTGTAGCCCTCGATTAAACTTTCTGAGCATTTTCATAGAGTATGACTTCAGGCGGTAAGCTCCGGGAATGAAACTTTTAAGTTGTAAGTCTCGGGGACGAAACTTCTTTTAAGTTGTAAGTTTCGGGGACGAAACTTCTTTTAAGTTGTAAGTGATGTAAAAACTCTAAATATTTTATTTTAATAAATAGTCTAAAAGTGAATTTTGACCTGGTTTTTGAATTCAAAAGACCTATGTTGATTTATCTAGTCAATTGCCAGTGTGCGAGTTGCACGTTTTACGAGACAAAAAGGCTACTTTCCAATCCGGACATGATCTTGGAAATCCGAGTTGACCGTTGCGATCGTCTCGTCGAACTGAGTGAGATTTATATTCAGCACTTTTCGATCTGACGGTCGGATCTTCCAAAATTCAGCGAAGAAGCGGGCAATTACCGCGACCAATATAACAGTGGTCTGCGCAGAGGTCGCTTAAGTGAATTACTGTATATGAACAGTAACCCTGATTTTCGGGACCTGACGAATACAACGTTGACTAATTCACTGTTCGGAATCCGAACATAGCATTTCAGGTAGTCGATTTGAACGGCTCCGATGTTCTGAACGCAATGGCGCAGTCGAAAATTCTGTTTGACGACTCTGGAATCTCGAAAAGCGCAAAAACTGTATTTTGACACAGTATTATGGACCGAGATTTTATCCGGGCAGTTTCGCTAAAATCAGAGATCGCTACCTGGTAGGTCTCGTCGAGCCGGACGTCATGGCGCAGTCCATTTTCCGTTTCGACGACCAGATCGCCTCGAAATGCGTGAAATAAGGCAAAAAAGTGGATAATTTCACATAAAACCCCATTGAAGTTGCTCGATTTGCGTGCCAATTTCTTGATAAGGACTTAAGTGCAAAGTATAGCTACCGTAGGGACCTAATAGCTATTAAAAGGGCTTGAAGGGCTGAATGCAATTATGCATATTGCTATATAGAGGCTTTCACACCGAGCTAGGGTTTTCAAGAAAACCCACGCAAGAGCTCTGCCCTAGCGCTTCTCAACAACCCTCCTCCTCGCTGCCTCGCTTCCTGGAGCCCTCCCCGCACCGGCCGCCGCCTCCCTTGCCGGAAAAAGGGAGACCAAGAAGCTCTTGATCTCGGTTCTTGGAGAGGAAGGCAACCAACAAGGTCTTTGGCGATCCAAACCACGTCCAGTGGAGGTCCTCCCGGAAGCCGCAGCCGACCTGTGTGGACCTGCCCCGACGCCGCCGTGCGCCGCGCGCGGGACCTCTCCTCCTTTTTCCTAGTCTCGGCGAAGGCAAGTATGGAAGTTTTGTTCTTGTTTCGTTTCGGGGACCTAGCACTGTGTTATTGACATCCCAAGGATACCCTGTGTCAGCCCGCGGTCCCCGGTGCCTGGTTGAACGGCGGAGAGCTAGCTGCCGGAATTATCGTTTTCCGTACGACCTCGCGCGCCGGGTGATCCGGCCATTCAAGCGCTCGATCAGAACGTTGGATCGGTCTTCGGTGACTGCACAATCCCAACGAAGCAGAAGCGCTCGATTGAGGATCGAGCCCCAAAACGAAGTTGCCTAGGACCGGGTTGTTGGCACCTTCGCCCGATAGTGCAGCCCGGCGAGCCGCTGCCTTACGGCGTCGCCACCCACTCACCAAGACTTCCTGTAACCGATAGGGGTCTTCCGGTCCATGTTCCCACCGGCGGAGCCTTCCTCGCGGAATCTGCATTAGAGGCTTAGAGATTCAACGGAGCTCCGCGGCCAGCGAAGCCGGCGGGGACTCCAGACTCCGGAAAACGCGTGCAGGTAGCCCTCTACATCATTTCGTGACCAATGGTGGTGTTGCATGGAAATCCTAAGCGGGTTTCGTTGATTCCGCAGTAGGTAGTTGCAACCGAAACAATCTTCTCGGGGCTCATCGCCGGCCGCCGTCGCCTCCGGC
>CM055063.1:50102484-50162127 GCA_029204045.2 Tillandsia leiboldiana | reverse complement strand
TCTCCTTTGACATATCATGATCCTCTGATTGACATTGACTTCGTTAGACCTGTCATATACACTGTGCTTGATGTTACCTGTTCACGATTAGCCCTGATTATGGGTTTACATGATCTATGATTATTCACGATATATTTCGATCTACTTGAGACCCATAACCCTGTACTGCTTATCAGCTCTTTATATTCCCGTACATAGATTTGATGATCGAGGATACTTGTTGATTCCTGTCATTTGAGATATTACTTGATATTCCGATGTGCATGATTGATCCTGATTGATAGATGTGACTGATGATTCCCTGTTGGGAATCTCGGCAGTTGCCGACTACCCGGTCACTAGGGACCGTGAGATTGATCATTATGACTTGCCATGCACTGCTGTACTCACGAACATGGCCGGGGTCGCTCCCGTGGAGATTGTTCTTTACGGTAGAGGGTCTGATGATAGACCCGTGAGCCCTGACAGCGGGTTAGTCAGCCGAAAGGTACCGAACAGTGGCTTTGGCCTGAGTCCTGGGAGACCAAGAGTGGCGCATGATTGGGTACTTGGGTTTCTGTCTTTGACGCATGATTCTTACTTTGTACCATTGATGTTCAGTTATGTTGATTTCCAGCATTATTATCTGTAGACATAACTTTATCACTTGTAGTTCCATATGCTTGATTAGTTCAGTATATCATGATTTCAGCATCATTTATCCTGCAGTTTCTTGTGCTCGATTATTATAGCTATGCCATGATTTCCAACATTATTTATCTGCGGTTCTTATGCTGATTATTATAGCTATACCCGGATTTTCCAGTAATTATTACCTGCAGTTTCCGTATTCTTGATTCTCTGTTTCAGTTTATCGTGGATTATTGATTATCAGTAAGACTCTATCTGTTTATTCAACTTACCCATTGATTACTACTATCCGCAGATTATTGTATCCAGTAGGTACGATTAGCTATTTCTCGGCTCGTCGTGCCCACTGGGATACTGTACAGTGTATCTCACACCCCTGGGTGACCTTTTTCAGGTCGGTCGGGTGCTGGATGTCGGGACGATCGCGTGAGGCGTGTACGATAGAGCTGTTCCCCTGATGATAGATATGGTGATTGAGATTCTAATGATTATAGCTGATTTCCATTTCCTAGTATTTTGGCTATTTTATTTGGATATATTCAGATTGATGATAATATATGATATTCGGATTATTCTGATGATTAGCATTGTTAGTTGAGATACTTATTGCTCTCTGATTGATGATTTGATTCGCCTAGCCGTGCATGTATAGGAGAGACTCTATCCATTAGGATAGGGAATTTCCTATGTGTGGCGGTCTGTTACGCCGTTTTGCGAACTTTGATTTTAAACAAAAAAAAAAAAAATTTAGACTGGATTTTTAAACTCGGGGCGTGACATTCTAACCTTAAGTTAAACCCTAATTTCATCTTTTAGGGTAATCCAAAATAAGTTTTGTATTCCGTAAATGAACGAGAAAAAATAACGGAGAAAAATTTAGTAGAAATCCACATATAGAGAAGAAGAAATAACTAGATTTATTTATGTTCTTCATCTATATTGATTAATTTGATTATAGGTTTTCAAACTCAGATTTTGAGTAGATCAAATTAATGAATACTTAGATGGTATTTCGATCTATCTTTGATCTAAGTATTCGACGGCTTTTCACCGCCAACAAAACAACGATTTTCCCAAAAATCGGCGCGTGGATTTGCGTGGCCTTGTAGATTCAAGGTGCTATGCTCTCGTGGATTGGAGTGAGGTACATTCGGTGATCGAGACGTACTACTTGGTGGAGACCGTGGATTCGGTTGGATGTCGTGTCGTGGACTTGAGTTGGACGCCGTGGATTCGGCGTTGGACGCAAATCGTGGATTCGAGGCGCGTTGCGGAGCGAGCGGAGAAGATCGACTCGGAGCGTATGGAAAAGGGTGAGTCGTGTGTGACTAACGGTATATCACCTTTGTCCGTATTAATCTTAGTTGATTTCACCGTGTGATCGGTCCGTGGTTTTTTACTCCTGGTTGGAGTTTTCCACGTAAAAATCTCTGCGTGTTATTACTTTTCTGCATTAGGTTATTTTTACGCAAAGATTTTGGAGTGTTTATTATTTACACCTATTCACCCCCCTCTAGGTGTTTTTTTCCCCTGTTCAGATCATATAGTTATACCCACAATTGGTATCAGAGAGGGAATAGGGTTGTAAACATGGTTTGAAGGTGGAACATCAACAACGCACAGTTCTTCGATGGAACAAACTATGTTTACCGGAAAGTACGCATGAGAGCGTTTTTAATTTCCCTCGATGAACGGGTGTGGCAATCAATCGAGTTTGGATGGACGGACAAATCCTACCGAAATTTATTGCTGATGTTCGCACCAACTTTCAAACCTAGGTCGAAATGGCCAAGGAATAAATGATTTTATTGTAAAACTCTAAATATTTTATTTTAATAAATAGTCTAAAAGTGAATTTTGACCTGGTTTTTGAATTCAAAAGACCTATGTTGATTTATCTAGTCATTGCCAGTGTGCGAGTTGCACGTTTTACGAGACAAAAAGGCTACTTTCCAATCCGGACATGATCTTGGAATCCGAGTTGACTGTTGCGATCGTCTCGTCGAACTGAGTGAGATTTATATTCAGCACTTTTCGATCTGACGGTCGGATCTTCCAAAATCAGCGAAGAAGCGGGCAATTACCGCGACCAATATAACATGGTCTGCGCAGAGGTCGCTTAAGTGAATTACTGTATATGAACAGTAACCCTGATTTTCGGGACCTGACGAATACAACGTTGACTAATTCACTGTTCGGAATCCGAACATAGCATTTCAGGTAGTCGATTTGAACGGCTCCGATGTTCTGAACGCAATGGCGCAGTCGAAAATTCTGTTTGACGACTCTGGAATCTCGAAAAGCGCAAAAACTGTATTTTGACACAGTTATTATGGACCGAGATTTTATCCGGGCAGTTTCGCTAAAATCAGAGATCGCTACCTGGTAGGTCTCGTCGAGCCGGACGTCATGGCGCAGTCCATTTTCCGTTTCGACGACCAGATCGCCTCGAATGCGTGAAATAAGGCAAAAAGTGGATAATTTCACATAAACCCCATTGAATTGCCTCGATTTGCGTGCCAATTTCTTGATAAGGACTTAAGTGCAAAGTATAGCTACCGTAGTGGACCTAATAGCTATTAAAAGGGCTTGAAGGGCTGAAATGCAATTATGCATATTGCTATATAGAGGCTTCACACCGAGCTAGGGTTTTCAAGAAAACCCACGCAAGAGCTCTGCCCTAGCCGCTTCTCAACAACCCCCTCCCCTCGCTGCCTTGCTTCCTGGAGCCCTCCCCGCACCGGCCGCCGCCTCCCCTTGCCGGAAAAGGGACCAAGAAGCTCTTGATCTCGGTTCTTGGAGAGGAAGGCAACCAACAAGGTCTTTGGCGATCAAAACCACGTTCAGTGGAGTCCTCCCGGGAGCCGCAGCCGACCTGTGTTGGACCTGCCCCCGACCGCCGCCGTGCGCCGCCGCGGGACCTCTCTCCTCCTTTTTCCTAGTCTCCGGCGAAGGCAAGTATGGAAGTTTTGTTCTTGTTTCGTTTCGGGGACCCTAGCACTGTGTTATTGACATCCCAAGGATCACCCTGGTGCAGCCCCGCGGTCCCCGTGCCCTGGTTGACCGGCCGGAGAGCTAGCTGCCGGAATTATCGTTTTCCGTCCGACCTCGCGCGCCGGCGTGATCCGGCCATCAAGCGCTCGATCAGAACCGTTGGATCGGCTCCTCTCGGTGACTGCAACATCCCCACGAAGCAGGAAGCGGATCGATTGAGGATCGAGCCCAAACGAAGTTGCCCTAGGAACCGGGTTGTTGGCACCTTCGCCGATCGTCGCCGCCCGGCGCCGCCGCTGCCTTCCGGCGTCGGCCACCACTGCACCAAGAAGACTCCTGTAACCGATAGGGGTCTTCTGGTCCATGTCCCACCGGCCCGGACTACCTCGCCGGAATCTGCCATTAGAGGGCCTTAGAGCTTCAACCGGAGCTCCGCCGCCGCGCGCCGACCGGCGACTCCAGACCTCCGGAAACGGTGCAGGTAGGCCCCTCTCATCATTTCGTGACAATGGTGGTGTTGCATGGGAATCCTACGTCGGGTTCTGATTCCCGCAGTTGCACCCGAAACCATCTTCTCGGGCTCATCTCCGGCCGCCGTCGCCTCCGGCCGCCGGGGCTCGACCCCACATGGAACTAAACTTCTTCTGGGAACCTCCTCTAACCTATGCTCACCCTTGAAACAGGTCGGAACCTGGTTGCACCAAGATCACCCAAAACCGAGCTTGATGCCATTCTTGGGTGTTGCTCCGGCCACTGTTCCGGCGACCTCCGGCCCCCCCTCAGGTGAGCCCCACTGTCCACAGTACGTGCTTAACATGATGCTCCATCTACTTTAGATTTGACTCAAGTCTAGGTTGTGTACTAGCATAGTTGCGAATTGGACAAAAGGTTTATGGGCCAACTTTATTCTCGGGAACCGTGGCAGTCCAATTCTGTGAGCACGGCGTTCGTCTCGTCATAACAAACGCGCTGAAAGTTACGGCGCAGCTTTTGGACTCCCGGATTTTGAGAACGAGTCGAAACATTGGGTTAATGCAATAGCTCTAGGCAAATTAAATTACATTTTGGACTCAAATGCGATTCGGACTTGCTGGCTGTCCTTAGACAGCGTTTTACACGCCTACTAGGCATCTTGTTAGAGTTCAGTAGGTCCTCATTGATCGAGAGTCAGATTCTGTGCGGTAAATCGGCAATATTGCCCCGTATAAACACTCCGTTACTGTCGTGTCGTCGGGACGGGTATATGTGAGCCTAGTTCTGACTACAGTCTCTGTTCAGGGCCCAGCAGTTCAGCACCAGCCCTCCCGGTAATCTAGCGGGAGTTCGGGATCGGCCTTCATTCAGGTGGGTTGTTTGTACTTTATTCCTAGCCTCTAAATTCTATCTTATTGGACGGGGTCTATTCTAAGTGTACTGGGGTTACATAATGACGGGTGATAGCTTATGCATGTTAGTGGGTTCGCTATAATGACTAGCGTCGATTGCCGACGGTGTTCTTCTTTTTCATCCCAATATATGTCAGCGGGCCACCTTCGAGTTGCGCGCAGTATTACCTTGTTTTCGATTATGCACTTTACCTCATTTACCTCATTACTCTTACTATTCTTATTGTGATACTGACATGATGGTGGTTACGGTTACTTGGCTCGAGGTTGCCACACGCGCACCCGCGGTTTGGCCACCGCAGAGGGTGCGCTTTTCCGGAAAAGAGGTCGTAGAACCCGTGTATACCCACGAGGTGACGTAGTGGGGGCCCCTTATTAGCTGTGGGGTTGAGGCGCCTAGGTGCGATGCGGAGCGACCGCCGGTTTAGTTGTCCGGCGCGGTCGCGGTGTTGCAGGTACGGTATGGGGCCGTCGGTAGTGGACCGACGCGGCCGGGGGTATTACAGGATACAGGTGTACAGGTTGCCTTTCCTCCTTGGGAGGATGGTTGCTCAGTTGTCTTCACGGTTTGTTTACTATATTCTCCTGCTTACTGTTTCTGCGTCACTGACATCCCACTTCGTGACAGGGTCCAGACGGGGAGGGAGGTAGGCGGCGGTGAGGACGGGACAGGAGCAGCTGGGTCGCTGGGGACCCTGGACTGTATCTATTCTTTCATTCTCGCTTTTCATTACTCTGTAGTCATGTGAGTGGTTCGCGAACCCTCGTGGGGTCGGCATGGATGTCGGTACGGGCTACATTTAGTGCCCCTAGTGGAATATCTTTCCCCTTTTATTTCTATCGGCCATTTGAAAATCAAGAAGGCAGAAGCCGAGGAAAAGATTGCGAAAACCGTTTTTAAATCTAAGTGTCGTGTGGGCACTGGTTTCAAAACCCTGTGAACTTATGAATTGCAAAAGGGATTTCAAAACTGTGGATTTATCCTTTCCAAGTTGATCGGCCATACGTTCTTCTTTTATTAGTTAGAATACTGGTTGCTTGTGAACAACTGTGGTGATTGATTGGTTGTGTATGTTGGAACATGTACTGAACGCTACGCCGTGCACGTACAGGGGAGACTCTGTCCGGTTGCAGAGTGACCCTGTACGTGTGGCGGGTCTGGGCACGCGCCGGGGAAGAGGGGTTCTCTTTTAAACAAAAAAAAAATTTACGCGTCAAATATTCGGCTTTTATGAATCGTTTCCGCTAAAACAAACCCCGGGGCGTGACAGATTAAATGGTATCAGAGAATTCTTTCAATCACAACAGTTAGTGCCGACATCCGTGGACAACCCTCACATGCCTACATACGAATGAAATGGGTAGGGCGTAGGACTGTAGAACGTGAGTGACGAGGGGGGGGGGGAGGAAATGTTGAGTCCTTTCTCTCACTTTATGGTTGTTGTTAGTAGGGTAGTCTAAAGTTGACTCTTGTGATGTGTGACAGACATGGCCCGTACTAGATCATCGGCCGGGGACGCAGAGTCAGAGTCCGAGTCCTTTCCCTCGCTAAGTGGTGCGATGTACCGTTGATGATTAGCAAAGACTAAAGCCGACCTTCTTTGTGTGCATACAGATCGAGGGCCGACTCAGCCAGCAACCGACGACGGAAATGGACATCGCCGACGAAAGCCAATCGCCTGCTCCGCAACCAGCCTGCGCGACGTGGCTGGGCAACTGCTGACTCTCGCGGAGCGCCTGAGCATGCTGACACAGGAACTCGAGGGCGTCGACCGGTTCCGGGGCGGCAGCAGAAGCGTTGCCACTCCCGGGATGCCACCGACGGGCCCTCCCGCCGTCCAGGAGGCTGCTAACCTGACCGTGCACACCAACGCAGAGTGCGCCCGGCAGGAATGCTCTTACCCGAGTCGGCCGGGGACCCCCATCGGAGGGGCCGGGCGAGCAAACGCCGAGAGTCCGGGCAGAACCCTCGGGCAGACGACGGATGAGAGACCTAAGCCACCGAAACCGTGCGTCATATGCGGCAATGCACACCTCATAACGAGCTGCCCGTGGCGGGACGGACACTGTTTCCGATGTGGCAAGCCGGGCCACACGCGGTATGAGTGCCCTCTGAAGCCGTCTGTCAGAAGACCCCCGGCGCCGCGACATGTTGAGCCCAAGGGAACCGCCGCCTCCACCCCTCAAGGGGCACCGATCCAGAGAGCCGACCTAATCCACGCCCGACGCAAGCACCGAAGGTCGAACGAGGGCTTAAGGGGAGCGGGCACGCGCAACCGGGATCCTGCGTCATCTGCAAGGGCGCGCACCCAGTGACGGAATGCACTTGGAGGTACCACTATTGTAACCGGTGCGGCTTGCCAGATCACAATCACCTCTCCTGCCCTCAAGGGCCCACCCCCGCCTCCGCCGCCGTGCCACCACCGCCAAGAAGAACAAAGTGCGCGGCGGCCCCCGTGCAGACAAAGGGCTCGCCCGACGACCAGCGATGTGCAGACTCTTTAGACAGCAAACCCCCACCCCAACACGCGGTGCGACGCTGGCCCAAGGATTGTGGGCGGACGCCCCCGGCCGCCCCGGCAGACGACGCGTCGTCCCGAAATAGGGAATGACAGGTACTTATCTCTCTTTGTTTTCTACTTTTCCTTTTTCCGTTACCTTCCCTTCCCTCGGCTTCATAGAAGCTCCGTTTGGGCCGGAGCAACCCGACCCTACCAGACCCTTGCGAGCCCTCCTGCCTTTAGCTCTACCTCTCGTTTCGTCGACCGTTCCGGTCCGGTGTGCTTACAGGCGAGGGGAGCCAATCTAACCTTAGCAAATCGCATACCGGTACGTGAATTGCACAGTCTCCGATGCAAATTGACCCCACCTTTCGCACAGGTTTGTGGATCGACGTGGACTCACCTAAGTGGTAGTCATGGCGATGTTCATGACCGCGAGGCGGTAGTAACCCTCGATAAAGGTTATGTTTTGGCACTGAGATTGTGTTGGGAAGTATGTGATATACCTTCTGGTAGGAGTTGCGTCCCCAACTTGTTGTTGGCGACGAACCTTTAGTATTCCGCTGTTCTTTTGGTAAGCACGTTGGCTACAGGCAACGGTACGGTCGAAAGAACTGAGGAAATACTCTGCCCTATAATGAGGAGTACCAGATTGGGTCTAAATTAGTAGCCTTAGAGTTGTAGATACCTTGCGACTGACTTGTAGCCCTCGATTAAACTTTCTGAGCATTTTTCATAGAGTATGACATCAGGCGGTAAGCTCCGGGAATGAAACTTTTAAGTTGTAAGTCTCGGGGACGAAACTTCTTTTAAGTTGTAAGTTTCGGGGACGAAACTTCTTTTAAGTTGTAAGTGATGTAAAAACTCTAAATATTTTATTTTAATAAATAGTCTAAAAGTGAATTTTGACCTGGTTTTGAATTCAAAAGACCTATGTTGATTTATCTAGTCAATTGCCAGTGTGCGAGTTGCACGTTTTACGAGACAAAAAGGCTACTTTCCAATCCGGACATGATCTTGGAAATCCGAGTTGACTGTTGCGATCGTCTCGTCGAACTGAGTGAGATTTATATTCAGCACTTTTCGATCTGACGGTCGGATCTTCCAAAATTCAGCGAAGAAAGCGGGCAATTACCGCGACCAATATAACAGTGGTCTGCGCAGAGGTCGCTTAAGTGAATTACTGTATATGAACAGTAACCCTGATTTTCGGGACCTGACGAATACAACGTTGACTAATTCACTGTTCGGAATCCGAACATAGCATTTCAGGTAGTCGATTTGAACGGCTCCGATGTTCTGAACGCAATGGCGCAGTCGAAAATTCTGTTTGACGACTCTGGAATCTCGAAAAGCGCAAAAACTGTATTTTGACACAGTTATTATGGACCGAGATTTTATCCGGGCAGTTTCGCTAAAATCAGAGATCGCTACCTGGTAGGTCTCGTCGAGCCGGACGTCATGGCGCAGTCCATTTTCCGTTTCGACGACCAGATCGCCTCGAAATGCGTGAAATAAGGCAAAAAGTGGATAATTTCACATTAAACCCCATTGAAGTTGCCTCGATTTGCGTGCCAATTTCTTGATAAGGACTTAAGTGCAAAGTATAGCTACCGTAGTGGACCTAATAGCTATTAAAAGGGCTTGAAGGGCTGAAATGCAATTATGCATATTGCTATATAGAGGCTTTCACACCGAGCTAGGGTTTTCAAGAAAACCCACGCAAGAGCTCTGCCCTAGCCGCTTCTCAACAACCCTCCTCCTCGCTGCCTCGCTTCCTGGAGCCCTCCCCGCACCGGCCGCCGCCTCCCCTTGCCGGAAAAAGGGAGACCAAGAAGCTCTTGATCTCGGTTCTTGGAGAGGAAGGCAACCAACAAGGTCTTTGGCGATCAAAACCACGTTCAGTGGAGTCCTCCCGGGAGCCGCAGCCGACCTGTGTTGGACCTGCCCCCGACCGCCGCCGTGCGCCGCCGCGGGACCTCTCCTCCTTTTTCCTAGTCTCCGGCGAAGGCAAGTATGGAAGTTTTGTTCTTGTTTCGTTTCGGGGACCCTAGCACTGTGTTATTGACATCCCAAGGATCACCCTGGTGCAGCCCCGCGGTCCCCGGTGCCCTGGTTGACCGACCGGAGAGCTAGCTGCCGGAATTATCGTTTTCCGTCCGACCTCGCGCGCCGGCGTGATCCGGCCATCAAGCGCTCGATCAGAACCGTTGGATCGGCTCCTCTCGGTGACTGCAACATCCCCACGAAGCAGGAAGCGGATCGATTGAGGATCGAGCCCAAACGAAGTTGCCCTAGGAACCGGGTTGTTGGCACCTTCGCCGATCGTCGCCGCCCGGCGCCGCCGCTGCCTTCCGGCGTCGGCCACCACTGCACCAAGACTCCTGTAACCGATAGGGGTCTTCTGGTCCATGTCCCACCGGCCCGGAGCTACCTCGCCGGAATCTGCCATTAGAGGCCTTAGAGCTTCACCGGAGCTCCGCCGCCGCGCGCCGCCGGCGACTCCAGACCTCCGGAAACGGTGCAGGTAGGCCCCTCTCATCATTTCGTGACCAATGGTGGTGTTGCATGGGAATCCTAACGTCGGGTTCTTGATTCCCGCAGTTGCACCCGAAACCATCTTCTCGGGCTCATCTCCGGCCGCCGTCGCCTCCGGCCGCCGGGGCTCGACCCCACATGGACTAAACTTCTTCTGGGAACCTCCTCTAACCTATGCTCACCCTTGAAACAGGTCGGAACCTGGTTGCACCAAGATCACCCAAAACCGAGCTTGAGCCATTCTTGGGTGTTGCTCCGGCCACTGTTCCGGCCGACCTCCGGCCCCCCCTCAGGTGAGCCCCACTGTCCACAGTACGTGCTTAACATGATGCTCCATCTAACTTTAGATTTGATCAAGTCTAGGTTGTGTACTAGCATAGTTGCGAATTGGACAAAAAGGTTTATGGGCCAACTTTATTCTCGGGAACCGTGGCAGTCCAATTCTGTGAGCACGGCGTTCGTCTCGTCATAACAAACGCGCTGAAAGTTACGGCGCAGCTTTTGGACTCCCGGATTTTGAGAACGAGTCGAAACATTGGGTTAATGCAATAGCTCTAGGCAAATTAAATTACATTTTGGACTCAAATGCGATTCGGACTTGCTGGCTGTCCTTAGACAGCGTTTACACGCCTACTAGGCATCTTGTTAGAGTTCAGTAGGTCCTCATTGATCGAGAGTCAGATTCTGTGCGGTAAATCGGCAATATTGCCCCGTATAAACACTCCGTTACTGTCGTGTCGTCGGGACGGGTATATGTGAGCCTAGTTCTGACTACAGTCTCTGTTCAGGGCCCAGCAGTTCAGCACCAGCCTCCCGGTAATCTAGCGGGAGTTCGGGATCGGCCTTCATTCAGGTGGGTTGTTTGTACTTTATTCCTAGCCTCTAAATTCTATCTTATTGGACGGGGTCTATTCTAAGTGTACTGGGGTTACATAATGACGGGTGATAGCTTATGCATGTTAGTGGGTTCGCTATAATGACTAGCGTCGATTGCCGACGGTGTTCTTCTTTTTCATCCCATATATGTCAGCGGGCCACCTTCGAGTGCGCGCAGTATTACCTTGTTTTCGATTATGCACTTTACCTCATTTACCTCATTACTCTTACTATTCTTATTGTGATACTGACATGATGGTGGTTACGGTTACTTGGCTCGAGGTTGCCACACGCGCACCCGCGGTTTGGCCACCGCAGAGGGTGCGCTTTTCCGGAAAAGAGGTCGTAGAACCCGTGTATACCCACGAGGTGACGTAGTGGGGGCCCCTTATTAGCTGTGGGGTTGAGGCGCCTAGGTGCGAGCGGAGCGACCCGCCGGTTTAGTTGTCCGGCGCGGTCGCGGTGTTGCAGGTACGGTATGGGGCCGTCGGTAGTGGACCGACGCGGCCGGGTATTACAGGATACAGGTGTACAGGTTGCCTTTCCTCCTTGGGAGGATGGTTGCTCCAGTTGTCTTCACGGTTTGTTTTACTATATTCTCCTGCTTACTGTTTCTGCGTCACTGACATCCCACTTCGTGACAGGGTCCAGACGGGGAGGGAGGTAGGCGGCGGTGAGGACGGGACAGGAGCAGCTGGGTCGCTGGGGACCCTGGACTGTATCTATTCTTTCATTCTCGCTTTTCATTACTCTGTAGTCATGTGAGTGGTTCGCGATACCCTCGTGGGGTCGGCATGGATGTCGGTACGGGCTACATTTAGTGCCCCTAGTGGAATATCTTTCCCTTTTATTTCTATCGGCCATTTGAAAATCAAGAAGGCAGAAGCCGAGGAAAAGATTGCGAAAACCGTTTTTAAAATCTAAGTGTCGTGTGGGCACTGGTTTCAAAACCCTGTGAACTTATGAATTGCAAAAGGGATTTCAAAACTGTGGATTTATCCTTTCCAAGTTGATCGGCCATACGTTCTTCTTTTATTAGTTTAGAATACTGGTTGCTTGTGAACAACTGTGGTGATTGATTGGTTGTGTATGTTGGAACATGTACTGAACGCTACGCCGTGCACGTACAGGGGAGACTCTGTCCGGTTGCAGAGTGACCCTGTACGTGTGGCGGGTCTGGGCACGCGCCGGGGAAGAGGGGTTCTCTTTTAAACAAAAAAAAAATTTACGCGTCAAATATTCGGCTTTTATGAATCGTTTCCGCTAAAACAAACCCCCGGGGCGTGACATTTATCTTCTTACAACGGCAAAGGAATTAACGCCTTATTTAATGCTTTGTCGCAAACTGAATTCTCTCGCGTCTCGGCATGTGAGACTGCGAAAGAAATCTGGGATGTTCTACAAGTTACACATGAGGGAACAAGCCTTGTGAAGATTCAAAAACTGCAAATGCTTACGAGCAAATTTGACTCAATTTTTATGGCAGAAAATGAATCTTTCACAGATTATTATACACGATTGCAAGATATCGTTAATACATGTGCTAACTTGGGAGAGAAAATTCCAGAATCTAAAGTTGTAAGAAAGATTTTAAGGACTCATTACTGAAAGGTTTCGCCCTAAGGTTGCGGCCATTGAAACAGTTAAACACCCGGACGAAATCCGTGTAGAAGAATTAGTAGGTGCTCTTCAAACTTATGAAATGACTTTTCCTACTAACTATTCTTCTAAGTCTTTAGGTTTCGCATTGAAATCAACAAAAGAAGAAGACGCGGATTCATCCTCCTCAGACGATGATGAGAATCTTTTAATGGAGGATTTCGAGAAGCAACTTGCACTCTTGACGAGGAAATTTCGCCGAAACTTTCGAAGGGGTAATTCAAGCAAAACCTCATCCTTCGTAAAGTCCATATTCTTCTAAGTCTTCAGATTTCGCATTGAAATCAACAAAAGAAGAAGACGCGGATTCATCCTCCTCAGACGATGATGAGAATCTTTTAATGGAGGATTTCGAGAAGCAACTTGCACTCTTGACGAGGAAATTTCGCCGAAACTTTCGAAGGGGTAATTCAAGCAAAACCTCATCCTTCGTAAAGTCGAAGAAAGGCAAAGGATCTTCAAGCTTTAAGTCAAGAAAGCAAGAGAGTTTCTTAAAGGACAAGAAGAACTCGGAGGGACAAATCCAATGCTTCAAGTGCCGAGGCTACGGTCACATCTCAACGGAGTGTCCCAACAAGAATCCGTCAAAGAAAAAGGCGATGCAAACCGTCACTTGGGATGACACCTCAATGTCCAATGAGTCATCTTCCAGTGATGAAGAAAACAACGCAACGGTATTCCACGAGTTCACAACTTCACCTTACGTGTGCTTTATGGCAAGTACATCCGATTCATTGTCCAACTCCTCCCAAGTTGAAAAGAATGCAAAGGACGATGAATCGAGTAATTCCGAAGGTGAAGACTTTGCTTTTGCCTACCATAAACTTTTAAAGGATTCAAATAAATTGGCAAAGCAAAACAAGAGTTTGAGAAGGAGATTGCAGGATCTTGAAGAAGAAGCAAAAAGGGCAACTTCTATCTCAAACGCTCTTGAAGTGGAAAGGGACAATTTGATCAAAGTAAATGTTTCCCTTCAAGAGAAAAATGAGCATTTCGAGAATGAACACATCAAACTGGTGGATAAAGCCAATTACTTTTTGAAGCTCTATTCCGAGGCTCGACATGAAAAGATGGAGATGACGAAGACCATTTTCCAACTTAAGGATGATTTGAAGCGATTTTCTTCAGGAAGGAGCAAGTTGGATAAATTGCTTGGTCTTGGTCAAACGAACCGTATGGGCCTTGGATACAATCGAACTGGAGACAGTCCTAGTTCGAGTGAGACAATGTTTGTGCCCCAGTCGGCGTCTCCTCCTCCGACGGAATTCACTGCATACAACGACAACAAGCCTACCTCACCTACTTCGGGTTCATCAAGTACAAAGGTATGTTTTCGTTGTGGTTTTGCAGGGCACATAAGAAGAAATTGCAAGATTGGAGCAAAACGATCAAATCAAGCGCCTCTTGTAACAACTACCAAAAGGGTCATTCCCCGGAAATCAAAGGAGATTTTTTCAAAGGTAAAGAACCTTGGTAGTTCACCTAACAAGACGACGTCATCAAAGAAAAGCAATCAATCAAACAAGATGCTTTCACCAAGGAGAATAACTTCACAATCATTGCCGACGCATTCCAAAAAGGTTTGGGTGCGCAAAGGTGAAATCTTCCCTTGTCTTGTTGTTCATACTTCTTTGCATGCTTATGACAACTCGTCTTGGTATCTGGATAGTGGATGTTCCCGTCATATGACCGGTGACAAAAATTATTTTCTAACTTTAGAGAAAACCTTCGGAGGACTTGTTGTGATAATCCAAAATATTTTATTTTTAATAAATAGATTAAAGATGAAACCTGAATTGGTTTTGAATTCAAAAGACCTATGATGACCTACTTGGTCAATCGCCGGTGTACAAGTTGCACAATTTACGAGACAAAAATGCTATTTTCTGATCCGGACATGATCTTGAAAATCCGAGATGACCATTGTGATCGTCTCATCGAACTGAGCGAGATTCATATTCAGCACATTTCGATCTGACGGTCGGATCTTCCAGAAATCGATGAAGAAGCGGGTAAAATGTTGCGACTAAAGTGGCAGTGGCCTGCGCACAGTACCACTTAAGTGGGTTACTGTAGATGAATAGTAACCCTAATTTCTGAATTTTATCGAGTGCAACGCTGACCAATACACTGTTCGGATTCAGAATGTAGTGATCCAGGTAGTCATTTCGATCAGTTTCATCGATCTGAACGCAATGGCGCTGACGAAATTTCCGTTTAACGACTCTGGAGTCTCGAAAAGTATAATTAACTGTATTTTTGTACAGTAATTATGCACCGAGATTTTATCTTGGCATCGCGTCAAAAAACAAAAATAGCTACTTTATATATTTCGACGTGCCGGACGTCGTGGCGAAATCCGTTTTTCATTTCGACGAGCGAAACGCCTCGAAAAGCGTGAAATACGGCAAAAAAATACTGTATTTTGCAGAAAAACTCACAACTTTTTGCTCCGAAAAGCGTGCGGCTTACAGGTGAGGGACTAAACTCTAAGAGGAGTAATTTTTGTTAAGGACTCATAGTGAAAGAAGGAGGGGCTTTTAACATTTTGTGTTTTTAAACACATGTTTATGTTGTTCGGCTTTTTGAAACCGATCCGCCCCTTCCTCTTCGTAACCGGTGCTCCACCCACCTCCTCCATCTTGTAACGGACGCGCCTCCTCGGTTGCCGAACGCCTGCCCCACTCACGTCGCCGGTAAGGACCAAGGAAGTCTATAAATAGGTGGCACCTCTCGGGTTTGGAGCAGAAGCCACCTTGGGTTGTAGGGTTGGTCCAAACCTCTTCTGAGAGATCCCTTGAGCGACCGCAACCAAGCTTGGGTGAAGCCGACGCCAGCCGCCGCCGTGCGCCGCCGCCACCACCTTTCCTTCTTCTTCTTTACTCCGGCGAGGATAAGGTTGGGAACTTTTGAAATTTTTGCGGTCTTGGACCCTTGCATGTGGTTCCTGACATCGAGGGGATTCTTACTGTGAAACCTGAGCCGCCGCCGTCGACCCCATCGCCGGCGGGAGCGACTTCTTGCTGAAAGTTGAAAATTAGCCGATCTTTGGCGCCGTGTCAATCCAGCCATTGAACTCAAGATCAGAGACGTTGGGATTGTTCCTCTCGTCGACTGCAACCTACTTCCGAAGTTTGAGGATCATCGGACAAGTATCCGAGTAGATCGGGCCTACCCTAGTTTCGGGTGAAATTGGACCTTGGCCGAGCTTTGCCGTCCGGCGCCGCCATGCATCCCTGTCCCCGGCCACCACCGCTGGAAGCTTCCTGGCACCAAGGGTAGTACTTTGGTCCGGGTTGCGCCGGCCCAAACACCGCCGGCCGGAATCCGCCATTAGAGCACCTCGGATCTTCCGAGCTTGAGCTCCGGCGATCGCCGAGGCTCCGCGCGGTGGGTAAGTGACCCAGGTGAGTTCCTTGGACCCTAGTGAAGCTTCCCAAACCGTTGCATTGGACTTCTAACGTGGGGTTTTATGGATATGTAGTTGCACCACTTTTTGCATCCGAGCCCGAGCTCCGGCCGCCGCCGCCGCTCCTGGTTGCCGGAAAACCAGCCAGGTAAGTCCTAACCACCATTTTGAGTATTCCTATCAAGTTAGTTTGGTTAGTGGGCCTCGGTTAAATAAGTTGTTCCAACTTGATATATATAAGTGGGTTTTGGATGGTGTTTCTCGGCCGCCGCCGTTGCAGGCCGCCGCCGCCGGACCTGGCTTGGTCCGGACCTCATCTGCGAACACCCTGGTGCTGATGCTCGCCTCTGTTGGCCATGGGATGTAGGGTTGGTTCAAGTTGGTGCAACCCAAACTTGGTGCAATTGAAGTTATTACTCCGGCGACTTCTCCAGCCACCCTCCGGCAAGCCGCAGGGCCCAGCAGTTCTGCACCAGCCTCCCAGTAGTTTAGCGGGAGTTCGGGATCGGCCTACATTCAGGTGGGTTATCTTCGGTCCGGGCTTTATCTTTTCGGCCCTCTGGTTGCTTTAGTCCAGTCGGACCCCTGTTCTTCTATTTAGCCCAGATTATATTTATGAGCACTATTCTATTGATTTAGTATCCCTTCCTTATACCTGGACATATACCTGCTTGATTGGTCATTAGTTAGATGACAGTTCATATGCTCATATTTGGACATATATATCATGTCTACTCGATCACTACATAGACTTGCTTCTATTCAGGTATCAGTACAGTAGATTTCTTATGGTCTGATCATGCCTGTTGTTACTTTCACATCTGTCATTATTGTATTGCATTATATCCAGAGATTTCTTGCTTCCATATTTGAGATATGCATGATAGACCTATGATTGACATACAGACATATGCATCCCTGTTGGGATTTTGCTCAGATATACATACTTCTTGTATTCCAGACTGCATTACATGAGATATGATTGAGATATTCAGACACCTATTTCCCTGTTGGGATTCCTCGGCTTGTTGCCGACTACCCGGTCGTTGGATCGCGAGCTTGAGCATAGCACTAAAATCTGTCACGCCCCGAGTTTAAAAATCCAGTCTAATTTTTTTAAAAAAAAATCAGAGTTCGCAAAACCGGGCGTAACAGACCGCCACACATATAGGAAATCCTCTATCCAAACGGTCAGAGACTTCCCTATGCATGCACGGCTAGGCAAGTACAATATCATACAATCAGAGATCAAGTACAACTAACTAGACTACATGATAATATCCAGTCAGTTTAAAGATATACTAAAACATACCATTTCTTAGAGAAGTAAATCAAAACTAGAGTACTGATCGACTAAATGTGAAATAGTATTAAGTGCTAAGATGTCACAATAAACCAAAATACTGTCTACAGATCAGATCAGGATCACAACAACTCTGGTAGATCATCAGGGGGACAGCTCTATCATGATCGGCTCACCGGACCGTCCCGACATCTCACCACCCGACGGACCTGAAAAATGGTCACACAGGGGGTGTGAGATACATCGACAGTGTATCCCAGTGGGCACGACGAGCCGAGAAATAGCTAATCGTACCTACTGGATACAATAATCTGCGGATAGTAATAGATCAATAGGTAACAGCTGATAACAAAACTGGCAGGAAGCATAATCAAGATACTATACATAATGTGTATCATATAAGGAAAATAATACAAAGGTACTGATAGATGATGCTAATCAAACTGTAACTGACAAATCTGATAGTCCTGTAATCTCAATCCACAAGAGATACTGTTAGGGCAAATGTAACAATTCACAAATATCGGTACTATAAAAGAAAGGTACCACTAATCTGTGTCAGTCATACTAAATGAATGTATCATGATCATAATGCTGTGCATATACAGGTATAGAAATACCAGAATCATTCAGGGTGATAATCAAATATAACAGAGCAGAAGTAGGTACTGAAGAGCATGCTAGAACATGGAAGTATAAAAGCTATACATCAATCACAAGAATATCAAGTACCCAATCATTGCCACTATTTGTCACGAGGACCTCAGGCTCATGCCACTATCTGGCACCTATCTGGCTGACATAACCCTGCACTCACAGACGCCAAGCAGTCCCGATGCAAAGGGCTCACGGGTCCACTCTCCAGACCACTTTACCGGTAAAGAACATCCACACGGGTCATGACTCCGCTGATGTTCGTGAAGTACAGCGGTGAGTGGCGATCATAGTGCTATGCTCAAGCTCGCGGTCCAACGACCGGGTAGTCGGCAACAAGCCGAGGAATCCCAACAGGGAAACAAGTGTCTGAATATCTCAATCATATCTCATGTCATGCAGTCTGGAATACAAGAAGTATGTATATCTGAGCAAAATACCAACAGGGATGCATATGTCTGTATATCAATCATAGGTCTATCATGCATATATGAAATATTGAAGCAAGAAATCTCTGGATATAATGCAATATAATAATGACAAATTTTATGGTATCAGAGCAAAAGGTACACGGTACCTAGGAAAAATGGTTAGGTTCTGGTTAGGATGAACCCTAGGATGACTTGTCACGCGAGAGCACTGGGAATGTCGAGTATACGGGTTAGGAACTCAAGCTATAATTATTGGAGTCTGTTCCTAACCCGGTTGTATTGTTATAGTGATGGCTCATCCTCCTGGTCGTGGGCGTGGACGTGGTGCGGGCACTGGCTGTGGAGTCGGCCGACCACCCAGAGTGCCGAGTGAGCCCGAGGATCAGGGCCGTATGGAGCGAGTTGAGGCTCAGCTTGCGGCTCTGGCTGGGATGGTCTAGCATTTTGTACAGCAACAGGCTACTGCTCCTGCCCCACCTGTTCCCCCTCCAGCTGTTCCAGTTGATACACCGCCGGTTGCACCGGCCGTCGCCGAGCCTGAGGGTTTGGCAGAGCCAGTTGTTGACCCCGTACCACCACCTGCGGGGCCAGTTCCAGAGGTTGCCGTGACTTCCAGAGCGGTACCGGGGGTTGCTGCTACCCCTGTTGTCACTGCTGTGATGGCATCTGCGTCATCCCGGCCTGTCTTCCCAATTGCTGATCCTGTTGCCAATGATGAGGCTGATCGAGCAGAGAAAGCTCGAGCAAAGGCTGTTCTGCTCGAGTTCAAGAAATTCAAGCCGCAGGTATTCGAGGGCAAGGATGATGATCATTGGGCGGTCGAATAATGGATCGACCATATGAAAAAGCTATTCCAGGACGTGTACACAGAGGACCGCGACAAACTGCATATCGCGGTGCATTGCCTTGAGGGCAGGGCATCAAAGTGGTGGAGACGTCATCGAGAGCATCATTTCGTGGGTCTGCCTGAACCCACTTGGGAAGACTTCAAGTCGGCAATGTACCACCATCACTTGAAGGAGACCACCAAGGAGGGTCTCGAGCGGGAGTTAGAAAACATCAAGCAGGGAGATAAGACTGTCTGCGGGTACGAGCAGGAGTTCTCGCGCATCGCTGACCTGGTTCCTCAGGCAGTGCGCGAGGAACGGCGAAAGGTGCGACTCTTCTCCCAGGGACTAAGACACGAGATACGCCGCCAGCTCTTATCCCACCTGATCACCGACTTCGACAACTGTGTGGAGCGGTGCTTATCTATTGAGGCAGACGTCCTTATTTTTAGCGCTGAGCGGAATGCTGCAGAAAAGGACAAGGGCAAGAAAAGACCGCCTTCTGAGAGCGGTGGTGGATCATCCAGTCAAAACAAGAAGGCAAAGCAACCCCGACCGTGTGTCTTCTGCGGGGGTACTCACCGAGCAAATGTCTGCGACCAACGCCACGGCCGATGCTTCAAATGCGGCCAACCGGGACATATAGCTTCAGAGTGCTCGCAGGGTTCGGCACCTGCACAGATCACAGCCCCTGTACCTGCACCCCCCACAACGACGACAAGATCCAGCGCCTAGTTCTATTTCATCTGGGCGTCCCCCTCTACCTCGACCACCTACTGGAGAGTATCAGTCGGCAGGTGGATGTGTTTTTGCACTGACTCAGGGAGAGCCTACTCCGGAGGTGAACCTAGCAGGTATTACTTGACACGGGGGCTTCGCACTCTTTTAGTTCTACCTAATTTATCATCGCCCATGATATCATCGTCCAGACATCCAGACATCATTTTTGGGGAAGAAATCTCTGGTCATAGTGTTCTTATCGACGAGGAACTCCGGTTATGCCTGATCCATTTTGGCGAACGGAGTTTCCTATATCTTTGCTCGTCCTCAAACTTCGTCAATACGACGTGGTTTTGAAGATCTGTCCTGTGACTCCTAGTTGTATTAAGTTTCGGGGACGAAACTTCTTTTTAGGTGGGAGTGATGTGATAATCCGAAATATTTTATTTTTAATAAATAGATTAAAGATGAAACCTGAATTGGATTTGAATTCAAAAGACCTATGATGACCTACTTGGTCAATCGCCGGTGTGCAAGTTGCACAATTTACGAGGCAAAAAGCTATTTTCTGATCCGGACATGATCTTGAAAATCCGAGATGACCGTTGTGATCGTCTCGTCGAACTGAGCGAGATTCATATTCAGCACATTTCGATCTGACGGTAGGATCTTCCAGAAATCGATGAAGAAGCGGGTAAAATGTCGCGACTAAAGTGGCAGTGGCCTGCGCACAGTACCACATAAGTGGGTTACTGTAGATGAACATTAACCCCAATTTCTGAATTTTATCGAGTGCAACGCTGACCAATTCACTGTTCGGATTCCGAATGTAGTGATCCAGGTAGTCGTTTCGATCGGTTTCGTCGATCTGAACGCAATGGCGCTGACGAAATTTCCGTTTAACGACTCTGGAGTCTCAAAAAGTATAATTAACTGTATTTTTGTACAGTAATTATGGACCGAGATTTTATCTGGGCATCGCGTCGAAAAACAAAAATAGCTACTTTATAGATTTAGACGTGCCAGACGTCGTGGCGAAATCCGTTTTTCGTTTCGACGAGCAAAACGCCTCGAAAAGCGTGAAGTACGGCAAAGAAATACTGTATTTTGCAGAAAAACCCGCAACTTTTTGCTCAGAAAAGCGTGCGGCTTACAGGTGAGGGACTAAACTGTAAAAGGAGTAATTTTTGTTAAGGACTCATAGTGAAAGAAGGAGGGGCTTTTAACATTTTGTGTTTTTAAACACATGTTTACATTGTTCGGCTTTTTGAAACCGATCTGCCCCTTCCTCTTCGTAACCGGTGCTCCACCCACCTCCTCCATCTTGTAAGGGACGCGCCTCCTCGATTGCCGAATGCCTGCCCCACTCACGTCGCCGGTAAGGACCAAGGAAGTCTATAAATAGGTGGCACCTCTCGGGTTTGGAGCAAAAGCCACCTTGGGTTGTAGGGTTGGTCCAAACCTCTTCTGAGAGATCCCTTGAGCGACCGCAACCAAGCTTGGGTAAAGCCGACGCCAGCCGCCGCCGTGCGCCGCCGCCACCACCTTTCCTTCTTCTTCTTTACTCCGGCGAGGATAAGGTTGGGAACTTTCGAAATTTTTGTGGTCTTGGACCCTTGCATGTGGTTCCTGGCATCGAGGGGATTCTTACTGTGAAACCTGAGCCACCGCCGTCGACCCCATCGCCGGCGGGAGCGACTTCTTGCCGAAAGTTGAAAATTAGCCGATCTTTGGCGCCGTGTCAATCCAGCCGTTGAACTCAAGATCAGAGATGTTGGGATTGTTCCTCTCGTCGACTGCAACCTACTTCCGAAGTTTGAGGATCATCGGACAAGTATCCGAGCAGATCGGGCCTGCCCTAGTTTCGGGTGAAATTGGACCTTGGCCGAGCTTTGCCGTCCGGCGCCGCCGTGCATCCCCGTCGCCGGCCACCACCGCTGGAAGCTTCCTGGCACCAAGGGGAGTACTTTGGTCCTGGTTGCGCCGGCCCAAACACCGCCGGCCAGAATCCGCCATTAGAGCACCTCGGATCTTCCGAGCTTGAGCTCCGGCGATCGCCGAGGCTCCGCGCGGTGGGTAAGTGACCCAGGTGAGTTCCTTGGACCCTAGTGAAGCTTCCCAAACAATTGCATGGGACTTCTAACATGGGGTTTTGTGGATATGTAGTTGCACCACTTTTTGCATCCGAGCCCGAGCTCCGGCCGCCGCCGCCGCCGCTCCTGGTTGCCGGAAAACCGGCCAGGTAAGTCCTAACCACCATTTTGAGTATTCCTATCAAGTTAGTTTAGTTAGTGGGCCTCGGTTAAATAAGTTGTTCCAACTTGATATATATAAGTGGGTTTTGGATGGTGTTTCTCGGCCGCCGCCGTTGCCGGCCGCCGCCGCCGGACCTGGCTTGGTCCGGACCTCATCTGCGAACACCCTGGTGCTGATGCTCTCCTCTGTTGGCCATGGGATGTAGGGTTGGTTCAAGTTGGTGCTACCCGAGCTTGGTGCAATTGAAGTTATTGCTCTGGCGACTTCTCCGGCCACCCTCCGGCAAGCCGCAGGGCCCAACAGTTCTGCACCAGCCTCCCAGTAGTTTAGCGGGAGTTCGGGATCGACCTACATTCAGGTGGGTTATCTTCGGTCCGGGCTTTATCTTTTCGGCCCTCTGATTGCTTTAGTCCAGTCGGACCCCTGTTCTTCTATTTAGCCCAGATTATATTTATGAGCACTATTCTATTGATTTAGTATCCCTTCCCTATACCTGGACATATACCTGCTTGATTGGTCATTAGTTAGATGACAGTTCATTTGCTCATATTTGGACATATATATCATGTCTACTCGATCACTACATAGACTTGCTTCTATTCAGGTATCAGTACAGTAGATTTCTTATGGTCTGATCATGCCTGTTGTTACTTTCACATCTGTCATTATTGTATTGCATTATATCCAGAGATTTCTTGCTTCCATATTTGAGATATGCATGATAGACCTATGATTGATATACAGACATATGCATCCCTGTTGGGATTTTGCTCAGATATACATACTTCTTGTATTCCAGACTGCATGACATGAGATATGATTGAGATATTCAGACACCTGTTTCCCTGTTTGGATTCCTCGGCTTGTTGCCGACTACCCGGTCGTTGGATCGCGAGCTTGAGCATAGCACTATGATCGCCACGCACCGCTGTACTTCATGAACATCAGCGGAGTCATGACCCGTGTGGATGTTCTTTACCGGTAAAGTGGTCTGGAGAGTGGACCCGTGAGCCCTTTGCATCTGTACTGCTTGGCTTCTGTGAGTGCAGGGTTATGTTAGCCAGATAGGTGCCAGATAGTGGCATGAGCCTGAGGTCCTCGTGACCAATAGTGGCAATGATTGGGTACTTGATATTCTTGTGATTGATGTATAGCTTTTATACTTCCATGTTCTAGCATGTTCTTCAGTACCTACTTCTACTCTGTTATATTTGATTATCACCCTGATTGATTCTGGTGTTTCTGTACCTGTATATGCACAGCATTATGATCATGATACATTCATTTAGTATGACTGACACAGATTAGTGGTACCTTTCTTTTATAGTACCGATATTTGTGAATTGTTACATTTGCCCTAACAGTATCTCTTGTGGATTGAGATTACAGGACAATCAGATTTGTCAGTTATAGCTTGATTAGCATCATCTATCAGTACCTTTGTATTATTTTCCTTATATGGTACACATTACGTATAGTATCTTGATTATGCTTCCTGCCTGTTTTGTTATCAGCTGTTACCTATTGATCTATTACTATCCGCAGATTATTGTATCCAGTAGGTACGATTAGCTATTTCTCAGCTCGTCGTGCCCACTGGGATGCACTGTCGATGTATCTCACACCCCATGGGTGACCATTTTTCAGGTCTGTCGAGTGGTGAGATGTCGGGACGGTCCGGTGAGCCGATCATGATAGAGCTGTCCCCCTGATGATCTACCAGAGTTGTTGTGATCCTGATCTGATCTGTAGACAGTATTTTGGTTTATTGTGACATCTTAGCACTTAATACTATTTCACATTTAGTCGATCAGTACTCTAGTTTTGATTTACTTCTCTAAGGAATGGTATGTTTTAGTATATCTTTAAACTGAATGGATATTATCATGTAGTCTAGTTAGTTGTACTTGATCTCTGATTGTATGATATTGTACTTGCCTAGCCGTGCATGTATAGGGAAGTCTCTGACCGTTTGGATAGAGGATTTTCTATATGTGTGGCGGTCTGTTACGCCCGGTTTTGCGAACTCTGATTTTTTTTTAAAAAAAATTTAGACAGGATTTTTAAACTCGGGGTGTGACACTTGTAGTTTTCGGAGACGGTCGTTCTTCTAAAATTGTTGGAAAAGGGACAATCACTATTCCAGAAGGCCCGGTTTTGAACAATATTTTATTTGTTGAAGGCCTTAAGACTAACCTCATTAGCATTAGTCAATTATGTGATAATGGCTTTTCAGTTAATTTGTTTTCAGCAGAATGCATTGTAACTGATAAGGACCATTTATTCTTTTTGAAAGGGGTTTGGTCTGAAAATAATTGCTATGTAGTTCTAAACAAAATTTCTGAACATTGTAACCTAGTGTCTCTTGATAATGAAACTCTTTGGCATGAAAGACTAGGTCACATAAATTTTAAGGGACTAGCATGGATTTCTAATAAAGACGTGGTTAAGGGAGTTCCTAAACTTTCTTTTAAAGAAAACATTGTGTGTGGAGGTTGTCAAAAGGGAAAACAATCAAGGGTCACGCACAAGAACTTGAACCACGTGGGAACCAAACGGCCTTTAAAATTACTGCACATGGACTTAGTGGGGCCAACTCGTCAACCAAGTTTGGGAGGTAAATGGTATGTTTTTCTTTTGGTTGATGATTTCTCTAGATTTTCATGGGTAACATTTTTAAAAGAGAAAGCAGATACTTTCGATTCTTTTCATGAGATATGTCATCGTGTTATGATTGAGAGAAATGAAAAGATCGTTCGTGTTCGAAGTGATAGAGGTGGAGAATTTATAAATTCTAATTTCATTGATTTTTGCACTTCCAATGGCATAAAACATGAATTCTCTGCACCCTATACACCTTAACAGAATGGTGTAGTCGAGCGCAAAAACAGGGTAGTACAAGGGATGGCGCGGGTTATGCTTCACAGCCGGAAACTACCGTTACATTTTTGGGCTGAAGCAGTTAACACCGTGGTCTACGTAATTAATCGAGTTTACTTGTGCCCGGGTACTTTAAATACACCATATGAGCTATAGTTCTGTAGAAAACCAAATATCAAATATTTTTGAATCTTTGGGAGTCGCTGTTACATTTTACGTGATCGCGAAAATCTTAAAAAATTCGACTCTCGAAGTGACGAAGGAATTTTCATGGGTTATTCTACAAACAGTAGAGCATATCGGGTTTTTAATCTCGAATCTAAAACGATGGTAGAATCTTTTAATGTTAAAGTAGATGAAGCTTTTCATTTTTCATCTGATAAATCTACCCCTGATATGTCTCTTGATGATGATACTCCTGTAAATGCATCTTCTCATAATAATTCTTCTGATAATGTTGATGCATCTCATGGTTCTTCTAGTTTATCTGATATGCAGGAATCATCACACATACCTCCGAGCACTCCGTTACCTCAAACGCTACATGTAATATCACGACTTTACGGGTATCATTTACCCTCTTGCTAATAAACTGCATGTTAGGGAAAATTGAATTAACGGGTTTACTTAAGTTGATAATCTTGAGGTGCGGGTATTTTTTTTATGATAAAGCCCGAAAAACGGTGAACGGCACTACGATCGGATCTGAAATCCGACTTACGGATCTCCCGGAATGGAGTTTTGAAGGTCGTGGTAACCGTAGCGTGCATCGGAATCCGTGCAAAAGATCGTGCACGCTTTTCGAGGAGATAAGGGATTATCTCTAAGGAATTATCTCTAAGGAATTATCTCTAAGGGATTATCTTTAAGGAATAATAATAATTAAAGATTAAATACCCGATGTGGATTTTGACGGTACGTACATATGAAAAGGAAAAATAAAAGAAATAAATTAATAATAAGATTTATCTATTCCCCGTATACCGAAAGGAAAACCCTAGTTTTAAAGGATCGCCTCCTCAAACCCTTCCCTTTTGTGCGTACCGAAGACCAAACAAAACCCTAGTTCGAAAAGAGAGAAAAGAGAAAAGAAAAGGAAACCCTAACCGGAGGAAAAAGAAATAGAGAAGGAGGAAGCGAAAGAACCCGTTCGTTCCCGATCAACGTGCCGGAGACCGGAGAACGAGACGTCACCGCCATCGGAGGGCGAATCCGAATTCTCACCACCGCAAAGAACGGAGATCGGGATCGCGTTGCCTCCTCCATCGGAGCAAGGTTAGTGATCGTTATCTCTCCTTCGTCGGTTTAATCGTGGGTTTTTTCGTGTTCTTTTGAGATCGGTTTAATCGGTAAATTGATCACGGGTTTTTTTGATTGGTTTTGATCGGTGATTTGTTCGTGTTCTTGACCAGGTTTGATCGATGGTTTTTAATCGGTCTTGATTGGAGGTTTGATCGGGTTTCCGATTGATGTTTCGTTTGATCTCCTATCAATGGTTTTATGGTTGGAGCGATCCGGGGTTTTTAGTTGGATAAATTGGGTGTTTCGTCGGAGCATGGAGGAGTTAACGGGAGGCCGCCGCCGCCGTTATCATGTTCACGGGGTCGTCGCCGGAGCCGCGCGGGGGCGAAAACGGAGAAGAAAACGGAAACGGGGTGTTACTGTTCACCCCGTACGACCTCCCCAGCCACCCGGCGCACGGGCGGGGTGTGCACCCGGCGCACGGGCGGGGCGTGCACCCGGTGCACGGCTCCACAGCCTGGGGGCGCAGACCCGGCGCACGGGCGCGTGCGCCAGCCCAGCCCCGCAGGCGCGGTCCACACTCGGGGCGTGCACCCGGCGCACGGCTCCGCAGCCTGTGGGGCAGACCTGGCGCACGGGCGCGTGCGCCAGCCCAGCCCCGCAGGCGCGGTCCACGCCTGGGCGTGCACCCGGTGCTGTCGCCGCGACCGGGAACGAGTGAACCCGGCGCGCGCCTCACCGTGCGCGGCCCAGCCCAGCTCCGCTCGGCGCACGCGGAGGATGCGCCCGGTCTGCGCACGCCGCCGCCCGGGAGCGTGAACCCGGTCCACGCCTGGTCCGTGCACCATCCGTCAGCCCGGAAGCTCGTAGCTCCGTTTTGGTCTGTTTTTCACCGTTTTGAGCGCCGTTTTCACTGTTGGGATCACCGTTTCCGCCGTTTTTCTTGACATGGCTACTCGGGGTCATCTAAGCCACCGTTTCGCCATGTCATGTGCTAGTTTCGCCGTCGCTCTGCGCCTGGACAAAATCGTCGGGGTCGCGCCGTCGGGCCTTTTTCTCATCAGTTTCGCCGTCGGGGTTTCCTCGGCTTGACCGTCGTCGTCCCGAGTTGGCTACCAGATGAGAAATTGGGTTTTGTTGGTTTCCTATTAGTGGATTTGGGTTCCGATAGGGTTCGCGGTAATATAGTCGCGGTCCGGTTGTTGTTAACCATGGGTTTAACCGTCGGAGATCCGGTTTGATCCGAGTTTTACGGTTTTGCTTGACAGTTTTGACTCGATGATTTTTTTGACTGACGACGTGGTCCTCTTGGCACAGTGATTTTGGTTTTTCGTCGGTTCATTGTTTTGGGATAGAAGGGATTCACGTTACCATGGTTGGGACCACTGATTTTACCTGTTTAGGGTGAAGTGTTAAATTGTGTTTTGGTTATTTTATTAGGTCGTGTGAAGTTCTGATTGCTTAGGAGGGTCACGGGCGCGGCCGTTTATCTTCGTTTCAGATGGGTACCTTTGGTTATTTTCGGTGTAATGTCGTTCCCGTATATTTTGCATGATAAAGTAGATGTTTTGGTAAATTGTCTAACCCCATTACATGTAAATCCCGTTTTATTTTCTAACTAAGGTGGCTGAGGTCACAATACTGTTTTATGTTCTAACTGAGGCGGCTGAGGTCGCAATACTATTTTATGTTCTAACTGAGGCGGCTGAGGTCGCAATACTGTTTTATGTTCTAACTGAGGCGGCTGAGGTCGCAATGCTCATATTGCTTACACGCACACCGGCGGTTTGGCCACCGTACAGGGTGTATTTTTTCAGAAAGATGGTAAGGATTACCCGTGTACTCCACGACTAGCGATGATGGGGATCCCTCAAGGAGAGGCGACTGCTACTTGGGCAGTGGAGGGGATTGGTGGCACCAAGAAAATGAGTACGGTATTCTAGGGTTGGAGCGCAGCTTGTTTTTAAATTCTGGGGTTGGAGCCCAGCTTGTTTTTAAATTCTGGGGTTGGAGCCCAGCTTGTTTTTAAAATTCTGGGGTTGGAACCCAGCTTATTTTAAAATTCTGGGGTTGGAGCCCAGCTTGTTTTGTGACAGGGATTTAGCGACTCATGAGGGGGAAGTGAATGCTCTGGTGTATCGGTTATTCTTTTCAGTTATTGCATTTACTGTTTATATCTACTTTATCAGTCACTGACTACCCACACTGTGACAGGTCCGAGCAGGGGTGGGAACCGGGACGACGGTGAGGCATCGGTTAGAGGACCCTAGCCCTTGAGTCTATTAAACTTTACTGTTTTATGGTTATCTTTTATTGTGTTTGGTTAGTCTAACTGTGATTACTTGTGCATGGTTTGTCGTGGATGTTGGATTGAGGACTTAGTGTAGGAATATCTACTTAGATCTGTGAATCTTAAGATGTATGGATGCGGCTCGTTTTTAAATACAAACATGGTTTCAAAAGTATTTTCAAACCAAGTGTCGTGTGGGCACTGATTTCAAAACCTGTGGATTTATCCTTTCAAGCAAGGTGGCCGCTTAAAAGAGATTGCGAAAATATTTTGTAAAATCGGGTGTCGAGTGGACACCAACTTTCAAACCTATGGGTTTATGCTGTAGTTTCAATATGATAGATGCGACTTTACAGTTAGGTATGATTCCTACTTGTTATCGTTGAATGATTGCATGGTTAAAGTATCCATCGTGTTCGGAACGCCGTACATATACAAAGGAGGCTCCGCCCGTTTGGGGAGTGAATTTGTATATGTGGCGGGTCTGGTGCGCACCGGAGGCAAGGCTCATTTAAAGAAAAAAAAATGTATATGTTTTCCGCTCATTTAGAACCTCCGGTACGTGACACTTCCTATCTCCAAGGATCATCCAGAATCAAACATTATTGGAGACCCACAAGAAGGAGTCAGGATTCGGAGACAATTGGTTTGTGGAGTCGCGTGCTACGTCTCCATGTTAGAACCAAAAATGTTGATGAAGCTCTTCAGGATGATTATTGGATTGAAGCAATACAAGAAGAGCTCCATCAATTCGAAAGAAACAAAGTCTGGGAACTAACGAAGCCACCGAAGCAACACAACATAATTGGTACTAAGTGGATTTTCAAGAACAAGAAAAACGAGGATGGTACCATTATTAGGAACAAAGCACGCCTAGTTGCTCAGGGCTATTCACAAATTGAAGGTGTAGACTTTGATGAGACGTTCGCCCCGGTAGCTCGTCTTGAGTCAATTCGCATCCTTTTCGCCATTGCTTGTCATTTCAAAATTAAACTTTTTCAAATGGACGTTAAGAGCGCATTTTTAAATGGTTTTCTAAATGAGGAAGTTTATGTGGCTCAACCGAGAGGTTTCATTGACCATAAACTACCTAACCATATTTTTCGATTGAAAAAAGCTCTTTACAGTCTAAAACAAGCACCGCGAGCATGGTACGAAAGGTTGACAAAGCGCTTTTTGGAAAATGGCTACACTCGAGGGGGAGCGGATCGGACACTCTTTGTGAAGCATTTTCAAGAAAACTTTATTGTGGCACAAATCTATGTCGATGACATTGTATTTGGAGCAACAAGGAATAACGATGCTTCAAAATTCGCTGAAACCATGAAAAGCGAATTCGAGATGTCCATGATGGGCGAGCTAATGTGTTTTCTTAGATTGCAAGTGAAACAAAGTGAAGAAGGCATTCATCTGTGCCAATCCAAGTATGCAAGGGAGTTGGTAAAGAAGTTCGGATTAGAAAACTCTAAAGACTTCCCGACTTCAATGGGAACTAGCAGTAAGGGATTAGGAAGTGAATCTCTCAGTGAAAGTGTAGACGAGAAGCTTTATCGCAGCATGATTGGAAGTCTACTCTATCTCACGGCTAGTCGCCCGGACATATCCTTTAGTGTTGGGATTTGCGCGATATATCAATCAGCACCAAAGGTGGTTCACCTGAAAGCGGTGAAAAGGATCATCCGGTATGTTAAAGGAACGCTAAATTTCGGAATTTGGTATCTTATGGGCACAACTCTTGACATAATAGGATACTCAGATGCCGATTGGGCTGGATCAATAGATGATCGCAAGAGTATGAGTGGTGCATGTTTTTATCTTGGCCATTGTCTTGTTGCATGGTATAGTAAAAAGCAAAACTGCATTGCACTCTCGACTGCCGAAGTGGAATATATTTCAGCGGGTAGTTGTTCAACCCAATTGATTTGGATGAAAAGCGTGTTGAGCGACTTCCGAATTCCTGCGACTTCGGTAACTATTCTTTGTGACAACACTAGTGCTATAAATATTTCTAAAAATCCTGTGTTGCACTCAAGAACGAAACACATTGAACTTAGATATCATTTTCTAAAAGAGCTAGTTGAATCAAGTATTCTTCAAATTTCTTATATTTCAACTGAAGATCAATTAGCTGACATTTTAACAAAACCTTTGGATCAAAAACGTTTTATTCATTTACGTAAAGCAATTGGAATGCTTTCTTTGAAATAACACTTTTTGAAACCATTGCTTAGGTTAGGTTTTGTTTTGTGTTTCTGTTCTTTATCTATGCTTGTACATAGAACATTAATTGAGCATATGTTATTGACTTTAATTGCATCCTTTTATGTCTTAAGAAATTTAATATGATTTGAATATCATGATAATTCATTTGATGCTATGATCATTTATATCAATTAGTTCATTTTTAATTGATCAAAGTCAATTTCTCTCTCAAATGATCTCTTGGTATAGTTTTTATCATATTTGAAAATTGAGTTAAGTATGAACACGAGATCAATTTTTGGTTGAATACTTCATATCTTAAATAATTGATAGCCAATTCAGGGGGAGTTTATTAAAAGTTTTATGCTCAAAAGATGTGGAAAGAGTTACATCCCAATGAGGAGTGCGAAAACTACCACCATATGGAGGAAAGAGCTACCACCTCGGTCGTCCGAGTACTGTGTGCAGCTACCACATGTATACAAAGCATGGTTTTTCTTGTTGATTAAATAAAATGCTTTTTGGAATACTTGACTCTGTCAAATTCCAAGGTTGGTATAAGGTGGGATTTTATCGAAAGATGCTCAAAGAGCCACTCCCTATAATAAATTGACTAGATATATTATCTAACTTATTTGGGATTTCAAACATCTATCGATCTTTGTGCTTCATTTTCTTTGCAAAATTAATGATTTGATAAACGCATTACTCAACAGATCGTGATTGATGTTTTGAACTTGATCAACTTTAAAGGATTTAATTCTTATAAATTTTCGTTTCATTACTTAGATATTATTGATAGATTTAGCATAATCTATTCCTTTTAACATGAAACGGTGATTTTTGTTTAAAGTTGATATACAAAAAATACTTACATACTTTTTCTGGATTTTCTAGAATTTTTGTAAATTTTTCTGAAGAAAAAGTTGAAGCCGATCCGGACTGGAAGAATCCGATCCGGATCCCGAACGCAGAAATTGTCTGCGGGTAGCCGATCCGAACTGAATTCTTGAGCCGATCCGGACCGCGGCTAGGGTTTATAAGAAACAAAAGGGTATTTGATTTCTTTTTACCTCAAACTTTTGTTTCTAAGGTTCTAGAGTTTCTCTCTCTAAAGTACAACCGATTTGGAGCCTTTCAAATTAGAGTTCTTTGGATTTCGAGTAAGTCTCTTTGATCAAAACTCAAATTTTTTCACTATTTTGCCCTGTTCTTCAACACGTGAGTGAAAATTATGATTCCAATTCGATTTCAAATGGTTTTTGGTCAAATTTCTTTTGAAATAAGAACTCTGGATAGATTAGTTTTGTTTATATGCCTTGTATTCTCTTGATTAACGGATTTTTAAGCTTCGATTTCTAAAAATTCGGTTTTAGGGCATATTATAAGAATTTGTGAAAATCATGGAATTGATCTATTTTTAAAATTCTTTTTGCAAAACTAACTTGATTCCTAGTCTCTGTACACGATAATGATTGTTTGGGTACAATTTTTAAAATTTTTGAAAATTAAACAATTTTTTGTGTTCTTGAGTTCTTGCTCGCAGGTTCTTCATTTTCAACGCACAAGCAAAAATGATTTTTGCATGGATTATAGTGCTCCATGTAGCAATGGTACACACTCGAGCAACAAACAAGCTAAAAAGGGCTAAGAAAACTCAAGAAAAAGGTGAGTATGTCCCTGTGGACGACTCCGAGACGGAATCTGTTGATTGGGACGAGCTAATGGAAGATGACGCAGCACCTGCTACATCAAAAAGGAAAGCTCCTAGTACAACAAAGGCGAAGATAGCGCCTACTGCTGCGGAGAAAGGGAAATCTCCAATGTCGCCAACATCCATTTCAATGAAAAGAAAAAGGTGTAGCTCGACGAATTGGACGAGCACGAGGGATTGAGATTGAAAAACCGATAGCACATGATTCACCACCTCTTGAGGAATACGTGCCTATCAACACAGATCGACTGAGAGCATTTGAGAACATAGAGTGTATTGGCGAACAACACGTTAATATTCGAGCTCTTCGAGATCGTTCTGCGGCTTTCGGAAAACTGATTGAACAAGCTAATCTTTCTCAAATTTGCAAATTTCCTGAGACACTTGGATATTGCTTGCATCTGGTACGGACCTTTTACACCAATGCACTGCAGCTTCAAGAACATGAAGACGGACCAATGGAGTTCTTTGCTACGGTCCGAGGGACAAAACTCAAAATAACTCCTCAACTAATTGGAGAAGTCTTATGTCACGCCCCGAGTTTTAAAAATCAGGTCTGAAATTTTTTTTTTTTTTTTTTTTTTTAAATCAGAGTTCGCAAGACCGGGCGTAACAGACCGCCACACATATAGGAAATCCTCTACCCAAACGGACAGAGTCTCCCCTATACATGCACGGCTAGGCGAGTGCAATGTCATACAATCAGAGATCAAGTACATATCTTAACTAAACAACATAAACCATCTAACAACTAACCAATAAACTAATCAACAGGAATAATCCAAGATAAAACATGCTGACATCAGTTTGAAACATCTAAATCAAATAGAAGCTGAAACACTATGAAATGATAAATGATAATCAACTACTAATCATCGAGATCTCAGTCACAGATATATCATCAGAGGGACAGCTCTATCGTGACGGTCTCACTCGAACGTCCCGACATCCCAGCACCCGACCGACTTGAAAAATGGTCACCCAGGGGGTGTGAGATACACTGTACATGTATCCCAGTGGGCACGACGAGCCGAGAAATAGCTAATCGTACCTACTGGATACCATAACCTGCAGATAGTAATAATCGATGGGTAAGGCTGAAATAACAGATAATGTTTACTGAAAATCAAATAATCCACAGATAAGACTGAATAGGCAGATAATCAAGCACAAGGAAACTGCAGGTAATAAATACTGGAATTAGGGTATAACTGTAATAATCAAGCATAAGGAATCTGCAGGTAATAAATGCTGGTAATCATGACATAACTGAAAAATCAAGCATAACTGATCAGCGAAGGTACAAGGTAAATAGCTATAAATGTCAATGCAAGCTGAAATGATGCGTCAAAAATAGAAATCCAAGTATCCAATCATATGCCATTAGTGGTCTCACAGAACCTCAGGTAATACCACCGATCAGCACCCCATCCGCTGACAATAACCCGGCACTCACAGATGCAATCGGGCTCACGGGTCCTATCTCAAGACCACTTTACCGGTAAAGAACAATCTCCACGGGGAGCGACCCCGGCCATGTTCGTGAAGTACAACAGTGCGTGGCAAATCATAATGCTCAATCTCACGGTCTAGTGACCGGGTAGTCGGCAAACCTGCCGAGATCCTCTCAGGGAAGCAACTATCTGTCTGTATATCAATCATGGGTCGATCATGCATATCTGAATATATAAGCAAGTATCTCTGGATATAAAAGCAGTATAACAAGTGGCATATATGATAGGAATCAACAGGCATGATCAGACCCTGAAAATCTACTGTACTGGGATATAAAACTGACGAGCATGTACACAGGATATATCCAATAAGATCAATGTCTATCATGTCAGAATATATGGCCTATAGGCAAAATCATCAGGACTAAATCAAGAACAGGCAAAATCATCAGGACTAAATCAAGAATAGGCAAAATCATCAGGACTAAATCAAGAATCGGCAAAATCATCATAGGTGACAGGAAATATCAGGCATAATCAGAATCATGACATCTATGTACTCAGATGTAAAAGCTGACAAACAGGTGTACATAATCTGTCTAAAGGGATCAATGTCTGTCAAGATAGGTCATATAACATATAGATAAAATCAGCAGGGCTAATCAAGAACATGTGTCCATCTGGACTAAAGCAACCAGAGGGCCGAAAAGATAAAGCCCGGACCGAAGATAACCCACCTGAGTGTAGGCAGATCCTCGAACTCCCGCTCGGCTACTGGGAGGCTGGTGCTGAACAACTGGGCCCTGAATAAGAAGCTATAGTCAGTAATAGACTCACACATACCCATCCCGACGACACTACGGTGACGCAACGCTAAAACGGGACACTAAAGCCGTTTTACGGAACGAGATCTTATTCCCGCTCAACAAGAACCCACGGAACTCTAACAAAATGCTCAGTAGGTATGGAAACACTGTCTAAAGACAGCCAGCGTGTCCCGACTACATCTAGGTCCATGGTACATCATAATTTGCATAATAATATTATCTTGATTACTTGTTTCGACTTGTTCTTGCAATCCGGGAATCCAACAACGACGCCGTAAGTTTCAGCGCGTTTGTTTCGACCAGACGGAGCCCGTACTCACAAGCTTGGGCTGACACGGAGCCCGAAAACAAGGTTGGCCCATAAACTATTTTGGCTTTAAACGTAATTATGCAACATCTTAAGATTTACTTGGTCTTTTTGGAAACTAACAGGAGCGTTGCACTGAGGGATGACCAAGGACAGTGATGCTCACCTGAAGCGCGTCTGAGGGTGGCCGGAGAAGTTGACCGGAGCAACCCACAACTCGGGCTAGGCTCAGGTTCGGTTTGTTTGGAGCAAACTAGGCTCGGACCTGTTACAGAGGTGAGCAGCAGTTAGGTGGGGGTCCCAGAAGGTGTTTGGTTCAGGCCAGGTCAGGCGTCGGCGGCCGGAGGCGGCGGCGGCCGGAGGCAAGCCCGAAATGGATAGCTCGGGTGCAACCATTGGAATCATGGAACAGGGGGTTCCTGGGCCAAAATAAAAATGATGGGGAGCATATATATGACATTTAGGTCTTACCTGGGTAGGTGCCCGGATCCCGAGGCGCCGGAGATGGCCGGAGATCGGAGTTGGGTGTATCTCGGGTGCAACTGCAGAATTTCCCAGCCCGACGTCAAAGCTTGCATGCAACACCACAAGATGCCTTAAAACAATCAAATGAACGTACCTGCACCGTTGGCCGACGTCTGGAGGCGACGGCGACGTGCGGCGGCGGAGCTCGGCCGACCTTAATGGCCGTTAATGGCGGATTCCGGCCGAGTGACTCCGGGCCGGTGCAACTTGGACCAAAAGCTCCCACTCGGTGCCAGGAAGCTTCTGGTGGCGATGGCTGGCTGCGGGAGGCAGCGGCGGCGCCGGACGGCGACGATCGGCAACCGTGAAGAAAACCCAGTTTTTTAGGGCAACTCCGATTGGCCCAGATCTTCTTCCGATGGTCCTCCAACTTCGTGGAGATGCCGCAGACGTCGAGGGGAAGAGATCCAATGTCTCTGATCTGAGTTTCAACGGTTGGATGAAGCGCGGCCGTGGATCTGGCCGGAAATCACACTCCGGCATGAAGTCGTTCCCGCCGGCAAACCAGACGCACTCTTGCGCCATTTAAAGGAAATAAATTCCATAACTTACCTCGCCGGAAAGTTGAGGGAAGGAGACACCCTTCGCGGCGGCGCACGGCAGCGGCTGGCGTCGGTTCACCCCGGGCTCGGCTGCGGCTTCACAGAGGACACCACATGGAGGGATTTGATCAATTTGGTCCCTCCCGAGCACCTTCCTCCCTAAGCACCCGAGATCAAGATAGTTTCTTGATCCTTTCTTGTCCGGCGACGGGGTGGCGGCGGCCGGTGCGCGGTAGCTCCGGGGAGTGCGGCAGGAGAGTGGATTCTGTTTGAGGCTGCGGCTGGGGGATTGGCTACGAGGCTTAGTGTTTATGGAACCCTAGCTCGGTTTGGGGGGTTTATATAGTGTAAGGCAACTTTGCAATTTGACCCCTCTAACCCTGTCATTTCCAACCCAGTCCCTCACAGTATAAATATCTCGCACTTAGGTCCCTCTCCAAGCAGTGGCACGCGAAACGAGGCATAATATAGGGTGTTATTGTGAAAATATTGCATTTTTTGCCGTATTTCACGCTTTTCGAGGCGTTTCTATCGTCGAAACGAAAAATAGACTTTGCCACGACGTCCGGCTCAACGAATCCTTTCAGGTAGCGATTTTTGCTTTTCGAGAAAACGCCCGGATAAAATCTCGGTCCATAAATTACTATTCTGAAATACAGTTATCGCGCTTTTCGAGACTCTAGGGTCATCAAACGGAAATTCCGTCAGCGCCATTGCGTTCAGAACGACGAAACCGTTTAAATTGACTACCGGAAGTGCTATGATCGGTTTCTAGACGGTGATTTGGCGAACGTTAGCACTTAGGGGTATTCGAAATTATGGTTTACTGTTCATCACTGTTCATCCGCTATTCACTTTAAGCCGCGGGTCCCGCCCGCTTTTTCGCTGATTTCTGGAAGATCCGACCGTCGGATCTGAACTTGCTTAATATCGTTTTCGATCGGTTCGACGAGACGGTCGCACTGGTGATCTCGGATTTTCGAGATTCAACTTTGATTGAAAGGTGATATTTTTGCCTCGGAAACTGTGCAATTATACCGCAGAAAAGGGGGTCACTTATGATTCGAAATTCAACTTGACTTTTATTCCTTCTCTTTTATTTATTTACAATAAAAATTCGAATTCTTACATCTCTACCACCTAAAAAGAAGTTTCGTCCCCGAAACTTAGTACAACCAGGAATCAAATAAATAGGGGCAACGCCCCATCATGGCTGACTCGCGTTCCCACGTGGCTTCGCGCTCCTCATGGTTCTCCCATTGTACCTTGACGTAGGGGATCGATCTACTCCTCAGCTTGTTTTCATCTCGAGCCAGGATTTTCAAAGGTGTCTCATCATAACTCAGATCCTCGCGAAGCTGAACGGCGGTAGGGCTGATCACATGTGAGGGATCTCTGATATACTTTCGTAGCATGGAAACGTGAAAGACATTGTGCACCCGGGCGAGGCTAGGAGGAAGAGCCAATCGATAAGCTACAGGGCCAATACGCTCCAATCTCTCGAAGGGACCGACAAATCGGGGACTGAGCTTGTTGCGAATCCCAAAAATGCTTGATTTCCCGAGTTGGCGATACCTTCAGTAGGACATGACCACCTACTTGGAACTCCAAGTCTCGTCGTCGTTGGTCCGCATAGCTCTTCTGTCTGCTCTGCGCAGTCAGCATCTGCTGCCTTGCTACTCACACTCCGGCCTCTGCATCCTCAAGTAGCTCTGGCCCGATAACACGGCGCTCACCGACGTCATCCCAACAGATGGGGGAGCGACATCGGCGCCTGTACAGTGCCTCATAAGGAGCCATACTGATACTCGCCTGATAGCTGTTGTTGTAGGCGAACTCCACCAAGGGAAGATACCGGTACCAACCGTCTCCGTACTCAAGTACACAGGATCTCAGCATATCCTCCAGTGTCTGAATGACTCGCTCGGACTGCCCGTCACTCTGGGGGTGGAAAGCAGTACTGAATTTCAATTTCGTGCCCATAGCTTCTTGTACATTCCTCCAGAACTGAGACACAAAGCGAGTGTCCCTATCCGAAACGATCGATGCTGGAGTGCCATGGAGTCTCACGATCTTATCAATATAGAGCTGGGCGAGTCGATCGTTGGTCCACGTCATGTGTATCGGCAGAAAGTGGGCTGACTTGGTGAGTCGATCCATAATGACCCATATAGCATCGTGGCCTCGCTGGGATCGAGGCAGACCGGTAACAAAGTACATCGTGATCTGCTCCCACTTCCAAACTGGTACAGGAAGCGGTTGCAGTTTTTCCGCCGGTCTCTGGTGTTCCGCCTTCACCTGCTAGCAAACCAGGCACTGCGCCACACAGTTCGCCACGTCAGCCTTCATCCCAGGCCACCAGTAATGCTGCTTTAGATCCCGGTACATTTTTGTCCCGCCAGGATGTACCGTGTATAAGGACCGATGCGCCTCAGTAAGAATGTGCTTCTTTAATTCACCGTCATCTAGGACACACCAACGGCCCCTGAATCGGATAGAGCCATCGGCGTTCAGCTGGTAATCGTCAATCTGTCCTAGTGATATCAGCTCTCGAATCTTCTGGAAAGAGGGGTCGGACTGCTGTCCCTCCTTTATGCGATCAAGTAGGGTAGTCTACACTACCATCGCTAAAAGTCGAGCGGTAGACCCCGATGGAACGATCTCCAAGTCTAGACGCTGGAACTCAGAAATCAAGCGGTCCTGATCCGTGATCATTAGCAGCTCTGGCGACACGTGCTTTCGGCTCAAGGCATTCGCTACCTCATTGGCCCGACCTGGGTGGTACTGGATAGTGAGATCATAGTCCTTTAGCAGTTCGAGCCATCGGCGCTGCCTCAAGTTCAACTCCTTCTGAGTGAAGAGGTACTTAAGGCTCTGGTGATCAGTGAAGACCTCGCAGTGGACTCCATAAAGATAATGCCTCCATAGCTTGAGAGCGAAAACCACCGCGGCGAGGTCGAGATCATGCGTCGGGTAGTTTTGCTCATAGGGCTTCAGCTTGCCAACCAGGCACTATATTGCCTCAAGGATCAGAGCTGGTTAATTTCCTCTACTCAAGTATACTGCCGAATGTATCCGACTAAATCAATCCTTTAATGTCACTAATATTCGGAAATTAGGTTCTGCCATCCACAAAGACTTAACAGACGTGATTTGGATACGTTGTCAAATTCTAAGACTTATCTGATTTATACTCTAAGTCTCATTGACTAGGGTTCTCGCAGATATGCTACACGCCCAACCAAGGCTATACCGCACAAGTATGCTTAACTGCAGAATTCAGATAAGATCCGATGCTTAAGTGTTGATATGATCGCATCCGATGTGGCAACCAGCTCTCATACTCTTTTCTGGTTTCACATAACTTACAGTTTGTGCAGGTAGAACTCAACGGTCTTACCCGTTTAGGCTGACTATCGAGGCCGAACACTGACAAAGGCCACTAGATTCATTTTCTTAAGTGAAATCATATAAGGTAGAGAATCTCTTCTTACACTTTATAATCGTTTGTGGCATAATTTTCACCACCAGTTGCTAGAACTAAACTCCAGACTACTAAGGACGCACAACTGCCGGTTAAATATCACACGATCAGTCTCTTAGCATCACAAAACATGGCAACCAAAGGTCACCATTCATAAAGCTTAAAGTATCCGATCTGGACATGTTGTCCAACTTTTTTGGGCTTAAACTATATATTTCTATTATCAACTCAGTTGCAAAATCTGTCGACATCAACGTGGCTAGTGACCACAAGTTAGGACAAGTGTCCACAATGATGACAAAGATAATCCACTATGTACGCGATCTGTCTGAGACCTACCTAAGGTCTAATACGGTCTGGGGTATCATCACTGAAACTATAACATCGTTGTCTAGAGGGTAACCCTAGAGACTATAAATATAGATAAGCAAACAAGTAGACCCAATCACGATATTACCCCTTACGGGGTAGAGTACTTCAAACCACTCTTTCTACAGTACATTGTCTGCAACCAACATACTTATCAAAAGAGAAGTGAAATACTGTAGATCTGTTGCCAACATCAAGTTGGGGACATGACTCCCACCGGAATCCAACAGAAGGTATAACTCATACCTCATGACACAAATCTCTATGCCGATACTATAACCTTATCAACTGTCTCTACCACCTCGTGGTCATGAGTGCGACCCTGGCTACTCACAAAAATCTAGAACCCTATTCCACTATCTACCGATTATCTTAAATGAATCACCACTTGCTAACACGGCTCTAGCGACGCCAGTCGTAGCTCAAATATCGTCGGGAACGATCATGACTCCAACCCAATTCACACACAATTTGCGAATCAACTACAAATCGGATTCTTTTAGGATAAAAGTCAAATTCCTCAAGCTATCATCATCACTCCGTATATTAGACTTTCCAGTCATATCTCACCATCGTAGTAATCACAATATCTAACTTATTACATACTCATAGGAGTAACTAAGACTCCACTAAAATCATGCCAAAGGCGGGGTCTGAATCTGAATCTAACTCAAACCAGAGTTTCAATCGGGCCCATAGATCACCGAATTTAGCCTATCCATCAACCGTGTCTGCGCCAAAGCGCTCACTGCTACCACCATCTCTATCGAAGTAATCGTGAATCCCAAATTATTTTTCACTGATCATGGTTGGGACACAATTCAATAAGGTCTAATATTTGTTGAGTGTCGTCAGAATCCTTCCGTCCAAAGCAACAAGATTGCTAACCTCATAAGCATCCCGATAGCTATAATCGGGGAATCTCCAGTAATAGCAGCCACAACATAGTTTTGATAACCACGGCTGTGACAAAAGTACTATATCTAGTGGCACGGGAACAACCGGAGGATCACTTACTTCTCCAAGCACCTGGACTAGTGGTGGGGCCAGTGCAACAAGAGCAACTATCTGATGCTGAGCCATCTGCTGGACTATCCCAGCAAAAGCGGTGAGCTGATTCTCTAACCGCTGCCAACAATCCGAGCTCTAAGGCTCCATTGATATATCAAACCCATGGCTCGTACCACAACCGCAGCTAACACTGCACCCACCACGACCACTAAGCCCAGAGCGCGTGCGAACACCGCTCGTAGTCACAACGACAAGATTTGGAAGCGACTCATAGTGGGAAATACACCTGAGTTCCTAACCACTAGACAATTACCCCGCGCTCTCACGTGACAAGTCATCCTAGGGTTCATCCTAACCAGTTCCTAATCCATCTTTCCTAGGTACCGTGTACCTATTTCTCTGATACCATAAAATCTGTCACGCCCCGAGTTTAAAAAATCAGGTCTGAAATTTTTTTTTTTTTTTTTTTTTTTTGTTTAAAATCAGAGTTCGCAAGACCGGGCGTAACAGACCGCCACACATATAGGAAATCCTCTACCCAAACGGACAGAGTCTCCCCTATACATGCACGGCTAGGCAAGTGCAATGTCATACAATCAGAGATCAAGTACATATCTTAACTAAACAACATAAACCATCTAACAACTAACCAATAAACTAATCAACAGGAATAATCCAAGATAAAACATGCTGACATCAGTTTGAAACATCTAAATCAAATAGAAGCTGAAACACTATGAAATGATAAATGATAATCAACTACTAATCATCGAGATCTCAGTCACAGATATATCATCAGAGGGACAGCTTTATCGTGACGGTCTCACTCGAACGTCCCGACATCCCAGCACCCGACCGACCTGAAAAATGGTCACCCAGGGGTTGTGAGATACACTGTACATGTATCCCAGTGGGCACGACGAGCCGAGAAATAGCTAATCGTACCTACTGGATACCATAATCTGCGGATAGTAATAATCGATGGGTAAAGCTGAAATAACAGATAATGTCTACTGAAAATCAAATAATCCAAAGATAAGACTGAATAGGCAGATAATCAAGCACAAGGAAACTGCAGGTAATAAATGCTGGAATCAGGGTATAACTGTAATAATCAAGCATAAGGAATCTGCAGGTAATAAATGCTGGTAATCATGACATAACTGGAAAATCAAGCATAACTGATCAGCGAAGGTACAAGGTAAATAGCTATAAATGTCAGTGCAAGCTGAAATGATGCGTCAAAAATAGAAATCCAAGTATCCAATCATATGCCATTATTGGTCTCACAGAACCTCAGGCAATACCACCGATCAGCACCCCATCCGCTGACAATAACCCGGCACTCACAGATGCAATCGGGCTCACGGGTCCTATCTCAAGACCACTTTACCGGTAAAGAACAATCTCCATGGGGAGCGACCCCGGCCATGTTCGTGAAGTACAGCAGTGCGTGGCAAATCATAATGCTCAATCTCACGGTCTAGTGACCGGGTAGTCGGCAAACCTGCCGAGATCCCCTCAGGGAAGCAACTATCTGTCTGTATATCAATCATGGGTCGATCATGCATATCTGAATATATAAGCAAGTATCTCTGGATATAAATGCAGTATAACAAGTGGCATATATGATAGGAATCAACAGGCGTGATCAGACCCTGAAAATCTACTGTACTGGGATATAAAACTGACGAGCATGTACACAGGATATATCCAATAAGATCAATGTCTATCATGTCAGAATATATGGCCTATAGGCAAAATCATTAGGACTAAATCAAGAACAGGCAAAATTATCAGGACTAAATCAAGAATAGGCAAAATCATCAGGACTAAATCAAGAATCGGCAAAATCATCATAGGTGACAGGAAATATCAGGCATAATCAGAATCATGGCATCTATGTACTCAGATGTAAAAGCTGACAAACAGGTGTACATAATCTGTCTAAAGGGATCAATGTCTGTCAAGATAGGTCATATAACATATAGATAAAATCAGCAGGGCTAATCAAGAACAGGTGTCCGACTGGACTAAAGCAACCAGAGGGCCGAAAAGATAAAGCCCGGACCGAAGATAACCCACCTGAGTGTAGGCAGATCCTCGAACTCCCGCTCGGCTACTGGGAGGCTGGTGCTGAACAACTGGGCCCTGAATAAGAAGCTATAGTCAGTAATAGACTCACACATACCCATCCCGACGACACTACGGTGACGCAACACTAAAACGGGACACTAAAGCCGTTTTACGGAACGAGATCTTATTCCCACTCAACAAGAACCCACGGAACTCTAACAAAATGCTCAGTAGGTATGGAAACACTGTCTAAAGACAGCCAGCGTGTCCCGACTACATCTAGGTCCATGGTACATCATAATTTGCATAATAATATTATCTTGATTACTTGTTTCGACTTGTTCTTGCAATCCGGGAATCCAACAACGACGCCGTAAGTTTCAGCGCGTTTGTTTCGACCAGACGGAGCCCGTGCTCACAAGCTTGGGCTGACACGGAGCCCGAAAACAAGGTTGGCCCATAAACTATTTTGGCTTTAAATGTAATTATGCAACATCTTAAGATTTACTTGGTCTTTTTGGAAACTAACAGGAGCGTTGCACTGAGGGATGACCAAGGACAGTGATGCTCACCTGAGGCGCGTCTGAGGGTGGCCGGAGAAGTTGGCCGGAGCAACCCACAACTCGGGCTAGGCTCGGGTTCGGTTTGTTTGGAGCAAACTAGGCTCGGACCTGTTACAAAGGTGAGCAGGAGTTAGGTGGGGGTCCCAGAAGGTGTTTGGTTCAGGCCAGGTCAGGCGCCGGCGGCCGGAGGCGGCGGCGGCCCGAGGCAAGCCCGAAATGGATAGCTCGGGTGCAACCATTGGAATCATGGAACAGGGGGTTCCTGGGCCAAAATAAAAACAATGGGGAGCATATATATGACATTTAGGTCTTACCTGGGTGGGTGCCCGGATCCCGAGGCGCCGGAGATGGCCGGAGATCGGAGTTGGGTGTATCTCGGGTGCAACTGTAGAATTTCCCAACCCGACGTCAAAGCTTGCATGCAACACCACAAGATGCCTTAAAACAATCAAATGAACGTACCTGCACCGTTGGCCGACGTCTGGAGGCGACGGCGAGGTGCGGCGGCGGAGCTCGGCCGACCTTAATGGCCGTTAATGGCGGATTCCGGCCGAGTGACTTCGGGCCGGTGCAACTTGGACCAAAAGCTCCCACTCGGTGCCAGGAAGCTTCTGGTGGCGATGGCCGATAGCGGGAGGCAGCGGCGGCGCCGGACGGCGACGATCGGCAACCGTGAAGAAAACCCGGTTTTCTAGGGCAACTCCGATTGGCCCAGATCTTCTTCCGATGGTCCTCCAACTTCGTGGAGATGCCGCAGACGTCGAGGGGAAGAGATCCAACATCTCTGATCTGAGTTTCAACGGTTGGATGAAGCGCGGCCGTGGATCTGGCCGGAAATCACACTCCGGCATGAAGTCATTCCCGCCGGCAAACCAGGGCACGACGGCGGCTCGGACTACACAGGGGGGGGGGTCACCTCGACATCAGGAACACACTAGACGCACTCTTGCGCCATTTAAATGAAATAAATTCCATAACTTACCTCGCCGGAAAGTTGAGGGAAGGAGACACCCTTCGCGGCGGCGCACGGCGGCGGCTGGCGTCGGTTCACCCCGGGCTCGGCTGCGGCTTCACAGAGGACACCACAGGGAGGGATTTGATCAATTTGGTCCCTCCCGAGCACCTTCCTCCCCAAGCACCCGTGATCAAGATAGTTTCTTGATCCTTTCTTCTCCGGCGACGGGGTGGCGGCGGCCGGTGCGCGGTAGCTCCGGGGAGTGCGGTAGGAGAGTGGATTCTGTTTGAGGCTGCGGCTGGGGGATTGGCTACGAGGCTTAGGGTTTATGGAACCCTAGCTCGGTTTGGGGGGTTTATATAGTGTAAGGCAACTTTGCAATTTGACCCCTCTAACCCTGTCATTTCCAACCCAGTCCCTCACAGTATAAATATCTCGCACTTAGGTCCCTCTCCAAGCAGTGGCACGCGAAACGAGGCATAATATAGGGTGTTATTGTGAAAATATTGCATTTTTTGCCGTATTTCACGCTTTTCGAGGCGTTTCTATCGTCGAAACGAAAAATAGACTTCGCCACGACGTCCGGCTCAACGAATCCTTTCAGGTAGCGATTTTTGCTTTTCGAGAAAACGCCCGGATAAAATCTCGGTCCATAAATTACTATTCTGAAATACAGTTATCGCGCTTTTCGAGACTCTAGGGTCATCAAACGGAAATTCCGTCAGCGCCATTGCGTTCAGAACGATGAAACCGTTTAAATTGACTACCGGAAGTGCTATGATCGGTTTCTAGACGGTGATTTGGCGAACGTTAGCACTTAGGGGTATTCGAAATTATGGTTTACTGTTCATCACTGTTCATCCGCTATTCACTTTAAGCCGCGGGTCCCGCCCGCTTTTTCGCTGATTTCTGGAAGATCCGACCGTCGGATCTGAACTTGCTTAATATCGTTTTCGATCGGTTCGACGAGACGGTCGCACTGGTGATCTCGGATTTTCGAGATTCAACTTTGATTGAAAGGTGATATTTTTGCCTCGGAAACTGTGCAATTATACCGCAGAAAAGGGGGTCACTTATGATTCGAAATTCAACTTGACTTTTATTCCTTCTCTTTTATTTATTTACAATAAAAATTCGAATTCTTACATCTTAGGAATGAAATCCAGCATGACGGGGACTAATTACATGAAAGGAAAAAGTTCGACAAACTCGTTGTGGCGAACAGTGGTTAATGGAATATGCATTCCGGAGACTCAGTCAACTGGAAATTCTGTTTACTCTAAAGAGTTTCGGCCTGAGTACCGGTTTCTCAATTTCATCATATGCTACAATATTCTTCCGAACATGCAGACGAAAGTCCTACGATGGGATCGCATGCTTTTCTTATATCTGTTGGGACATTCGTTGGAGGCAGTGGGTTTGAACATCAACATCCCATATATCATTTGTAATAGGATGGCACGGTACGTTGAACATCCTCATCCAATGGAGAGACTTCCATTCCCATTAATCATAATGAGAATCTTAAGGAAATTCAAGGTTGATACTAGTTCATCAAGCTATCAACACAGTTTAGGAATGATTAATGATTCAACTGTTGTAAAGTCTTTGCCAAAACTGCCAAATGACACCCCAACTCCTCCACGTAGCAAGAAACCCTCAGTCGCTACTTCAGCAACACCCTCAAAGCAAGTACCTGTGTCAGATGATGAAGCTTTTGTGACTTCAATTTATAAGGAGCAGCAACAACTATCTTTTGAACAAGAACAAAAACACATCTCTGAGGAGCTTGAAATAATAACTGCAGCTCAGATCACTCTGACAAAGAAATTCACTTCGATGAAGAATTTGGTGAAGAAGATGTTTACAAAAATGGGATGTAGTAGCTCTGAAGATCCAGAGTCTGACAATTGACTTTTTGTTAATCTTTTTGTTTTGCAGGTTTTTAGTCTTAGTTCTTACACTTTTTGAACTTTTTAACTCCCTTTATTTTTGTAATTTTGGCTAACTTCTGTGACAAAAAGGGGGAGAGAGATATAAACAATGGAAACAATGGTTTGTACAAGTTTGTGAGAACTTTGGTCACTTCAAACTTGGAAGGTAAGTATGACAACAACTTTTACTTTGCATTGTGAATGAATGCATGCCTCAACTAACTATTTGAGTAACTATTTGGGCATATATGTAATATTATTAACAAGTTGGTTGATGACTAACATACTTATGACATTTGGAATTTAATGCTTAGAAGATATGTCTATCTCTGATTGGTATTCTAATACATATCTGTTTTTATAAATGTCATGGTGAGAATAAACTTCATCTCTCTGGTTGGTTTTTGAATGTTAAATTCTTGAGGTATCTAACGATTTCTTTTGTCAAGAATTATTTCTTTTGTCAAAAAATATTTCTTTTGCAGAGAGTACAAACGTCTAAGTCTAGAATCTGTTTTAGGAGTGTTGGGTTATATGTAATAAGGATCTAAATAGGGGAAAAAACACCTAGAGGGGGGTGAATAGGTGTAAACGAATAAACACTCAAAAATCGTTGCGATAAAAACCCAATGCGGAAATAAAAAATAACACGCAAGATTTTTACGTGGAAAACTCCATCACCGGAGTAAAAAACCACGGGACCGATAACACGGCAGAAATCCACTAGAATTAAAACACGTACAAGGTGATTTACCGTACACACTTACGACTCAACCTTTTCCATACGCTCCTAGAGGATCTTCTCCGCTCGCTCCGCGACGCTTCTCGAATCCACGATCTGCGCCCAACGCCGAATCCACGGCGTCCAACGTCGAATCCACGACGTCCGACCGAGTCCACGGTCTTCACCCAATAGCACCCTTCGAATCCACGAACGTGCCTCGCTCCGAATCCACGAGAGCGGTTGAACCTTGAATCCACAAGGACACACGAATCCACGCGTCGATTTTTGGGGTAAATCGTTGTTTTTGGTGGTGATGATCCGCTGAATACTTAGATCAAAGATAGATCGGAAATACCATCTAAGTATTCATTAGTTTGATTCAACTCAAGATGTGAGTATGAAAACCTAGAATCAAACTAATCAATATAGATGAAGAAACATAGAGTATTCTCTAATGATTTCCTTTCTTCTCTATATGTGGATCTAGAGCCGTATAAGATGATACAAGAATATGACGGCTATTTCGATTCTTTTTGGATTCCCCCTAGAAAAAGAGTCATAGGGTCTATTTATAGGTTAGAAACCCTAGGAAGGAGATAAGAATCAAAAACCTAACATTTCTGGAAATTTTACGGACGGCGTTCCGGATCGGATTTGAGTGATCCGGATTGCAGTAGCAATAAAGACGGTTTCCAGAAAACAAACGTTCGGGATCCGGATCGGAATGCCTGATCCGGATCGTTCATACATTTCAGAAAACTCAACGTTCGGGATCCGGATCGTGAGATGCTGCGATCCGGATTGAAGTAATGTATGAAACAGCAACCTTCGGGATCCGGATCGCTGGCTCTGATCCGGATCCTGAACATGTCCGAACACCAGTTTTTGATTTTTATGCAGTTAAAAATTCTTCTAAGTGTTTCTACACTACGAGAAGTATTCGGATCACACAAAATCTTTAGTTAAACATACCTGATCCTTTTGAATTCTTCTTTCTTGAGATTGAGTTAAATGATCCAACTTTCTTCACCTTCAATCTTCAAGACTTGAAACTTTCATGAAACTACGCCAACTCAAAATCCGTAACAATCTCCCCCTTTGGCGGTTTCGTGACAAAACACAGATCCACTAAAGAAAATTCAAAAAGATATTTTTGTTGCTATCACCATACAACAAAAATTTACAATGGAGATCCAAAAATTTAAAAACATGAGATAAACTCCTAAAACAGACTCTAGACTTAGACATCTGTACTCTCTGCACAAAGAAATCATTCTTGACAAAAAGAGATCGTTAGATACCTCAAGAATATTTAGCATTCAAAACCTAGTACAGAGATAGAGTTTATCTGATCATCATGACATTTGAGAATTCAGATATGTAAGAGAATCATAGTCAAAAACCAACATATCTTCTATGCAATCAAAAACCAAATGTTACAAAGTGTTAGTCCAACATCAACTTGTTAGTCATATTACATGCCCAAATAGTTAGTCGAATAGTTAGTAGAGACATGCACACAAATCACAAGATAAAAACCAAAGTTGAAGTGATACTTACCTTGATGTTCATACATTCACATCATCATTGTTCAATCATTCACATCATCATTGTTCAATCATTCACATCATCATTGTTCAATCATTGTTCTGTTCTCTCTAAACTCTCTCCCCCTTTTTGTCACAAACAAGGCCAAAAATTACAGAAGTGGAGAGAATGGTTAACAGTTCAAGTTGGAGAAACAAAGACTAAAACTAAAACTTAAAAACCTGCATAACAGAAAGATTTAAACATATGCATAATAAACAGAAATTGGAAGGATACGGATTATTCAGACTCGTCTGAACTGATACAGCCGAGAATTTGGAATATTTTCTTTAATCGGTTGTTCATTGATGATTGACTCTTATTTACCTTCTTTATTTCTTCCTTTACCTCAATTAGTTCATTTGATATACGTTCTTGCTCGTTGGAGAGCCTTTGTTGTTCTTTATAGATTGAGGTAACAGATGCATCATCATCAGAAGTTGATTGAGGTGCTTGTTGTGCCGGAGGTGCTGGTTGGACTGGAGGAGTTGCTGCCGGTGCAGAGGTTGTCGCTTGTTGTTGTTGTGCTCGTTGCCGGTGAGGAGGTATGAAGGGTTCATCTGGCTTCGTCGAGAGAGACTTTATAATTGTCGTCTCATTAATGGTGCCCAAACTGTACATGTATGAGCTCGCGCTTGTATCGACTTTAAACTTTCTAAGGATGCGCATGATAATCATTGGGTAGGGTAGTCTTTCTGTGGTATGAGAGTGTTCCACATACCGCGCCATCCTTGACCAAATGAGATAAGGAATATTCAAGTTTGCTCCCATCAATGCGGCCGGGTTTCCAAGAAGATAAAGGTATAACATTCTGTCCCATCGAAGAACCTTCGTATTCATGTTGGGAAGAATGTTGTAGCAGACAATGAAGTTTATATACCGATACTCTGGTCTAAGCTCTTTAGAGAAAACAGAATTTCCGGTCGACCGAGTATTTGGAAGACAAATTCCATTAACTACAACTCTCCAGGAGTTGTCGTTGAAGCTTTGAGTTTTTAGGTAATGGAGTCCATCAGCTCTGGCTGTCATACCTAGCACAACTCCAATCAGCTGGGGTGTGACTTTGATTTTGATATTTTTAACCAAAGTGTGAAATTCTCGACGTCCATCCTCGTGATCAATCAGACTTGCAGCGTTCTGATAAAACATTCGAACAGAGTGTGGACAGTACCCAGTAGTCTCAGGGAAGTTGCAAATTTGAGCAAGACCAACTTGGTCAAACAAAGTCCCAAAAGCTACAGATCGTTCCTTCATTGGTTTGACATTGACATGTCTCTCGCCAATGCATTCCCTCTTCTCAAAATCCTTGATTCTTTCGGAGCTGATGAAGTCTTGTAGGGGAGGCCGCCTAGCAACTGGTTCCTCAATGGTAATTCCCTGAGCACTGCCTCTTTTCCTTGCACCGGTTTTTCTTTTTGTTCCAATTGGACTTGGTTCCATAGGGGCTTTTCCTTTTCCAGCTGCAGTAGGCTTTGAAGCTTCAGCAGTTGCTTTCCCTTTGGAGACAATGGGAACAGCTTGCTCGATTTCGATGTTATCCCAGTCGATCGACTCCGTCTCTGATTCAGTGTCGGAATCATCCTTGGTCTTCTTCGCTTTCTTAGCCTTCTTAGGCTTGACAGTATCCTTGGTATGAGCCATGGCAGCAAGTAGGAAAATAATCCAAGTGATCACCATTTTGATTGATAGTGAAAAATGTATCCTGTGAAGACCAACTCAAGAACACATGAAAAATTGTTAATTTTCAAAGATTTGAAAAATTGTACCCAAACAATCATAATCATGTAGAGAGACTAAGAATCAAATTAGTTTTGCAAAAGGACTTTTAAAAATAGATCAATTGCATGATTTTCGAAAATCCTTATTATATGCCCTAAAACCGAAATTTTAGAAATCGAAGCCTAAAAATCCGTTAATCAGGAGAATACCTAGCATATAATCAAAACTAATCTACCCAGAGTTCTTATTTCAAAAGAAATTTGATCAAAAACCATCCACAAACAAAAATGATCCAAGAAATTCAACACGTTTGAGGAGGAATAGAGAAAAACGGTGAAAAACCGAGATTTTGATCAATAAAACTTACTTGGAGTTGAAGAACTTGAGTTTGAAAGCTTCCAAGAAGGGTGAAATCTAGAGAGAGAAGCTCTGGAAACTTTGGAACAAAAGATTGGAGTAAAAGAAATCAAAACCCTTTTGTTCTTTATAAAACCCTAGCCGCGATCCGGATCAGACCAAGCTTGCGATCCGGATCGGCTACCCGCAGTGAGAAACTGCGTTTGTCACGCCCCGGAACCCGGGCTCGCCAACAGATCCGCCGTGCACACGGGATTTCCCGAGTACACGAAGCGCTGGTAACCTGCTCCGATATAATATGAACAATAAAAGAGCATAATACAGAGCTGAAGTAGAAGAACCACATAGTATCTCATACTGGAACTAAAAATAAACTGTAATATGTACAATAATCTCCCAGCTCACCAAAATAATACAACCAGCCGGCGAAAGCCAGACTCAAAATAAAAGGAGAATATCACAGTCTGAGTGAAGGGTACAACGTCTATCTACAGCTCTCAGTCTCCCAGGAGATCTATCTACTCAGCGATCCCCTTACATTTATCAGCCGCTGATAGCCTAGCAGCTCCCGCAGACGACTCTGCAAAATAAAGAGAAGAAAGAAACAGAAAAGAATAATGGGGGTGAGAACTACCAGATAAACCAGTAGCCTCCCCTAGTGGGCAAAACCTCAACTCTGATGCACCCACTAGGATTACTAGAGGCCAGAAAGGAAAAAGTGGTAAAGCTGTAAGCAGAACTGCTGAATAAAGGGGAAACCACCACTAGCATGCCTCTAAATGCAGTGCCAAAAGGAATGACTGTATGTATGCATCAGTATCTAACATGCCTGCCTGAATAAACCCAATCTTATGCCACCAGTAAAACTGGTACTGCCTGCTGCGCCTTGCCTGCCAAATCGGGTATGCTGGCCAATGCATAACACCGATAGGGAATGAGAGTCTCAAGGACTCAAGCCTGCCTGTAACACACTCCGGAGTGGCACTCGAGGGGAGCGACCCACACGAGTAAAAGTACCTCAGTAATAAGTATCATAAGTGTCGTAAACAGCAGGACTGGATCATGACTATGATCAAAGTGGGAAAAGCCATCCACTAAGAAACCCTGATCTGATGCCATAGTACTCAATAAGTGGGAAAAACCATCCACTAGAGAAAAACCCGATCCCCTGCTGATGCCTAAAATAGACCAGACTCAACCCCATTCTGATGCAAGGATAAACATCCGGCCGACCGCCTACAGTCCGCGGTCACCGCAACACCCCACAAGTTTATAATCTAACATAACCTTGGCTATACTATCCCAAACCCCTGCTCATACTCGAGCGACAAGCAACTGAAAGCAAAAGAGAGCAATAAAACATGTCAAGTCTTAATATGATAGTGTAGCAATAAATAGTGGCCCTACCTGATGTCCGGGCATGCATGCAACTGTCTTTATTTTAAAAGTTGTAAAATAGTGTCAAAGATTTGAAAAGATTGATTTACTGAATAAAAGTCATTTGCATGCGAGATTATAGCCTTTGTCTTAATCACGGTGTCCCAATATAAGTCATCATATCATCTGTGGGGTTATATTAAATTTTAGGAGAGTTTGTCCCAGCGGTTCTCATCAATTGTCCTGTTAGTAGTCCTATTAGTAGTCCTGTTAGTAGTCCTGTTAGTTGTCCCAATTGTTCTCATCAATTGTCATATTAGTTTGTCCCAATTATTCTCATCAATTGTATTTTAAGGGAGTTCCAGTAATCCCAGTGAGCTTGTCAAAAATGAGGTAAGCAACAACCGCCCACCTCGAACAGCTCAAATCACACCCAGAAAGTCTCCTGGCTGTCCACAGTCCCCTAGAACTGCTGTCTGCCGAAAATGGTGCCCTACAGCAACACACATTGCACAGGGTGTAACTATATTATTCATAAAAATACAGCTCTTGCTGTTTTTCAAATGGCACGAAAAGAGAGGAGTTTTTCACCTCTGTACAGTGCTCAGAAAAATCCAGAAAAATTACGGTTGCGTTCCTCGCGAAGAGTAGATTAAAATAGACTCTTTAAACGTCTCGATCTGATGCTCCTAAGCCAAGATAAAAATCGAAGAAGTTGACGCTGTCCAGAAATTTCCACAGCAAAAAAGAGGGGTCAAAGAGACCTCGGGAAACGTGCCAAAAGTACGAAATGGAGTAAAGTGATCAACACGGAAATCGAAGCCTTACCTCTTAGGAACGCGCTGTCGCAAAAATCGTCCAAAAATTCCTCCTGGTTAGCCCACAGGGAATTTTCGACGGAACTGGGACGGGAAATGGGCCGAAAAAGAAAACCATCGCAGTGCGCCGCGTCGCAGATAACTCACTATCGGTACCTTCAAAAATTCTAAAATTCTGAGGAGAGAGAGAGGAGAGAGAGAGGAAGAATTTTTGTATAGGGCACTTTCTCTGGTTCTCTCTCTACAGCACGGAGCCCGAGGTGAGAAATGGTGGGGGTGGGAGGCTCTATTTATAATGGGCCAAGGACCCTCACCAGATCCCGGGCAGAACAGCAAACACCGAGATGGACCATCCAGGACGCGCCACGTGTCGACAAAACAGGAAACAGCCTTGTGCAATGCCACTCAGAAGACGCCACGTGTCCACGTGGAGCACGGGCCCGGTCCCCGCGCCGGGTCTTCCGGATCCTGTCAGCCAATCCGGGTGTGCCACGTGTCACAGTCCCCGTGGACTTCTAGAAGCCAGCCAACCAATCGGGAGCCGCCACGTGGCACGGGGGGTATTCGGTGCTCCCGGTGCACGCCAGGCCCATGGACCGCGCACCCGAGCCCCCCGCCCGCGCCTGCGCCGCCGCCCTCTGCCGCTGTGCCGCCGCTGCGCCGCTGCCCGCCGCCGTGCGCCGCCGCCCGCCGCCGCTCGCCGGTCGCCGGAACAGTAATTCCGGCGGCCGGAGTTACTGTTCCGGCGTGAACAGTACCGAGGTGCCGAAAAATTAAAGTAAATATACCGTTTCGATCGTTTTCGCGCGCTGAGTCCAAATACGACGTCCATTTCGCCAAATTCTCATCCGAAATTTTGCCGAAAGCTCCCGGAAAATTCCATTTGCTCCGATTTTCGCACAGAGTCTATATTAAATGTCCAATTTCGATTCTACAAGCTCTGCTTCACCGAATAAGCTCCCTACAGTCACTGTTTAATGTTGCACAGTTCCTGCGGGAGTCCGGATCATCACATCCTCCCCCACTAAAAAGAGTTTCGTCCTCGAAACGAGACTAAACAATAATCCTCAGTCCAATGTCTCGAATAAGTAGGGGTGAGCATCCCTCATCTCCGACTCGAGCTCCCATGTAGCCTCGCGCTCGTCATGATTGCCCCATTGGATCTTCACATAGGGAATGACCCGACTGCGTAATTCTCTCACCTCTCGATCCAGAACTCGCAGTGGGCGCTCTTCATACCTCAAATCCTCGCTGATCTCAAGCGGTGTGAAGTCGATGACGTGCGATGGGTCGAAGATATACTTTCTTAAAGTAGAAACATGAAATACATCATGGACACCAGCAAGCCTTGGAGGAAGTGCGAGTCGGTAGGCAACTGGCCCGATACGCCCCAATACCTCAAAGGGTCCAATATATCGGGGGCTAAGTTTCCCACGAATGCCGAACCTCCTGATTCCTTTGGACGGCGAGACTTTCAGGAATACATGATCTCCTACCTGAAATTCTAAGTCTCGTCGCCGAACATCGGCATAACTCCTCTGTCGGCTTTGGGCGGTCTGAAGATGCCTTCGAATCACTCGGACCTTCTCCTCTGCTTCTATCAATACATCTGGTCCCAAGGTCCGCCTTTCACCCACGTCACTCCAATAAAGCGGTGATCGACACTTGCGTCCATACAACGCTTCAAACGGAGCCATCTGAATGCTCGCTTGAAAGCTATTGTTGTACGCGAACTCAGCCAAGGATAAGTGTCGAATCCACCCTCCGCCGAAATCCAAGACACAAGCCCTCAGCATGTCCTCCAGGATTTGTATAGTCCGCTCTGACTGCCCATCAGTCTGCGGATGAAAGGCTGTACTGAACCTGAGTTCAGTTCCCAAGGCTGTTTGCAAACTCTTCCAGAAACGCGAAACAAACCTCGGGTCTCTATCTGATACAATGGAGGCTGGTACTCCATGTAATCTAACTATCTCATCTAGATATAGCTGGGCTAGTCGCTCAAGTGGCCACGTAGTCTGCATGGGCAGAAAGTGTGCCGACTTGGTAAGTCTATCTACAACTACCCAGATAGCGTCTGCTCCTCCCTGTGCCCTTGGCAATCCGACCACGAAATCCATCGTAATGTGGTCCCATTTCACTCGGGAATTGGGAGACTTTGTAACTTGCCAGCTGGCACTCGATGCTCAGCTTTCACCTGCTGACAAGTAAACACTGAGCCCACAAATCTCCCAATATCCCTCTTCATGCCTTTCCACCAGAAGTGTGCCTTGAGGTCCTTATACATCTTAGTCCCACCAGGATGTAGGGTATAAGGTGTATAATGGGCCTCTCGCAATATTGTTCTCTAATCTCCACATCTATTGGCCACACATGCTCGGTCTCTGTACCTTAGTACTCCCGAGGCATCTATTGTAAAGTCCCCTGACTGATCACTCGGAATTTGATCTCTAAATCCTGGTCAGTGGGGGTCCTCACTTGTTTCTCCCTGATCCTGTCTAGCAGAGTGGGCTGTAAGACTAAAGATGTCAGCCTAGCAGAGACCCCAGGGACACAACCTCTATCTTGAGCCGTCTCCTTTCCTCTAATAGCGGTGCCTGGTCTGTGATTAACATAGACAAACTTTGCACCGCCCTCCTACTCAAGGCATCAGCGACCACATTAGCCTTGCCTGGGTGGTAGAGAATATCTACATCATAATCCTTTAATAGCTCTAACCACCTACGTTGCCTCAAATTCAGCTCCTTTTCTGCGTGAACAGGTACTTTAGGCTCTTGTGGTCGGTGTAGATTTCACAAGGTTCCCCATACAGATAATGGCGCCAGAGCTTTAGCGCAAACACTACAGCTGCAAGCTCCAAGTCATGGGTAGGGTAATTTTTCTCATATTCTTTGAGTTGTCTATATGCATATGCAATTACCCTCCCTTCCTGCATCAACACACAACCGAGTCCACTGTGTGATGCGTCGCTGTAGATCCCATATCCCTTTCCCATCACAGGAAGGGAAAGGATAGGAGCGGTCATCAGTCTATTCTTCAGCTCCTCAAAGCTCCTTTGACAGTCTTCACTCCAGATAAACTTCACTCCCTTACGCGTCAAGCGAGTGAGGGGTGTGGAGAGCTTCGCAAAGCCTTCCACAAACCGACGGTAATACCCAGCTAAACCCATAAAGCTACGTACCTCAGAAACCGTCGTCGGTCGGGGCCAATCACGGACTGCCTCAATCTTCGCTGGGTCCACCGCCACACTGCAGCGGAATTACATGGCCCAGAAGACTACCTCCCGAAGCCAAAATTCGCACTTGCCAGCTTGGCAAACAACTTCTTCTCTCGTAGAAGTTGCAGCACAATCCTCAAGTGCTCCTCATGCTCCGCATCACTTCGGGAGTAGACTAGATATCATCAATGAACACTACCACGAATCGATCTAAGTACGGTCGGAAGATCCGGTTCATTAAATCCATGAACGCGGCAGGGGCATTAGTTAGCCCAAAAGGCATAACTGTGAATTCATAATGCCCGTACCGTGATCTAAATGCCGTTTTCGGCATATCCTCGGCCTTTACTTTCAACTGGGGGTACCGGATTGTAGATCCTATCTTAGAGAAGGACACAAGACCCTTGCAGCTGATCAAAAAGATCATCGATTGCGCGGCAAAGGGTACTGTTCTTGATGGTCACTTTATTTAATTCCCTATAGTCCACACACAATCGAAGTGACCCATCCTTCTTTTTCACGAATAGCACCGGCGCTCCCCAAGGCGACACACTCCGGCCTAATAAAGCCCTTATCCATTAAATCCTGAAGTTGCGCCTTAAGCTCTCGCAACTCAGCCGGTTGCCATCCGGTAAGGAAGCCTTAGAGATTGGCGCAGTTCCTGGGACAACGTCAATCACGAACTCAATTTCCCTATTGGGTGGCAATGTAGTCAGCTCAGGGGGAAAAACATCCGGGAACTCGCGGGAAATAGGGATATCGCCGAGGTCCCGGCGCCGCCGTAGGCCATCAACAACACTAGCCAAAAAGGCTACACATCCTCGATGGATCATCTGCCTCGCTCGGGAAGTCGAAACCATAGAGGCAAAGAAAGCACTCTGACATCCCCGGTATACCAACATTTCCTGGTCTGGCTCTCTAAAAGTGACGGTCCTCGCGGCACAATCAATGGTCGCAAAATACCGAGCCAGCCAGTCCATCCCGAGGACCACATCGAAGTCCTTCAATTGTCTCAGAACCAACAGGTCTGCTGGCATAATCCAGGACTCGATTTGCATCGGGCAGGACCAACAACACTCCTCTACGTGCAAGGTGTGAGCGGGAATCTGAACCTCTCGTGCACGTGGTAAGAGTCCTACCTTTAACCCATGTAATGATGCAAATGATCTACTGATAAAAGAATGCGATGCTCCAGTATCAAATAATGTACGAGTCCTAATGCCAGAAAGTAAGGTGATACCTGCCACCACGTGATTGCCTGCCGAAGAGCCTCTACCTGCGCGAAGCATACACTCGCCCACTCTGGGCTGGAGGGCGATACTCCGTGGATAGGAAGAAGATGGCCTGCTTGCTGGAGCATATGTGGCCGCTGAGCGTCGCGTTGCTGTGATGAAGATGGAGCGATGCTGAAGAAGGGGCTGTCGACGGCGCAATAAGGGCAAGTAGCTCGACGTGGCCAGACTGTCACATCTATAGCAGCGACCCCACCGCTGGTCGCAGGGTGTTGGAAAAAGTGCTGACCTCCACAGAAAATACAATTGCTGGGGGCCGTGGTTGTCGTGAATGCTGTTGTCGCTGAGGCTGTCGCGTGCGACCCATGCTGCGACGGCTGGGATCTCTGCTGCTGCTGCTGCGCTGCTGGGCCTCTGGGGTCCACCAAGGCCCTCGCCGCTCCGACCGTCCTTGGCCGGAAAACTGAGGGCGGTGGCGGTCGGGGCGGCCTCCAGGAACTGGCCTGTCTCCCGTCGTCCTGCGCTGGTCGCTTGTCTGTGCGCCTGACGACCAGGCCCCCACGTCTGCGACGACGTGGTCTCTCTCTCAAACCCACTGGCATGCTGCTGCCTCCTCCAAGGTTTGTAGTCTTGGGCATGCACCAGAGTATAGATCTGGGCGCAGGCCCGACTCAAAGAGCTCCACCTGGTGCGGTCCGTCCCTGGGACGTAGGTACGCAGTTGAGTAACCGCGTGACTCCTGAAGTAGTCCAATGCTGTCCGGTCGCCTACTTGCTGAAGATGCTCAGATCATCTTCCAGCTTTTTCTTCATTACTCGTGGAAAGTACGTATCCAGATCATCCTCTTGAACTCTGACCAGGGTAGCTGTCGAGTGATCCTGGAACTCCAGAGGCTCTACCCGACGCCACCATGCATCAGCGTCCCCCGTCTAAGCAGTGTACAGCCATATGTACCCTGTACTTCTGGTAATGAAGAAGTCCCGGAATAACTCGCCCATTGACGAAAGCAAGTCCCGATCTACCACGGCTGGGTATTCCGCCCTGAAAACACCTGGGCGGTCCACCGCTACAGAACTGAGTTAAGTTTGTCAGGCACTCTCTTGCTCATCCGCAGGGGAGTCAATGGCCGGATTGCTCCCTGAGCAATCCGGGGGATGCCGTGGTCACCGGTCCAACTGGGGGAAGCTACAGCAGGGGAGGTGGTAGGGGAGGAGATGGAACTCTCTGGAGGGGGTGCAAAAACAGGTCCTGGCCCTCTGTTCTACATCTGCGTCAGCCGACTCCATGGCCTCATGACTTGACGCGCACGGCCTCTCGAATCTGGGCCATCTGAGCCTGAGCTCCTGCACTCACCTGCGGCCCTGCTCGACTCCTCCGGCTCGGGCTCAGGGGAATCAGGCTGAGAACGCGTCAAATAATACGACGGCGGAGGCATCCTACCACAAGAAACCACACTCAGATTCATATCCACACACGACCTAATCTAGGGCGAAAGTCAAAGACATCCCAATATTTCTGTGACTTTATGTTGTCTGCATGCCAAAACATAACGGTTTCACAGAAAGTGGGCATGGCGATCCTCTTCTTCATGGAACCGTCAAACAATTAAATCAACGACTTTCGCAAAATCAAGCTGGACCTATTAGCTAGGTCTACCAAAGCCAGGGGTTTCACTAAGCCAACTGACCAATCCTAAGCTCGATACCAACTTAATCTGTCCACGCCCGGAACCCGTGGCTGCCAAACAGATCCGCCGGGCACATCGGGATTTCCGTGAGTACACGAAGCGCTGGTAACTGCATCGATAAATCTGAACAATTAAAAGAGCATAATACAGAGCTTGAATAGCCAGAACCAAGTATATCATACTGGAACTAAAAATAAACTCTAATGTACAATAATCTCCCCGCCTCCCCCAAATAATACAACCAGCTCGGCGAAAGCCAGACTCAAAATAAAGGCGCATATCCACAGTCTGATGAAGGGTTACAACGTCTATCTACAGCTCTCAGTCCCCAGGAGACTATCTACTCAGCGATCCCTTACCTTATCAGCCG
>CM055063.1:50086675-50102384 GCA_029204045.2 Tillandsia leiboldiana | reverse complement strand
AAATCCAAGGACACAAGCCCTCAGCATGTCCGCAGGATTTGTATAGTACGCTCTGGATGCCATCAGTTTTAGTCTGCGGATGAAAGGCTGTACTGAACCTGAGTTCAGTTCCCAAGGCTGTTTGCAAACTCTTCCAGAAACGCGAAACAAACCTCGGGTCTCTATCTGATACAATGAGGCTGGTACTCCATGTAATCTAACTATCTCATCTAGATATAGCTGGGCTAGTCGCTCAAGTGGCCACGTAGTCTGCATGGGCAGAAAGTGTGCCGACTTGGTAAGTCTATCTACAACTACCCAGATAGCGTCTGCTCCTCCCTGTGCCCTTGGCAATCCGACCACGAAATCCATCGTAATGTGGTCCCATTTCCACTCGGGAATTGGGAGACTTTGTAACTTGCCAGCTGGCACTCGATGCTCAGCTTTCACCTGCTGACAAGTTAAACACTGAGCCACAAATCTCCCAATATCCCTCTTCATGCCTTTCCACCAGAAGTGTGCCTTGAGGTCCTTATACATCTTAGTCCCACCAGGATGTAGGGTATAAGGTGTATAATGGGCCTCTCGCAATATCTGTTCTCTAATCTCCACATCTATTGGCACACATGCTCGGTCTCTGTACCTTAGTACTCCCGAGGCATCTATTGTAAAGTCCCCTGACTGATCACTCGGAATTTGATCTCTAATCCTGGTCAAGTGGGGGTCCTCACTCTGTTTCTCCCTGATCCTGTCTAGCAGAGTGGGCTGTAAGACTAAAGATGTCAGCCTAGCAGAGACCCCAGGGGACACAACCTCTATCTTGAGCCGTCTCATTTCCTCTAATAGCGGTGCCTGGTCTGTGATTAACATAGACAAACTTTGCACCGCCCTCCTACTCAAGGCATCAGCGACCACATTAGCCTTGCCTGGGTGGTAGAGAATATCTACATCATAATCCTTTAATAGCTCTAACCACCTACGTTGCCTCAAATTCAGCTCCTTTTGCGTGAACAGGTACTTTAGGCTCTTGTGGTCGGTGTAGATTTCACAATGTTCCCCATACAGATAATGGCGCCAGAGCTTTAGCGCAAACACTATAGCTGCAAGCTCCAAGTCATGGGTAGGGTAATTTTTCTCATATTCTTTGAGTTGTCTAGATGCATATGCAATTACCCTCCCTTCCTGCATCAACACACAACCGAGTCCACTGTGTGATGCGTCGCTGTAGATCACATATCCCTTTCCCATCACAGGAAGGGAAAGGATAGGAGCGGTCATCAGTCTATTCTTCAGCTCCTCAAAGCTCCTTTGACAGTCTTCACTCCAGATAAACTTCACTCCCTTACGCGTCAAGCGAGTGAGGGGTGTGGAGAGCTTCGCAAAGCCTTCCACAAACCGACGGTAATACCCAGCTAAACCCATAAAGCTACGTACCTCAGAAACCGTCGTCGGTCGGGGCCAATCACGGACTGCCTCAATCTTCGCTGGGTCCACCGCCACACCTGCAGCGGAAATTACATGGCCCAAGAAGACTACCTCCCGAAGCCAAAATTCGCACTTTGCCAGCTTGGCAAACAACTTCTTCTCTCGTAGAAGTTGCAGCACAATCCTCAAGTGCTCCTCATGCTCCGCATCACTTCGGGAGTAGACCAAGATATCATCAATGAACACTACCACGAATCGATCTAAGTACGGTCGGAAGATCCGGTTCATTAAATCCATGAACGCGGCAGGGGCATTAGTTAGCCCAAAAGGCATAACTGTGAATTCATAATGCCCGTACCGTGATCTAAATGCCGTTTTCGGAATATCCTCGGCCTTTACTTTCAACTGGTGGTAACCGGATTGTAGATCTATCTTAGAGAAGACACAAGACCCTTGCAGCTGATCAAAAAGATCATCGATGCGCGGCAAAGGGTACTTGTTCTTGATGGTCACTTTATTTAATTCCCTATAGTCCACACACAATCGAAGTGACCCATCCTTCTTTTTCACGAATAGCACCGGCGCTCCCCAAGGCGACACACTCGGCCTAATAAAGCCCTTATCCATTAAATCCTGAAGTTGCGCCTTAAGCTCTCGCAACTCAGCCGGTGCCATCCGGTAAGGAGCCTTAGAGATTGGCGCAGTTCCTGGGACAACGTCAATCACGAACTCAATTTCCCTATTGGGTGGCATGCTAGTCAGCTCAGGGGGAAAAACATCCGGGAACTCGCGGGCAATAGGGATATCGCCGAGTCCCGGCGCCGCCGTAGGCCATTCAACAACACTAGCCAAAAAGGCTACACATCCTCGATGGATCATCTGCCTCGCTCGGGAAGTCGAAACCATAGAGGCAAAGAAAGCACTCTGACATCCCCGGTATACCAACATTTCCTGGTCTGGCTCTCTAAAAGTGACGGTCCTCGCGGCACAATCAATGGTCGCAAAATACCGAGCCAGCCAGTCCATCCCGAGGACCACATCGAAGTCCTTCAATTGTCTCAGAACCAACAGGTCTGCTGGCATAATCCAGGACTCGATTTGCATCGGGCAGGACCAACAACACTCCTCTACGTGCAAGGTGTGAGCGGGAATCTGAACCTCTCGTGCACGTGGTAGAAGTCCTACCTTTAACCCATGTAATGATGCAAATGATCTACTGATAAAAGAATGCGATGCTCCAGTATCAAATAATGTACGAGTCCTAATGCCAGAAAGTAAGGTGATACCTGCTACCACGTGATCTGCTGCCGAAGAGTCCTCTACCTGCGCAGCATACACTCGCCCACTCTGGGCTGGAGGGCGATACTCCGTGGGATAGGAAGAAGATGGCCTGCTTGCTGGAGCATGTGGCCGCTGAGCCGTCGACCGTTGCTGTGATGAAGATGGAGCCGATGCTGAAGAAGGGGCTGTCGACGGCGCATAAGGGCAAGTAGCTCGGACGTGGCCAGACTGTCCACATCTATAGCAGCGACCCCACCGCTGGTCGCAGGTGTTGGAAAAGTGCTGACCTCCACAGAAAATACAATTGCTGGGGGCCCGTGGTTGTCGTGACTGCTGTTGTCGCTGAGGCTGTCGCTGCGACCCATGCTGCGACGGCTAGGACCTCTGCTGCTGCTGCTGCCGCTGCTGGGGCCTCTGGGGTCCACCAGGCCCTCGCCGCTCCGACCGTCCTTGGCCGGAAAACTGAGGCGGTGGCGGTCGGGGCGGCCTCCAGGAACTGGCCTGTCTCCCGTCGTCCTGCGCTGGTCGCTTTCTGTCTGCGCCTTGAGCGACCAGGCCCCCACGTCTGGCGACGACGTGGTCTCCTCTCTCAACCCACTGGGCATGCTCTGCTGCCTCCTCCAAGGTTTGTAGTCTCTGGGCATGCACCAGAGTATAGATCTCTGGGCGCAGGCCCGACTCAAAGAGCTCCACCTGGTGCGGTCCGTCCCTGGCGACGTAAGGTACGCAGTTGAGTAACCGCGTGAACTCCTGAAAGTAGTCCAATGCTGTCCGGTCGCCTTGCTGAAGATTCTTCAAATCATCTTCCAGCTTTTTCTTCATACTCGTGGAAAAGTACGTATCCAGAATCATCTTCTTGAACTCTGACCAGGGTAGCTGTCGAGTGATCTGGAACTCCAGAGGCTCTACCCGACGCCACCATGCATCAGCGTCCCCGTCTAAGCAGTGTACAGCCATATGTACCCTGTACTTCTGGTCAATGAAGAAGTCCCGGAATAACTTCTCCATTGACGAAAGCCAAGTCCCGATCTCCCACGGCTGGGTATTCCGCCCTGAAAACCTGGGCGGTCCCCGCTTACAGAACTGAGTAAGTTTGTCAGCAATCTCCTGCTCCTCCGCAGGAGTCAATGGCCGGAATGCTCCCTGAGCAACAGGGGATGCCATGGTCACCGGTCCAACTGGGGAAGCTACAGCAGGGGAGGGTGGTACGGGAGAACTCTCTGGGGGTGCAACAACAGGCTGCGCCCTCTGTTCTAACATCTGCGTCAGCCGACCCATGGCCTCCTCCTGACGCCGCACGGCCTCTGACATCTGGGCCATCTGAGCCTGAAGCTCCTGCACCTCACTCTGCTGGCCCTGCTCGGACTCCTCCGGCTCGGGCTCAGGGGAATCAGGCTGAGAACGCGTCAACATCCTACGTCGCGGAGGCATCCTACCACAAGAAACCACACTCAGTATCATATCCCCACACGACCTAATCTAGCGAAAGTCAAAGACATCCCCATATTTCTGTGACTTTATGTTGTCTACAGCCAACATAACGGTTCACCAGAAATTGGGCATGTCGATCCCTCTTCTCTCACTGGAAGAGTCAAACAATAAATCAACGACTTTCGCAAATATCACGTCTCTCGTACCCTATTATCCTAGGGTCTACCAAAAGCCTAGGGTTTCCTAAGTCCCAACTGACCAATCCTTAAGCTCTGATACCAACTTAATCTGTCACGCCCCGGAACCCGGGCTCGCCAACAGATCCGCCGTGCACACGGGATTTCCCGAGTACACGAAGCGCTGGTAACCTGCTCCGATATAATATGAACAATAAAAGAGCATAATACAGAGCTGAAGTAGAAGAACCACATAGTATCTCATACTGGAACTAAAAATAAACTGTAATATGTACAATAATCTCCCAGCTCACCAAAATAATACAACCAGCCGGCGAAAGCCAGACTCAAAATAAAAGGAGAATATCACAGTCTGAGTGAAGGGTACAACGTCTATCTACAGCTCTCAGTCTCCCAGGAGATCTATCTACTCAGCGATCCCCTTACCTTTATCAGCCGCTGATAGCCTAGCAGCTCCCGCAGACGACTCTGCAAAATAAAGAAGAAGAAAGAAACAGAAAAGAATAATGGGGGTGAGAACTACCAGATAAACCAGTAGCCTCCCCTAGTGGGCAAAACCTCAACTCTGATGCACCCACTAGGATTACTAGAGGCCAGAAAGGAAAAAGTGGTAAAGCTGTAAGCAGAACTGCTGAATAAAGGGGAAACCACCACTAGCATGCCTCTAAATGCAGTGCCAAAAGGAATGACTGTATGTATGCATCAGTATCTAACATGCCTGCCTGAATAAACCCAATCTTATGCCACCAGTAAAACTGGTACTGCCTGCTGCGCCTTGCCTGCCAAATCGGGTATGCTGGCCAATGCATAACACCGATAGGGAATGAGAGTCTCAAGGACTCAAGCCTGCCTGTAACACACTCCGGAGTGGCACTCGAGGGGAGCGACCCACACGAGTAAAAGTACCTCAGTAATAAGTATCATAAGTGTCGTAAACAGCAGGACTGGATCATGACTATGATCAAAGTGGGAAAAGCCATCCACTAAGAAACCCTGATCTGATGCCATAGTACTCAATAAGTGGGAAAAACCATCCACTAGAGAAAAACCCGATCCCCTGCTGATGCCTAAAATAGACCAGACTCAACCCCATTCTGATGCAAGGATAAACATCCGGCCGACCGCCTACAGTCCGCGGTCACCGCAACACCCCACAAGTTTATAATCTAACATAACCTTGGCTATACTATCCCAAACCCCTGCTCATACTCGAGCGATAAGCAACTGAAAGCAAAAGAGAGCAATAAAACATGTCAAGTCTTAATATGATAGTGTAGCAATAAATAGTGGCCCTACCTGATGTCCGGGCATGCATGCAACTGTCTTTATTTTAAAAGTTGTAAAATAGTGTCAAAGATTTGAAAAGATTGATTTACTGAATAAAAGTCATTTGCATGCGAGATTATAGCCTTTGTCTTAATCACGGTGTCCCAATATAAGTCATCATATCATCTGTGGGGTTATATTAAATTTTAGGAGAGTTTGTCCCAGCGGTTCTCATCAATTGTCCTGTTAGTAGTCCTGTTAGTAGTCCTGTTAGTAGTCCTGTTAGTTGTCCCAATTGTTCTCATCAATTGTCATATTAGTTTGTCCCAATTATTCTCATCAATTGTATTTTAAGGGAGTTCCAGTAATCCCAGTGAGCTTGTCAAAAATGAGGTAAGCAACAACCGCCCACCTCGAACAGCTCAAATCACACCCAGAAAGTCTCCTGGCTGTCCACAGTCCCCTAGAACTGCTGTCTGCCGAAAATGGTGCCCTACAGCAACACACATTGCACAGGGTGTAACTATATTATTCATAAAAATACAGCTCTTGCTGTTTTTCAAATGGCACAAAAAGAGAGGAGTTTTTCACCTTTGTATAGTGCTCAGAAAAATCCAGAAAAATTACGGTTGCGTTCCTCGCGAAGAGTAGATCAAAATCGACTCTTTAAACGTCTCGATCTGATGCTCCTACGCCAAGATAAAAATCGGAGAAGTTGACGCTGTCCAAAAATTTCCACAGCAAAAAAGGGGGGTCAAAGAGACCTCGGGAAACGTGCCAAAAGTACGAAATGGAGTAAAGTGATCACGGAAATCGAAGCCTTACCTCTTAGGAATGCGTTGTCGCAAAAATCGTCCAAAAATTCCTCCTGGTTAGCCCACAGGGAATTTTCGACGGAACTGCGACGGGAAATGGGCCGAAAAAGAAAACCGTCGCAGTGCGCCGCGTCGCAGATAACTCACTATCGGTACCTTCAAAAATTCTAAAATTCTGAGGAGAGAGAGAGGAGAGAGAGAGGAAGAATTTTTGTATAGGGCACTTTCTCTGGTTCTCTCTCTACAGCACGGAGCCCGAGGTGAGAAATGGTGGGGGTGGGAGGCTCTATTTATAATAGGCCAAGGACCCTCACCAGATCCCGGGCAGAACAGCAAACACCGAGATGGACCATCCAGGACGCGCCACGTGTCGACAAAACAGGAAACAGCCTTGTGCAATGCCACTCAGAAGACGCCACGTGTCCACGTGGAGCACGGGCCCGGTCCCCGCGCCGGGTCTTCCGGATCCTGTCAGCCAATCCGGGTGTGCCACGTGTCACAGTCCCCGTGGACTTCTAGAAGCCAGCCAACCAATCGGGAGCCGCCACGTGGCACGGGGGGGTATTCGGTGCTCCCGGTGCACGCCAGGCCCATGGACCGCGCACCCGAGCCCCCCGCCCGCGCCTGCGCCGCCGCCCTCTGCCGCTGTGCCGCCGCTGTGCCGCTGCCCGCCGCCGTGCGCCGCCGCTCGCCGGTCGCCGGAACAGTAATTCCGGCGGCCGGAGTTACTGTTCCGGCATGAACAGTACCGAGGTGCCGAAAAATTAAAGTAAATATACCGTTTCGATCGTTTTCGCGCGCTGAGTCCAAATACGACGTCCATTTCGCCAAATTCTCATCCGAAATTTTGCCGAAAGCTCTCGGAAAATTCTATTTGCTCCGATTTTCGCACAGAGTCTATATTAAATGTCCAATTTCGATTCTACAAGCTCTGCTTCACCGAATAAGCTCCCTACAGTCACTGTTTAATGTTGCACAGTTCCTGCGGGAGTCCGGATCATCACAGCGTTCGGGATCCGGATCGGCAGGTCCAATCCGGATCGTCAGCCCGCAGAAGAATACCTGCGTTCGGGATCCGGATCATCTTGCCCGATCCGGATCGGCTCCAACTTTTTCTTTAGAAAATTTTAGAGAAATTCAAGAAAAACCAGAAAAAGATTGTAAGCACAAATGTGTATCAACTTTAAACAAAAATCATCGTTTCATACAACAAGAATTAGATTATGCCAAATCTATCAATAATATCCAAAAATGAAACGAGAATTTACAAAAATTAAATCCCTTAAAGTTGAACACCTTCAATTACATCTAACATGATCTTATGAGTAATGCCTTTATCAAATCATCAATTCAGTAAAGAAAATGAAATACAAAGATCAATAGATGTTTGAAATCCCAAATATAGTAGATAATGTATCTAGACAATCTGTTGAAGAGAGTGGCTCTTTGAGCATCTTTCTTTAAAAACCCACCTTATACCAACCTTGAAATTTGATGGAGTCAAGTATTTCAACATGCATTTTACTTAATCAAAATTTGAACAACCATGCTTGGTATACATGTGGTAGCTGCACACAATACTCGGACGACCGAGGTGGTAGCTCTTTCCTCCATGTGGTGGTAGTTTTCACACTCCTCATTGGGATGTAACTCTTTCCACATCTTTTGAGCATTTTACTTTTCTTTGACTCCCCCTCAATTGGCTATCAATTATTTAAGATATAAAGTATTCAACCAAAAATTGATCTCGATTTCATACTCGACTAAGCAGTCAAATAAGATAATGACTATACCAAGAGATCATTGAGAGAGAGAAATTGACTTTGATCACTCAGAAGATGATTTAATTAACATAAATGATCATTGCAACAGTGAAATATTATGATGGCAAAAGCATAATAAATTTCTAAATGTGCGAAAAGATGCAATTAAAGTCAATTATGATCTGTGCTCAATTAATGTCCTATGTACAAACATAGATAATGAACAAAACAAAGCAAAAACAAAACCTATCCTAAGCAAAGGTTTCAAAAAGAAGTTTATTTCAAGGAAAGCATTCCAATTGCTTTTCGCAAATGAATAAAACGTTTTTGATCCAAAGGTTTTGTTAGAATGTCAGCTAATTGATCCTCAGTTGAAATATATGAAAGTTGAAGAGTATTTGATTCAACTAGCTCTCTAAGAAAATGATATCTAAGTTCAATATGTTTTGTGCTAGAGTGCAACACAGGGTTTTTAGAAATGTTAATTGCACTTGTGTTGTCACAAAGAATTGTTACCGAAGATGCTGAAATCCGGAAGTCGCTCAACACACTTTTCATCCAAATGAGTTGGGTTGAACAACTACCCGCTGAAATGTATTCCGCTTCGGCAGTCGAGAGTGCTATGCAATTCTGCTTTTTACTGTGCCATGCAACAAGGCAATGGCCAAGATAGAAGCATGCACCACTCGTGCTTTTCCGATCATCCACTGATCCTGCCCAATCGGCATCTGAGTATCCAACAATATCCAAACTTGTTCCCATAGGATACCAAATTCCGAAATTAATTGATCCTTTGATATACCGGATGATCCTTTTCACCGCTTTCAGGTGAACCTCCTTTGGTGCAGATTGATATCTTGCGCAGATCCCAACACCAAAAGATATATCCGGGCGACTAGCCGTGAGGTAAAGTAGACTTCCAATCATACTTCGATACTGTTTCTCGTCTACATTCTCACTTTGTGATTCACTTCCAAGTCCCTTGTGGCTAGTTCCCATTGGAGTCAGAAAATCCTTCGAATTTTCAAGATCAAACTTTTTAACCAACTCCATTGCATACTTGGATTGACTCAAGTGAATACCTTCATCATTTTGTTTAATTTGCAATCCAAGGAAATAAGTCAATTCGCCCATCATGGACATCTCAAATTCGCTTTCCATGGTCTCCGCGAATTTAGAAGCATCATTATCTCTTGTTGCGCCAAATACAATGTCATCGACATAGATTTGTGCTACAATGAAATTGTTTTGATAATGCTTCACAAAGAGAGTCCTATCAGCTCCCCCTCGAGTGTAGCCCTTCTCCAAAAGGTGCTTTGTCAACCTTTCGTACCATGCTCGCTGTGCTTGTTTCAGACCGTAAAGAGCCTTTTTCAAACGAAAAACATGGTTAGGTTGTTTATGGTCTACAAAACCTTTCGGTTGAGCCACATAAACTTCCTCATTTAAAAACCCATTTAGAAATGCGCTCTTAGCGTCCATTTGAAATAATTTGATTTTAAAATGACAAGCAATAGCAAACAGTATACGAATGGACTTGAGTCTAGCTACAGGGGCGAATGTTTCGTCAAAGTCTATACCTTCTACTTGAGAGTAGCCTTGAGCAACTAATCGTGCCTTGTCCCTGATGATAGTACCATCCTCATTTTTCTTGTTCTTGAAGATCCATTTGGTACCTATCACATTATGTTGCTTTGGAGGCTTCGTTAATTCCCAGACTTTGTTTCGCTCAAATTGATGGAGCTCTTCCTGCATTGCGTTAGTCCAGTAGTCATCCTGAAGAGCTTCATCTATGTTCTTTGGTTCGATTAGAGATACGTAGCAAGCGAATCCACAAACCAACTGCCTCCGAGTTCTAACTCCTTCTTGTGGATCTCCAATAATATTCGATTCCGGATGATCCTTGGAGATTCGTAGCGTTTGTTGAAACGGAGTACTCGGAGATATATGAGATGATTCCTGCACATTAGATAAACTTGAAGAACCATTAGATGCATCATTAATATTGGAAGTATTATTATGAGAAGATGCAACGGCAGGAGAATCATCATCTAGAGAGATATCGAGGGTAGATTTTTCAGATGCAAAGTGAAAAGTTTCATCTACTTTAACATTTATAGATTCTACGATCGTCTTAGATTCCAAGTTAAATACTCGATATGCTCTACTATTAGTAGAATACCCCAAGAAAATCCCTTCGACACTTCGTGAGTCAAACTTTCCAAGATTTTCACGGTCACGTAAAATGTAACACCGACTCCCGAAGATGCGAAAATATTTGATGTTGGGTTTTCTACCACACCATAGTTCATTGGTGTATTTAACGTTCCCGGGCGCAAAAACACTCGATTAATGACATAGACAGCGGTGTTCACAGCTTCAGCCCAAAAATGTAGCGGTAAATTCCGGCTATGAAGCATCACACGCGCCATCTCTTGAACAACCCTGTTTTTGCACTCAACAACACCATTCTGTTGAGGTGTATAGGGTGCAGAGAATTCATGCTTAATACCGTTTGAAGTACAAAAGTCAATGAATTTAGAATTAATGAATTCTCCACCTCTATCACTTCTAACACGAATGATCTTTTCATTCTTTTCAATCATAATACGAAGGCAAATCTCGTGAAAAGAATCAAAAGTATCAGCTTTCTCTTTTAAAAATGCTACCCAAGAATACCGAGAGAAATCATCAACCAATAAGAAAATATACCATTTACCTCCCAAAGATGGTTGACGAGTTGGCCAAAAGAAAGGAAAAAAAATAGTCTACATAAACTACACAACATTTTAATCGTAGAACGATTAAAGACAAGGAAGGGTTTCACCTTTGCATACCCAAACCTTTTGAGTTTTCGAGTATGTTGGCAATGGTTGAGAAGTTTTCCTTGATGAAGACGTCTTGTATGATTGATCTTTTTCTTTTGTCATCGTCTTGTTTGAAGTACTACCAATGTCCTTTTCTTTAGAAAAATCCTTCTTTGAGTTCCGGGGAGTGAACTTATTGGTAGCAGTTGCAAGATGTGGTTGATTTGATCTTTGAGCTCCAATCTTGCAATTTCTTTCAATGTGCCCTGCAAAATTACAACGAAAACATACCTTAGTGCTTGACGATTCCGAAGAGGATGAAGTAGGCTTGTTGTCGTTGGTTGTCATGAATTCCGGTGTCGGAGGAGGAGATACCGACTGAGGCACAAAGACTGTCCCACTCGAACTTGGACTGTTTCCAGTTTGAGTGTATCCGAGGCCGAACTTGTTTGTTTGACCAAGACCAAGAAGTTTATCCAACTTACTCCTTCCAGAAGAAAATTGCTGTAAGTCATCCTTGAGTTGGCAAATGGTCTCTGTCATTTCCAATTTTTCCCGTCGGGCCTCGCCGTAGAGCTTCAAGAAGTAGTTCGCTTTGTTCACCATATCTATATAATTCTTCTCGAGTTGCTCATTGGACTCTTGAAGGGAAACATTTGCTCTTATCAAATTATCCCTTTCCACTTCAAGATCGGTCAAGAGAGAAGTTACCCTTTTTACTTCTTCTTCGAGATCCTGCAATCTCCCTCTCAACCCCTTGTTTTGCTTAGCCGGTTTCTTTGAATCCCGTAAAGGCCTGTGATAGGCTAAAGCAAAATCTTCACCTTCCGAATCATCCGATTCATTGTCCGTTGCATTCTTTTCAACAGTGGAGTTGGACAACGACTCGGATGTACTTGCCATAAAGCACATGAAGGGTGAAGATATGGACGCGTGGAATGCCGTGGTGCTCTTTTCTTCATCACTTGAAGACGACTCATTTGACGTTGAGTTGTCATCCCAAGTGACGACTTGCATCGCCTTCTTCTTTGCCGGATACTTGTTGGGACACTCCGTTGCAATGTGGTCGTAGCCTCGACATTTGAAGCATTGTAGTTGTCCCTCTGAACTTTTCTTATCCTTTGAGAAGTTCTCTTGCTTTCTTGACTTGTAACTTGAAGTACCCCTGCCTTTGATCGACTTTCCGAAGGATGGAGATTTGCTTGAATTACCCCTTCGAAAGTTGCGGCGAAACTTCCTTGTCAAGAGAGCGAGCTGCTTCTCGAAATCCTCCATAGAAGGGTTCTCGTCATCGTCTGAGGAGGATGTATCCGCGTCTTATTCCTTAGTTGTTTTCAACGCATAACCTGAAGACTTAGAAGTGGATGCCTTTCCAGAAGAATTGTTAGTAGTTAATGTCATTTCATAAGTTTGTAATGCACCAACTAATTCTTCTACATGTATTTCGTCCGGGTGTTTAATAGTTTCAATGGCTGTAACCTTTGGGCGAAATCGTTCAGGAAGAGTTCTTAAGATCTTTCTTACAATCTTAAATTCTGGAATCTTCTCTCCCAGGTTAGCACATGAGTTTACGATGTCTTGCAATCGTGTATAGTAGTCCGTGAAAGATTCATTTTCTGCCATCAAGATAGAGTCAAACTTGCTCGTAAGCATTTGCAGTTTCTGAATCTTCACGAGGTTAGTTCCCTCATGTGTAACCTGAAGAACATCCCAGATTTCTTTCGCAGTCTCACATGCTGAGACGCGAGAGAACTCAGTTTGAGATAAGGCATTAAAAATAGCATTAATTCCCTTGCTATTGTAAGAAGATGAATCTAACTCTTCCTTGGTCCATTTCGACCTAGGTTTTAAGGTGTGAACATCACCAATAAATTCAGTTGGATTAGACCATCCTAATTCAATTGATTGCCACACCCGTTCGTCGATGGAAATTAAAAAGGCTTTCATCCGCACTTTCCAGTACGCATAATTTGTTCCATCGAAGAACGGGGGTCGGTTGATGTTTCCACCTTCAACCATTGTTTACAACCCTATTCCCTCTCTGATACCACTTGTTGGGTTATATGTAATAAGGATCTAAATAGGGGAAAAAACACCTAGAGGGGGGTGAATAGGTGTAAACAAATAAACACTCAAAAATCGTTGCGATAAAAACCCAATGCGGAAATAAAAAATAACACGCAAGATTTTTACGTGGAAAACTCCATCACCGGAGTAAAAAACCACGGGACCGATAACACGGCAGAAATCCACTAGAATTAAAACACGTACAAGGTGATTTACCGTACACACTTACGACTCAACCTTTTCCATACGCTCCTAGAGGATCTTCTCCGCTCGCTCCGCGACGCTTCTCGAATCCACGATCTGCGCCCAACGCCGAATCCACGGCGTCCAACGTCGAATCCACGACGTCCGACCGAGTCCACGGTCTTCACCCAATAGCACCCTTCGAATCCACGAACGTGCCTCGCTCCGAATCCACGAGAGCGGTTGAACCTTGAATCAACTAAGTATTCATTAGTTTGATTCAACTCAAGATGTGAGTATGAAAACCTAGAATCAAACTAATCAATATAGATGAAGAAACATAGAGTATTCTCTAATGATTTCCTTTCTTCTCTATATGTGGATCTAGAGCCGTATAAGATGATACAAGAATATGACGGCTATTTTGATTCTTTTTGGATTCCCCCTAGAAAAAGAGTCATAGGGTCTATTTATAGGTTAGAAACCCTAGGAAGGAGATAAGAATCAAAAACCTAACATTTCTGGAAATTTTACGGACGGCGATCCGGATCGGATTTGAGCGATCCGGATTGCAGTAGCAATAAAGATGGTTTCCAGAAAACAAACGTTCGGGATCCGGATCGGAATGCCTGATCCGGATCGTTCATACATTTCAGAAAACTCAACGTTCGGGATCCGGATCGTGAGATGCTGCGATCCGGATTGAAGTAATGTATGAAACAGCAACCTTCGGGATCCGGATCGCTGGCTCTGATCCGGATCCTGAACATGTCCGAACACCAGTTTTTAATTTTTATGCAGTTAAAAATTCTTCCAAGTGTTTCTACACTACGAGAAGTATTCGGATCACACAAAATCTTTAGTTAAACATACCTGATCCTTTTGAATTCTTCTTTCTTGAGATTGAGTTAAATGATCCAACTTTCTTCACCTTCAATCTTCAAGACTTGAAACTTTCACGAAACTACGCCAACTCAAAATCCGTAACAAGGAGTTTATCTCATGTATTTGGATCTTATTTGTAAATTTTTGTTGTATGGTGATAGCAAGCAAAATATCTTTTTGAATTTTCTTTAAGTGGATTTTTGTTTTGTCACGAAACCACCAAAGGGAGAGATTGTTAAGGAATTTGTATTGGCGTATTTCATGAAAGTGTTTAAGTCTTGAAGATTGAAGATGAAGATGTTTGGATCATATACCTCAATCTCAAGAAAGAAGAATTCAAAAGGATCAGGTACATTTAACTAAATAATCTTGGTGATCCGAATACTTCTTATAGTATAGAAACACTTGGATGGGTTTTTAATTGCATAAAAATCAGAAAATTGGACTGTTATATGTTCAGGATCCGGATCAGAGTATTCCAGTCCGGACCTCGAACGTAGGTAGGTTCATGCAGAAATCTAGTCCGGACCATCCCTGGTTCAGTCCGGACCCCGAACGTGGTTTCTGTAGAATTCGCATGAACAGTCCAGACCGTGGTTCCTTAAGTCCGGACCACGAACACGATTTTTCAGGAATTCTCTGAAAAATGACGACAGTCCGGATCAAGCTAAATCCAGTCCGGACTGTCGTGCGGGAAAAAGTTTGTTAAAGCCAGTTTTTGATTCTTATCCACTTCCGATGGTTTCTAACCTATAAGTAAACCCTAATTTCATCTTTTAGGGTAATCCAAAAATAAGTTTTGTATTCCGTAAATGAACGAGAAAAATTAACGGAGAAAAACTTAGAGAAATCCACATATAGAGAAGAAAGGAAATAACTAGATTTATTCTATGTTTCTTCATCTATATTGATTAATTTGATTCTAGGTTTTCAAACTCAGATTTTGAGTAGAATCAAATTAATGAATACTTAGATGGTATTTCCGATCTATCTTTGATCTAAGTATTCGGCGGATTTTCACCACCAGCAAAACAACGATTTTTCCAAAAATCGGTGCGTGGATTCGCGTGGCCTTGTGGATTCAAGGTGCTACCGCTCTCGTGGATTCGGAGCGAGGTACGTTCGTGTGATCGAGACGTACTACTTGGTGGAGACCGTGGATTCGGTTGGACGTCGTGGACTCGACGTTGGACGCCGTGGATTCGGCGTTGGACGCAAATCGTGGATTCGAGGCGTGTTGCGGAGCGAGCGGAGAAGATCAACTCGGAGCATATGGAAAAAGGTTGAGTCGTGTGTGAGTACGGTATATCACCTTTGTACGTGTTTAATCTTAGTTGATTTTACCGTGTGATCGGTCCCGTGGTTTTTTACTCCTAGTTTGGAGTTTTCCACGTAAAATCTCTGCGTGTTATTTACTTTTCCGCATTGGGTTATTTTTACGCCAAGATTTTGGAGTGTTTATTATTTGCACCTATTCACCCCCCTCTAGATGTTTTTTTTTCCCCTGTTCAGATCCATATAGTTATAACCCACACACATTTCAAATGTAATTACAAGTGAGTTGAAAGTATTTCGAATCGATGCAAAAGTCGTCGAGTCGAAAAGTGAGT
>CM055063.1:50029175-50081675 GCA_029204045.2 Tillandsia leiboldiana | reverse complement strand
ACAACACAAAGGTATACTAAATGTGGTAATTTCTTGAATATTTATTGTTTTCTCTAATGTACTGCTTTTGAAAGATTTGTTCAGATCGGATATAAAATAGGGTACATCGAACTATCTCGTGGCTTAGTTTTTGTTTCATTGGAAGGACCTAGTGCAGGAAACCACTAGTATAGTTCTAATCGATAGGATTGAATCACTAAACGAAGTTTGAGTCATCAATAGAAGCGATTGATTTTAATGGATTGTAGTAAGCTTAGTTCTCAGATGCATCATTTCTTTCAGGTAGGTTCATTCCCTGCGTTGATTTATACATTTTCTTAATGCCAGGGACCTTTATGTTAGCTTTTCCCGATCATTGTACAACACTATCTATGATACTATAGCATCGATTCTAAAGTAGCTTATTAGTAGTTCTGTTTCTTCTCTTGGGACTTATTGACTTTGATTTTACTTCAAATTGTTCCTCTGTGCAGCCGATTCCTACAAGGCGCTGGAACTGACCTAGAAGAGATTGAAAAGATAAGACAAACATTGGCGGCAGGATCAAATTATTGCGGTCGGATATTGAATTGCAAGAAGGATGGAACACCCTTTTGGAATCTCCTAACTATTGCACCAATCAAGGATGAGGATGGGAATGTTCTCAAGTTCATTGGGTGAGTTCCTGCTGAAATTAAGTGGTGCACCATTTTCGCGAATTAAACCATGCTACACGTGTCTCTTTCTAACTTAAAACCACATTTTGATACCTTTTTTTATTGATTTTGATTTGTTGATGTTGCTGCAGGATGCAAGTGGAGGTCAGTAAGTACACCGAAGGCAGTAAGGATACAATGGTCCGCCCCAATGGACTGCCAGAGTCTTTGATCCGATACGATGGTATCGTGTGATTTACTGATTTTCCATTTTTGCCACATAATGGATAATAAAGAAACTTATTCTAGATTTATTTATTTCTAAATTAGAATATGTTTTTGCAGCAAGACAAAAGGATAGGGCCCGTAGTTCAGTCTCGGAGCTCCTGCTGGCAGTAAAGGAACCCCGTGCACCTTCAGAATCGATGAACAACCCTTTCGGGAGAAAATCTGAAGGTGGTGGAGAAATGACTAGACCAGAAATTCCCGGTAGGAGAAGTGTGACGCCCCCAATAGTCCCACATCGGATGTGGATGGAATTGTGATTGAATTTATATGAGATCTGGACACTAGTAATAATAACTGGGCTTAAGCATTTTGGGCTGTGATTTGGGCCCAACAAGTTATTATTGCTAGTGGGCCGGGTCGTTACATTTGGTATCAGAGCCAATAACCAGCCGGAAGTGTGTGCCGAGTCTCGGCTGAGTCTGGGTCTAGATGGCAGGGCTAGCGAGACAAGCCTCACATCGCCTGGTGGTCTTGGGCTGCTGTGTGTGTGTTTGGGCTGACGAGGACGTCAGGCCTAAACGGGGGGAGTCTGTGACGCCCCCAATAGTCCCACATCGGATGTGGATGGAATTGTGATTGAATTTATATGAGATCTGGACACTAGTAATAATAACTGGGCTTAAGCATTTTGGGCTGTGATTTGGGCCCAATAAGTTATTATTGCTAGTGGGCCGGGTCGTTACATTTTGATTGTACACCTGCTGTTCGTTCGCGTACGCTGTGGGATTGATCCCCCACATTGCGTTCTTTACCGGTAAAGGGTCTGCTTGACCCGTGAGCTTGCCCCTCTTGTTGTATCACTGGGTACGGGGAGCCCCTTGGTTGTACCGATATGAGGAAAACTCTTGGCTGTACCTTTTGGTACGAGGATCCTCTTGGCTATATCAATGGTACGGGGTTTGCGGTTCAGTTCTGCTAGGTGGAATCCAGGATGATTATGATTGGCGCGGCATAGATATCTTCGCCTGAGGTCCCCGTGACCAATAGTGGCATTGGTTAGTAGTTGCTATTCTTTATGTTGATGCATAACTATATTTCCATATTCCAGCTTGTCTGATTTGTCGTTTCAGTTATAGCATAATTTCCAGCACTCATTATGTTCAGTATCTTGATTTATGCTCCTTGCCAGTCTGCTTCCTTTATCAGCTGTTACCTATTGATTTATCTACTATCCGCAGATTATTGTACCCAGTAGGTACGATTAGCTATTCTCGGCTCGTCGTGCCCACTGGGATACACTCCGGTGTATCTCACACCCCTGGGTGACTGTTTTTCAGGTCGCTGGGTGATGGGATGTCGGGACACGTTGGTGAGACGATTGCGATAGTATCGACCCCTTTGTAGTCAGTATATTTATTTTCCGCACTTCTGTTTAAATATTATAAATTGACTAGTCTTGCATGCGTAGTTTAGACTACTCTGATCTTGACTGATTATGATTAGCCGTGCATGTATAGGAAAGGACCTGTCCAGTTGGGCAGGGAATTTACTATACATGTGGCGGTCTGTTACGCCTGGTTTGCGAACTCTGATTTAAAAAAAAAAAAATTTAGCCTGCTTTTCAAAACTCGGGGCGTGACAGATTAGATGGTATCAGAGAATAGGTACACGATGCCTAGGTATTTAGTTAGGAACGAACCCTAGGATGACTTGTGATCCCGTGAGAGCGCAGGGTATTGGCATAGTGGTTTGGAGCTCATGTGTGTTTCACACAGTTGAGTCTCGTTTTTTTGGTTATTAGTCGTACGCACTCTGGTTTTGGGGATCGTTGTTAGTACGGGGTTAGCCGCGGTCATGGTTTCGGCCGTGGGCTTGATGTTTCTGTGGAGCCAGAGCGCTCGGATCAGTTACAGTGGTTAAAGGTTAAATCATCGTTCTTGTCGTAATCGTCTAGCTGATGGCACAGCAGCAGATGACTGCTATTTTTGCACCGGCCCCACCACTAGCCCAGATGCTCGAGAAAGTTGTTGATTTTCCAGTTGTCCCCGTGACATATGATACCGTAACCATTGCCGCAGTCGTGATCATCGGAACTACACCGGTGGCTGCTACTATTGATGATTCCCTCGGTAATAGAAATCAGGACGAATAAGAGGTCGGTAATCCTGTTGCTTTGGATAGAATAATTTCTGACGATACTTATCAGATGAAAGCCTTGTCAGTTGGATATAGATTTTGGCCCTACCTCTTGCACGATTTTTGTGGGCCATCTCGAACTCTCCTATGAGGTAGTCAGGGTAGTATTTATGACCACGAGGTGGTAGTAATCCATGATAAAGGTTATGTCATTAGCACTGAGACTGTGTCGGGGGGGTATGTGATATACCTTCTGATGGGAGTTGTGTCCCCAACTAGATGTTGGCGACAGATCTATGGTATTTCGCTTTTCTTTTGGTAAGCACGTTGGCTGCAGACAACGTACTGTCGAAAGAACTGAGGAAATACTCTGCCCTGTAATGGGGAGTATCAGGTTGGGTCTAAATTAGTAGCCTTAGAGTTGTCGACACCTTGCGACCGATTTCGTAGCCTCGAATAAATTAATATAAGCATTCCCTAGGGTATGACTCTAAGTCGTAAGCTCCGGGAATAAAACTTTTTTTTAAGTTGTAAGTTTCAGGGACGAAACTTCTTTTAAGTTGTAAGTGATGTAAAAACTCGAAATATTTTATTTTAATTAACAGTTTAAAAGTGAAATTTTGAGCTGGTTTTAAATTTAAAAGACCTTTGTTGACCTATATGGTCAATCGCCAGTGGGCAAGTCCCACTATGCACTAGACAAAAAGGCTATTTTCCGATCCGGACATGATCTTGGAAATCCGAATTGACCGTTGCGATCGTCTCGTCGAACTGAGCGAGATTCATATTCAGCACTTTTCGATCTGACGGTCGGATCTTCCAGAAATCGATGAAGAAGTGGGTAAATAAACGCGACCAATGCAACAGTGCTCTGTGCACAGTGCACTTAAGTGAATTACTGTAGATGAACAGTAACCTCAAATTTCGGGACTCCGGCGGTATCAACGTTGACCAATTCACTGTCCGGATTCTGAACATAGTGATCCAGGTAGTCATTTTGAACGGTTTCGTCGATCTGAACGCAATGGCGCTGACGGAATTTCCGTTTGACGGCCCTAGAGCCTCGAGAAGCGCGATAACTGTGTTTCGGCACAGTATAAGATAGAATTTAAAATTTATGAAGCTAAATTTTAGCGAACCAAAATCGCTACCTAATAGGTTTCGTCGAGCCGGACGTCGTGGAGGTGTCAGATTTTCAGTTTGACAGTCTGGTTGTCTCGAAAAGCGTGAAATACGGCATAAAACGCGATAAATTGCGCGAAAACCCTATTGTTCGTGCCTCGAAAACCGTGCAACTCATTGGAGAGGGACTCTTGTGTGAAGTGAATATTCTGTAAAGGACCCAGCTCCAAATGGCGAAGTTTGAGGGACTTAAGGGCATTTGCAACATACCCTACACATATACATATATATAGTGGTATATCGAGCTCGGGATTCCACAAACCCTAAACCCACGAAACCTTTGCCCTAGCCGCCTGTGCAGCCACTCTCCTCTCCTCTACAACTTTTTCTGTGCACCAGCCACCGTCGGCCGCCTCCCCGTCGCCGGAAAAATCCGAGTTAAACCAAGTATTAATCTTGGTTTTGGTGTTGTTGGTGGGGAAGCTATCCGAGGAAGTCTAGGTTGCCCCAAGCAACACCTGTGAAGTCTTCTGTGAAGTTGGGATCCAGCCAAGGAACCCCGGTGCCAAGATCCGCCGTGCGCCGCCACGGGGAAGAGCCACCTTCTTCCTCGGATCCGGCAAAGGTGAGGCCCTTTGTTTTTCGTTTTCTTTGCAACTTAGGTTAGTGCAGTAGAGTAGTGAAGTCCTGGGGATGTCCCCTGCTGAACCCCGAAGTCGGGTTTGCTTCCGGTCGCCGGCGGGGAAATTGCACCCGCCGGAAACCGAAGTAGCTCCGCCGCGGCCGTTTGCCGCACCCGATGGCTCAACTTCGAAACAAAAATGATAGTTGTGTTCTGTTGAACACCTTGATCATCTCCTCCAAATTTGGAGTGATTTGATGCACTGTGGGCGCGGCGGGGCGATGCCCTAGTTCGGGCTTTTGTGTTTTTTTTGGCCGGGGTTGCGCCGCCGCCGCCGCCGCCGCAGCTGGTCGCCGGGCACCTGCCCAGTTTGCTTCACCTAGTCGAGACAGACCCTTTGGGGCCTTTGCATGCAACCCATGCTGGGTTGTTGTATTTCCGCCATTAATGGCGTTTTGACCCGGCCGAGCTTGCGCCGCCGCCGTTGCTGATGCTCCCTGCCGCCGGCCATGTGCACAGCAAGCTTCGTGGAGTCACATAGCATCTACTGGTGCTTGAGCTTGAGACCCAGAGCTTAAGGTTAGGGATCCACCATTGTTGTCTTCAAGGTTGGGTGTTAAGGATTGTGCACTCAAGGTGTTTGCATAAATGCCACTGAGAAGAAATGTATGGAATTAGGGTTCGAGTATAATATGAAAGATGCTTCATTTTGTTCCCTGAGCTTGGTGCTCACTCCAGATCAAACAGGATCTGTGTGGTTTTTAAAATGGAGCATTGTGATCTTGTTAGTAAGCGAGGGTGTTGGATCTTGTAAACCAGCAGTGCTGGGCTGCATTTTGGGCAAGCCTCTGGGTTTTTGGGGTATTTTGAGCAAAGTGCTCAAACAGAAATGCTTTTGGCCCAAGAAATGCAAAGTTATGGTGTTGTCGAGCTCTAGGTTGGTGTTATGGCCCAAGGTCTGTCCTGGGCTGTTTGCGAAGCCGCGACAGTGAGCTCCTGGCTAATTTGGGGTCACTGAACGCGATGCTCGCGTTTAATTCAGGTTTTGATGAGCCGGAGAAACAAAAATGCGTTTAAGCTATGTTAGCAAGGTATTTTATGGCCCGAAGTTTTCCTCGGGTTTCGTGCTGTCGCAAATGTGTGAGCACGGTGTTCAGTAAGTCATTTGTCACCTGCTGGAAGTGACGGATCGTGAATTTGAGTTTCCAGTGGAAAGAACGAGCGAAATCAGTGCTCAAATGGCACTAAAAGTGTGATTTCCGGAAACCCTAGGGGCCTAAATGCAATTGTGACCATACTAGTTGCTTTGTACAGTGTACACATGATCTCTAAACCTTTTGTTGGAGGTCCGATGCTTTTCGTTGGGCGGGAATTGGATCCCGAACCGTAAATCGGCAAAATCGTCGGTTTAACGGCGATTCGGCGTTAATCATGCAATTTAGAAAATTTCGGTGATTAATTGGTGATGCCAGGTATCAGTAGCTGTTCCCGGTGCTGTTCTAAAGAGCCCGATGATTTTAGTTTTTAGTTTGCAACTTCCGGAGCCAAAATGGGCTTCCCGGGAGTGTTTCAGTGGTTACGGCTTTGCCGGTGCACAGGATTACCCAGAGTCTGATGTTAGGGCCTAAATGTCTTAAGTTAGACATTCATGGGCAGCACGTGAAGTTTCACGAGTTTTGGTTATTGTTCAGCACAGATTGAGTCATAGTGGATCTATCGGCGGATTTCCGAAAATTCGGAAGTTTCCGGGACTTCAGCGAAGTTCCCTGTTTAGCTTGTCTGCACACAGTGTGTCAATGGGTTGGGTATGTGTGAGAGTCTATTTCTGACCTGTACTTATGATTCAGGTCCCAGCAGTCTGCCGCCATCTTGCGAGCCATCCAGCAGCCACCGTGATCATTGAGGTGGGTTAACTTCGGCCCGGGCTTGATCTATTCGGCCCTCTGGTTGCTTTAGTCCAGTCGGACACTTGTTCTTGGCTTGCCCTGCTGATTTTACCTATATGACATATATTGATCTCTTTTGGCATAGCATGATCCCTCTGATTGACATTGACCTGATTAGATCGGTGATTGAGTTTTATTGTCACTATCAGCCGACTATCATATATATATACTCCCTGATTAGTCATGACTGATTCTGATTGATTGATATATAGATATGCATGATTGATCCTATGATTGATATACAGACATATGCATCCTATGATTGATGTACAGACACATGCATCCTATGATTGATATACAGACATATGCACCCTATGATTGATATATGATTGATATACAGACTGCATGATATATGATTGATTTATAGACATCTGCATCCCTGTGGGGATTTCCGGCAGTTTGCCGATTACCCGGTCTGTGGACCGTGAGATTTAGCATTTTGCATTGTGATGATTGTACACCTGCTGTTCGTTCGCGTACGCTGTGGGATTGATCCCCCACATTGCGTTCTTTACCGGTAAAGGGTCTGCTTGACCCGTGAGCTTGCCCCTCTTGTTGTATCACTGGGTACGGGGAGCCCCTTGGTTGTACCGATATGAGGAAAACTCTTGGCTGTACCTTTTGGTACGAGGATCCTCTTGGCTATATCAATGGTACGGGGTTTGCGGTTCAGTTCTGCTAGGTGGAATCCAGGATGATTATGATTGGCGCGGCATAGATATCTTCGCCTGAGGTCCCCGTGACCAATAGTGGCATTGGTTAGTAGTTGCTGTTCTTTATGTTGATGCATAACTATATTTCCATATTCCAGCTTGTCTGATTTGTCGTTTCAGTTATAGCATGATTTCCAGCACTCATTATGTTCAGTATCTTGATTTATGCTCCTTGCCAGTCTGCTTCCTTTATCAGCTGTTACCTATTGATTTATCTACTATCCGCAGATTATTGTACCCAGTAGGTACGATTAGCTATTCTCGGCTCGTCGTGCCCACTGGGATACACTCCGGTGTATCTCACACCCCTGGGTGACTGTTTTTCAGGTCGCTGGGTGATGGGATGTCGGGACACGTTGGTGAGACGATTGCGATAGTATCGACCCCTTTGTAGTCAGTATATTTATTTTCCGCACTTCTGTTTAAATATTATAAATTGACTAGTCTTGCATGCGTAGTTTAGACTACTCTGATCTTGACTGATTATGATTAGCCGTGCATGTATCGGAAAGGACCTGTCCAGTTGGGCAGGGAATTTACTATACATGTGGCGGTCTGTTACGCCTGGTTTGCGAACTCTGATTTAAAAAAAAAAAAATTTAGCCTGCTTTTCAAAACTCGGGGCGTGACAAGAAGCTCGGGCGATGCAGGTGGTGTTCGGCGCAATTCGCGCAGTGGGATGAGAAATTCGTTGGAGAAGATAAGTGAACTTCCCGAAAGAGGGAATAAGTCTAGAAAATCAGGCTTGCGTTCCTTTATGGGGTATGTATTAAAGCATTGTCGATCAATATTAAATATGCACAAAAAATTCATTGCTCTTTCATATTGGTATGATCTTTCCACAATACAAAAAGCCAGTTTGCTATCAATACTACTACCTACGCTCTTTCTGCAGTTAGTCCTTTATCTGCTATCAAAACATTTTACGCTCTTTCCTTCGGAAAAAAAATGTTCGCTGCTACACTCTGTCAGAAGGTGATTTTTGACGAATTTATGTTTTGATAAGAGCCACTATAAATATAATACAAGACGTAGTAAGTTTATCCTAATATCTGTCTTCTGTAGTGTCCACTATCAAACACGCATTATGCTTATATACCATATACTTGGATAGTTGCTTATGGGATCTCAGTTTGAGTATTTCTAATCTACCAGGATACTAGAGCATTTTGATCTGTGAACCAGGACTTTTAGCTGCGTATAACTGATAATAGAAAATTTTGATGAATTCAGATTCTATGCTGCAGAAGTGATTATAGCACTTGAGTACCTCCACTGCCAAGGTAAGGAGCCAACACCTACTAGTCATCCTAGATTCCTCTGTGATTAATTTAAGATGTGGATTGGATAGTCATTTGCGGAAAATTCAAATTTGTTAGCCTAAAACTCTGTTTAGTGTTAGCGAGTAAGAATTTACTATTAACTTTGCATTGGACCTGTGATGCTTCTCCATGATTCAATTTCCTTTTTTCCCCTCCATTTCCTGCAGGTATAATCTATCGAGACCTAAAGCCAGAAAATATCTTGCTTCAGAGAGATGGACACATTTCCCTCACAGATTTTGATCTTTCATGTTTGACATCTTGCAAACCACAGGTGAGTAAGATATCTAATGTAATCATGTCCAAAAATGTTTTGTTTTGTTTTTTTCCATCTCTCATGGTTCTAATATCTTCTTTGATTGCCTCTTTAGTGTTACTTTTATCATTAGCACACCAAATTTGTAAAAAAGCTTGTAAGGACCCTAAATTGTAATATTTTTATTTTATTTTATTTTATTTGAAAAAAGCCCTGATAGATGCAACCCTTGAATATGCTAATATTCATTCAAGATTTTCTGGTGAAACTCTCCCTTTCTTACTATACCCTTCATCTATTTTAATTTATATATCAGCTAATTCTTTTCTATGGTGCCCCTGTCTAGCTCTTGTTTCCCGATTCTGTGGATAAAAAAAAGCATTCAAAAGGACGAATTCCTCCAGTTTTCGTAGCTGAACCAATGCGAGCTTCGAATTCTTTTGTTGGGACTGAAGAGTACATTGCGCCAGTATGTCTGTCCTTTTATCGATTATGAAATTCATTAATGTTATATCGAATCTATTTTGTTCTCCTAATGTGTATAGAAAATTATGCATATATTCCTACATTTCATAGTTCTTACATGACCTATTTCTCTAAATTATTTTGCAGGAGATTATCACTGGAGCTGGACATACTAGTGCTGTTGACTGGTGGGCTCTTGGTAAGCTTTCAACTACTGAACAAAATGAGTAGTCCTAATAATACCATTGTTTCATTGTAGCTCCTTTTTTTTTTTTTTTATCCTCATATTTAGAAGGCATTATCATCTAGAAATGAAAAAATCAAGACTCAAAATCACATATGCAATATTTGGCTTAACTCTTTCATTTCTATTCTATAAATCACATCTTTATTTTCAGACAATTAGTATTTTGTAACAATAAGAAATTTTGAGTTAAGTGTCATACTATACCAGGTATTACAGCTTATTCTAACAGTTATTTTTATCCTTTGCTTTTTTATTGTGTGTGCGCGTGTGTGTGCATATGACAACCTCAACAGGAATCCTTCTCTATGAGATGTTCTATGGCTATACGCCATTCAGAGGGAAGACAAGACAAAAGACATTTGCCAATGTTCTTCATAAGGATCTTAAATTCCCTGCAAGTATATCGGTATGTTCAAGAGATTTTCCTCACGTAATCATGTTTCAAGAATTAAGGGTAGTAGCACCGTCTAGGGTATCGTATACATACACACATATGTACATTTATATGTATAGAATTTTCACTTCGATGTATAGGACTGTACTGAATGATATTTGTAGAAAACTAAAACTCATTAATTTGAGCAGGTAAGTCTTCCAGCAAGACAGTTGATGTACCGGTTGTTGCACAGAGACCCCAGAAATCGACTCGGCTTGTATGAAGGAGCTAATGAGATTAAACAACACACCTTCTTTCGTGGAATCAATTGGGCTCTTGTTCGCTGCAGAGTATAAAAACCTTATATGCTATTATTTCATTCTCTTTACAGTTTACAGCAATTAATGCTTTTGGTTTTCTCTCTCCCTCTTTTTTTTCTTTCAACCCTTGTCATTTACCAATATTTTTTGGAATCTCAAATTGTGAAAAGTACCACTGAAAGGTCACATAATCCGTCTGAAAACACCACTGAATCTCTTCTTCTTTTGGTCTTTTCTTTGAACCTCGTCACTTAAAATGGTTTAACATCAACCTATACTACGAAGGCAACAATAAATTGAGGTTTGTAGGATCCAACGCACGATACAGTTGTTTCAGTTTGAACAAGAATTTAAGATTAGCTGAATATTCGTCTCTTATAGAGAAAGAACATACCGTGAAGAAAACTGTAAACATTTTCTCAACAATTTTAAGATAGGTTGCAAGAATGTGGAATGATTTTCTCAACAATTTTAAGGAGATGATGTTCACACTTCAGCTCAAGATTTTTTTTTGGTTTTTTTTTTTTTTTTGGATCTTTGAAAGGTTGTGAAACAAGTATATTTTGTTAGTTGCCCAGCATATGCTTGTGGTTTGCTAGATTGGAAGACGAATTTTCAGGAAGAGGTTGGAAACAGGATTTCGACAGTCGACGGGGGCATAGATGAGGATCTGAACGAGTATCATATGATTTATTTAATTGTCTGGATTGTAAACATTGTTAATGATTCTGCTATAACATGTGAATTTACCTGTTTTAATTAAATGTACTATTTTTATTTGTAGATGTTTGAGTAATCCTGTGATTCACAACTAATATATCTTTATCATTACTTCTCTCTGAACTTTCAGGTTGAGAGGACTTTTGCTCGGTGCAAGAATGATGCACAAAGGGCTATCAATAAGAGTTTAATGAAGGAGGTGAAACTTGTAACTTTCATTTAATTTCACAATGTTCGATCTTATTGCCTTAGTGTTTAATGTAGCATTTTTTGGATCCTACTGATTTGCAACTTATTTGGATCATATTTAGCCATCAAACTAGTTACCATCTCATTGCAACCATTAGATTTGTTAATTTTGAAACTGCTTGATGTGTAGGCTAGAAACATCGAAAAACCATTAAAGTATGATCATGTTACACAACACAATTAATTTGTTGGATGTTGGAGAGAAAGTTGAGATGGTGGAGCATGTTTAATTTTCCAAGTCTATTTATCTCTATTGGACTTCTATTATAAATGAATCGTGCAGATCAACTTAGTTTAGCCACCCCAGCCGTTCAATTAGAAAATATTTTGGTCCATCTCTGTTTTTGCCTAGTCCTCTGCAATTAGTTTAGTTCATTATCTATTCTCTTCCTTCTTTTTTTTCATTGTTATTGCATTAACTATATGTCATTCTAAAAAAAGACCTCTCAATTTCTGTAACTGAATTCAGAAGTTTATGATAAGGAAAAGATCATTATTTTTCTTGTGGAAATTCAGTTGTTGGGTTGGGAGGTGGATTGAAAGGAAAAAGTCTAAAATGTTACAGTGGCATGGGTGATGTGGTGCCTCTAATTAATTTTTGTGTAGTATTTTTTATGATTGAAGATCTCTAATCCGAACTATATAAAAGATCAAGTACTTCTCATCGATAAACCGAACCCAGAACCAGGCCCCGGCCCTCTCACAAGGTTTGGCGGGCTATATAGAATGCTATAGCCCATCAAATGTTTCATCAGCGTACTCAATTGATAACTAGCGACTTGATTCGCTGTCGGTTTTTCACTGCAGAGGAGCATGGCGACCTTCTTGTGAACTGGATTGTACTTCAAAAGCAACTCACTCTTGTTTGCAAGGTCCTCCTCAAGTGCCTCATATACAGGGAGCCCCCTTCAACCGTAGCGCAAGCTCGACTCGGTAACTTATGGAGGTGCCATGAGCAACAAAAACCTTCAGTTCCTTAGCCATTTTTTGTTCTTTTTTTTCTTGATCATTTTATCTCTTATGAGATAGTTGAAGCTTTATAAACTCAGCTTAGTCCTATTTTTCTTGGAAATTATTAGGTTTACTCATAAGAGTTTATATTCCTTTATATTACATAGTTGAGGTAATTTGAGCTGAAGCTACATAAGTAGTATTGTTTGAAGAAATTTTTGGTCTTTGTATAATTGTTTAAGAGAAACGATTGATCTGGGAAGTTTAGATTATTAATTTTGGTCTTTGTATTTGCTTAAATGTATTGTTCGTTACTTTGTGTATATTTTGTTTTATTGCTTGTTTGTTGTTGTTGACAACATTAATCATTATTGGTGGTTATTTTACTCGCACAGTTGGTGACAACAAAAGGTCGCCACTTTATTTTCAATTAAGGTGGCCGCCGTGGCGGTTGCCACTTAAAGTATATATTTGGTGGCGAAAATGTATTGCCATTTTATCTCGAAGTTGCCACTTTATCTTCAGTTAAGATGGCGACCGTGATGGTTGCCACTTAAAGCATATATTTGGTGGCAAAAATATATTACCATTTTATCACCATAAAAGGTGGCGACTTATAGTAGCCACAAAAAATCATATTTGTTGGCAAAAAAATGTCGCCACGCTATCTTTAATAAAGTGGCGACTTTTTATTCTTCGCCACAATTTTATTTAGTGGCAAGGCTTTTGGTGGCGGCTTGTGGCGACTTTAAAAATCGCCACGCTTTAAAAAGGTGGCAACTTTTTATACATATAGTGGTGACATTATTCGCCACCGATATACAATATTCTTGTAGTGGGAGTTGGGTTAATGTACTTTCACTTTAACTTCAACTTGAGTAAGAATGAAAGTAAAAGAATTAAGTCCAAGGGACTTTGGTTACCTTGAGGCATGGACCTAGGGTAAGAAAATGAGTAAATAAAAGATAAGCTAAAAGTTTAAATGAAAAGAGAAAGAAATTGCCAAGAGGCAATGTGAGCTAGAGGCTCAATTGAGAAGGAAAGTAAAGGGCACAATGTGCAAGAAAGGCTAAAGCCAAAGTAAAAGAAAGGAAAGAAAAGAAAAAGAAAAGAGATAAAACGGGCGTACCTTCGGGGGTGAAACGTAGTCCTTGTTGGAGTTAAGGGCAGTGTCCCTCTCCCGGGCAGTGACCCGTATGACACGTTTTTTCGTTGGACGGGGTAACACTTGCGGGTGTTATCGGCAACCTTAGAGATCTTGTCTTATGGCAGCATATCTGTCGGGCTGGGCCCGTTGGACAAGATTCTCCGAGGGTTTAGCAACTTTAATTAAAGTACAAAAAAAAGTAAAGAAAGAGAATGGTCAAGTAAGAGGTTTGGTTAGAATAGTACCTTACAACGACATAGAGTCGTGTCATGGCAAAGGTAGAGTTATTGAACATAATAGTTAGAATTTACAGCTTTCAATACTGTATTTATTCTCTATTATATTACTTCCATTAGACCAAGCGGTGCAGGATATTTTTGCTCGGTGGTTGAACCCACTGGAAACTTTTTCGTAGTTCTCACACCCGTTGGGTGACATCCCCATAGGTCTTGGTACATCGAGCGAGGCACGCGACAGGGGCAAGGGCCCAGCAGAGTAGCGACCTAGCAGTCTAGAGTCGCCCGCATTATCTTGGAGTATTTCTCTTTTTGAGCGAAATTTGTATGTGAGGAACATTATAAACTTTAAATGTTTTAAGTTTCAATTTGGAAAAAAAAAGAGAAAGTTGTAATTTTTATGCTGTAGTTGCATGTTAAGAGGGTTGTAAAGCAAGTAAAGTTTATATTTCGCTCAAGTATTGTACTTTCATTTTCTTCTAACTGTTTGTTGAATGAATGGAAGTTTTAAATTTCATAGTTTAGTTCTCTGATTGATTACTCTTCCGCTACACTAAACTGTGATTGTTGGAATGAACCGTTCCTTTCGGGTGTTGAAATGTCATGCCCGATTGGCGGGTCTGTTGGCGCGCCCGAACTGTCCAAATTGGCGGTCTCGGAGCGTGACAAAATGACTCGATCACCTTGACTGTATCTCTTATTATGTGACGATTTTTCGATTTCAACGTATATAAATCTCTTCACGTAAAGATGAAGATAAAATCTTATTTTTTTAAAATCTTAAATATATGAGAGATCTTATTTTACGTAATTTTTAAGATCAAATTTTAAATTTTAAAATCTAATTTTATTATTATTATTTTTACTGTATTTTATTTTTTACAAAATTTTAAGAGTGATAATATGATGAACATATTGTAGTAGTAATAGTAGGGTGCTTGCTGCCTAGTAAGACAATTATTGTTGGCCAAAATGTCGTGACAGCAAGTGATGACTTTAGCCGAGACTTCAGCCGCCACTATCATTTAATTATATAGCTCATGATGAGCTGTTATTGATGTGCTACTTCCTTGTCACGTACCATGACGTTAATCTAATTAATCTTGTGATAAAATAAATTTTTTCGCAAGCTCTTTCGAAAGAACGGTCGACAACTAAATAGTTATAGAATATTTTTTTCAGAATAACTAAATAGTTAAGGCATTGGTATAATGACTTGGGACTGAATATTTACAGCCGGTGGTCCTGTACTTACTGGTTTAGCCAAGGATCGAGTTAAGACTCATGAATTGCTGGTTCTAAGCATAACAGTACCTATTAAAAAACTTTAATAAATATCAATCGTTCCTTAACGTAAGTGGTAAATAACTTGGTGGTTGATATTCGAAATTCTGAGTGCGAAACTTAATTATTTCATATTTTTAGTTAAATTTATTTTAAAATAAATAAAATAGGTAATATACTACCTTTCTCTCTTTCTTTCTCAAAAAAAAAAAAAATTAAAATAAAAATAAAAAAAAAAAAAAAAAAAAATCTTTTGTAAGCTTCTCACCCTATCTATTGTTTAAGATATATCGAGTAGGCTAGAGCGTGATGTAGAATGAGATTAATGCAATTAGGAAACCTTAGTTTTATAAATATCTAAATGCTTTTTAGAAAAATGCAAAATTCTTAGATTTTAAATATTTCGTACATAATTTTGATAGCTGTTTTACACTCCGACGTCAAGCACAATATGAAAAAACTATATCCGTAGGGCGAGTTCGTTCATTTGTTTAGTTGGGTTTTTGCACCAGCGGGAATATTGGATCTGTTAGGGACTTAATCCTAATTGTTTTTGGTGGGTTCCCGCTAGCAAAAAAAACGTCGATTTACATAGGATGTAATAAAACATAAAATTAAAAATTATAGAATATACAAGTGATATAGTTAAAATTAAAGGGTACGAAATAAAATACAGTAAATCGTGGGGGTATCTGAAATTTTTTGTTAAAAATTTATAATTAATTATATAATTTTAATTCAGATAGGATGATTTTAAAAAAATAATGCTAGATGTACACCCAAAAGTGAATATACATCTTACATCTCACCCATCCAAGAGCATGACTTTAAAGTGATAGGTAAAATTTATTCTATTTAAAATGTATACCAAATTTGAAGTATACATCTAGTATTTTTTCATTTAAAAGCATGTTACTTTAATCATTTATATTTGAGGGTCAATGACGGGTAGAGGCTTACTTAAAGAGGACATCCTTATTCTAATTGCATCTAATGAGCAATTGGTCATATGATTTTCTTTGGAGCTTCATGTATCCGCCGTCCTTCTGTCTCAGATCCCCAATATGAGTAAGACCAAGATGGCTGACTGGAGTGCCACAAATCAGCTGGTCATGTCATGGCTTCTCAATGCAATTAGATAGCTAGGATTTACTACTTAGTGACTAAAATGGTATGGATCTAAGGGCTCAACAAGTGAATTTAGCTACATTTAGAATTAAGTATTCAAGTGTAATACATGTAAAATTTAAATTTTGAAATTTAAATATGAATTTAAGTTTTTGAAATTTTTATAATTCAAAAATTCAAATTTTTGGGATGTTCTTGAAGAAACGACTAATCTAACCTAACAAAGTCCTCAAAACTCGACGAAACGAAATCGCTTCTTGAATGGTCTCGCCGAGCTGAACGTCGTGGTGAAGTTCGGTTTTGAATTCGGCGAGCCAAAACTACAAAAAATGTGAAAAGTACTATTTTTACAGTATATTTTTACAAAAGTCCTAATATTTAATGCTCCGAATCGGGCAAGATATCTTTTTTCTTCATCTCTTTGGATCTCAGGTTTGGAAAGAGTGGGAAGCACCAAACTCCATCACATTGCTCCAGAACCCCTCTGCCACATTGGTCACCTTCAGGAGACTACCCCCGATTAGCCTAGCTGCCGGCCACCGTTGTAGGATGCCGGAACAGGAAGATCTCCTTCTTTCTTCTTGATTCTCGGTCTCGAGGTAATCTGGGTCCCCTCTATTCCCTTCTTTTTGCATCTGAGGCTCCATGCTGCCTTCCTCACTTTTGGGGCCAAAAAGTGGCTGCACTGCGATCGGCCCCTGGGGATGCCCCTCAGAGATGTCGAATGCGTCGCGTGCCAACAGATCAAGCGATCAGGCCAAGGAGGGATCAACTCGGTCGGGTTCTCCTCTGGTAACTCTCACGATCTTTCGGCTTAGGATAGCTGAATCGGATTTACGGAGATAGAGAGGGATCGCCGGTTTTGACTTAGAGTAGCGGAACCGGGTACAAAAATAATGACACGGCTAAAAAGCTGATTATAACTTTAAAGCACAAGAAACACAAATAAAGACACGACTGATGAGCCGATTTAAACTTTATATTGTTTGGGAAGGGGATATAAGGAAGAAGATAGGGATAGAGAGATTACAAGTAAGGCTACTCTTAGGAAAGCAGTAAAGAAAGCGGTCAAGAAAAGCGGTAAAGGAAAGCGATAAAATTAAGTTAACCTGCTCCTAGGATATGAAGAAGTTGGGGTAGTACCGGGCTTACAAGGTTGCTGGACTCCTTTTCCTTCGTTGTTTCGCTTATTTATATAGTTTCGAACCAAGGCGTAAAATCGCTGATTTAGAAATCGGCATAATCGAAGGGGAATCACCGTGAATTCCTCAACCGCCTCCTTTTGTGTTGATTATCCTCAAAGGGATAGTGGTCGTTTTCCTGTCTAGGTTCATCCCCTAATTATCGTGCCGGAACGTAATCCTCGGCGCTTTCTAATGCTGGACGTCGCTTGCCGTTCCGAGTCAACTGCGAGGTTCGCGTCCTAATCTCGCACTATGCCGTTCCAGATCTTTCCTTCTGCAGCTTCGAGCAGCTGAGGATTGACCTTGACTTCACCTCTTCCATTGCTTGATTGAGGCGGTCTTGTATTTGTTTTCGGCTGAGAGACAGTCTTGGATGAGACAATAATCCTCCTGTTGACCGCTTCTCTTGTCGGCTGACTTCCCTATCGGCTAGCGCCTTCAGCCGATAGCATTCGTCGCATCTTGTGCCTTTATGTGATCGGAATCGGTTCGGATCGAGATGCAGACCCTTCTTCGGCTGACCCGTCCTTCTATCGGCTGGTGTTTTCGTCTGATGATGTGTGCTTCGTGTTGTACTGCTGTGCACCTAAAACGGGTCTGAAAAATGATGTGGGTCTTTCCTTCCTTGGCTTGATCAGCCGAAGGTTGATTCCGACTCCACCTGCTTCGTCGCTTAATCTGGACGGTTGAATGTCTTCCTTCAACCGCAGTTGACCCCAACTGATGTGATAATCCTTGCGTTGGCTGCTTCTCTTATCGTCCGACACCTCCACCCGATAGTAAATTGTGTGCTGGACACCTCCGTACTCGGGGCGAGTCTCAATCGAGATACGTCCTTCTTTATCGACTCAAATCCCCTGTCGGCTGATTTCTTCCAACCGATGGTTGACGCCATGTGTCACTCTTTCCCATGGAAGAAAATTTTGTTCTCAACACTCATCTCCTGGGGACTCCTCATATGCAACCCTAACGCCGGTAAAGCTTTGGTTTGCCTGCGGGAGCAACAAGTTGGCCGGAACCCAAGTTTTGGCCGAGCTCCATCATGCGCCGCCTCCGACACCTAGGTTAGGGATCAAGAGCATTGGGGGCTTTCTGCTAATCCTCACGAAGCTCCTCTTCAAGTCGCAGGCATACCCAATTAGCCGCAATGCCGGAAAAGGAAATCCTAATTTCTTGCTTCTTGATCTTGGCCGAGATTCGTCATCCGCCGCCGCCGCCGCTGCATCCCGCCGACGGCAAGGCAGTCGGCTGGCCTCCCCACGTCGAGGGCAACTTCCTGGTACCCTTGCATGGGCTTGTGAGTGGCTAGATTCGGAGCTTGCCTGAGCCCTGCTTAGTGTTGGCCGCAAACTTTCCTCCGGCCATCTGTCACCACCAGCCGCCGGTGCCGGACCATGGTAATTTATTGGCACCTCCCTCGACTTGTGTTGTTGCATGCCTTTTCCTCCCACTTGAGCCTGAGCTCTGTGAGAGAGCCAAGCCTGAGCCCTAGTTTTGGTGAATTTGGTCAAGGTTTCTCAGACGATCTTTTCGGTGACCCCGTGACTCCAGTATGGGGAGCCTCTGAACCTCTGGACCCTTCTGAGCATGATGCTCACTTCTGTTAGGGTTAGTTTTGGTTGATTGTGCATAATTCATGACTTGGGCTCTTGATGATAATATAGGTTTGCCCTAAGCTTTTTTTGGACTTCGGGTACACCTCGGACAGCAAGCACGGGTCTTAGTAAGTCGAGGCATTTCTCCTAGCACCATCGGTTTAATCCGAAAACCTTCGAATCAAGGTAACAAACCTAAAAGCCCTAATTAGTGAGTTATTAGGCAATTTTATGGATTATTTAGGGGTTTAGATGTAGCCATGTGGGCTGCCTCGAGCAGTATGCATGTGATCTCTGGATTATTCATTCGAGGTCCGGCGGCTTTCGTTAAGTTAAAATTGATTTACGAGTCATAAATATGCAAAATCGCTGGTTTATCGTCGTTTTGGCACGAAACTCGTGTTCTTAGCAAATTAGAGAAGTTTAAGTGATTGCCAAGTGTCCTTGGCTGGTCTCGACGTTGTCCTGGTTGATCTAGTGACCTCTGATTTACGTTGGTGACTTTTAGAGCCGAAATCGGTGATTCTGGGCGTGGTTTCGATAAATTATGGCGCAATTAGGCTTAGTAGTCGCACAATAGCAATTATTGCTACCCGGACATTTTAAGTGGAGCGTTCTGGGGTAGCAAGTGAAGTTATGGTCATTTTGGTAGCTTATACGCACGGTTCAGACCATTATCGGTCGATCAGCAGATTACCAAAAATTTTGGCGAATTTCGGGACGTAGACATAAGTCTGAGGTTTAGTTGTTGTGCACATTATGAGTCAGTGGGTTAGGTTTGTGGGAGTCTGTGACTAACCCATGATTTTTGTTTAGGCCTGAGCAGTCAGGAGCCTTCGCGAGAGCTAAGCAGCGGGTTTCTGGATCGCCTGCACTGAGGTGGGTATTTCAATTCGGGCATTAGCATAGTATCACCTTACTGGGTACTGTACTCGATCGGACCCTGTGATCTTGCTAGCCCTAGCCTTTTCGCTTGATTACATATTACTTTCTGATTTTCGTATCACCTTGTGACACTATACTTGCTATGTTTCCTGTTTGATTGGTCATTATATAGTTGATATATAGACTTGTGATTATACTATATGGTAGCCATCTCCTTATTCTTATATGCATGGTAGAGTAGGAGATCCAGTTTTGTTATACTGCATGAGATGATGATATTATTGATTATGATCCCATTTGGGAGTTCCTGGCTTATTGTCGTCTTTTTGGTCTCTAGACCGCGAGCTTGAGCATCAGTATTATGATTGCCATAGCACCAGCTGTTCATTTCATGTACAGTAGCGGACTAGCCCCCGTGGTGGTGTTCTTTTCATGTAGAGTGATCTTTTTGACCCGTGAGCTCCAGATAGCACTGAGTGTGTAACGACCCGGCCCACTAGCAATAATAACTCATTGGGCCCAAACCACATCCCAAAATGCTTAAGCCCAGTTTCTGTGACACCCCCAATAGTCCCACATCGGATGGGAATGGAGTTGTGATTGGATATATAAGAGACATGGAGACTAGTAATAATAACTGGGCTACTCATCATCACCTGTGATCATGACCACCAGTGTCGCCCGACATTTGTCTCTATGAGACCCTGTCGCTCCCGTCCCCAAGGAACTAGCGATCGATGTCTCCGGGTTACACTTAGTATGTCTCAATGAGACCCTAATGTGCCTGTCACCAAATGACTAGAATGACGATTGTGTCAATGAGGGTTCTTAAGTACTCAACACACCGGATCCTTGGGATTTGACAAGTCCAAATCCACATACGCTTTCGCATGCCACATCTCATGCATTTACAACCAGACTTAGACTTCTTACACAAGTTCACAAGCCGATTCCGTCCCACCTATCTAACCCTCCAGTTGTACAAGCACACAACGAGGCTCATTTACAAGCAGATCGAAAAAGGATATGCATCGATTGCAACGACAAAAAGCCAGTCGTGCAATAATGCTTAGGAATCACCAAGGTTCACCGCGTCAATGAGAATGATCACACGCTAACCTCCCTACAAGACAGCCTGTAGTTGTCCGGGTCCCCATGCAGCTTTTCCCGTGAATCCACAGTGTGAAACACCTATTATTGGTGTGTCGGGCCCATAATGCATCTTAGATATCATTTTCTTAAAGAGCTAGTTGAATCAAACACTTTGCAAATTGATTATGTTTCAATTGAAGATCAATTAGCCGATATCTTGACAAAACCTTTGGATCAAAAACGTTTTATTCATTTGCGAAAAGCAATTGGTATGCTTTCTTTGAAATAACCAAATTTTTGAACCATTGCTTAGGTTAGATTTTGTTTTGTGTTGTGTGTTCTTTTTGTTTGTGTGAAATAGAACATTAAATGAGCATTAGTGTAATTGACTTTAATTGCATCCTTCATGTTTAGATAAATTCATTATGATTTGAATATCATTATAACTCTCTTGATGCATTGATCATTTATATCAATTATTTTATCTTTATTTAATCAAAGTCAATTCCTCTCTCAATAATCTCTTGGTATTGCTTTTATCTTATTTGATATTTGAGTTAAGTATGAACACGAGATCAATGGTTGGTTGAATACTGAATATCTTTTATAATTGATAGTCAATTGAGGGGGAGTTTTTAATTTTTTCATGCTCAAAAGATGTGGAAAGTGTTACATCCTTAGTGGAGTGTGAAAACTACTACCACATGGAGGAAAGAGCTATCACCTCGGTCGTCCGAGTACTATGTGCAGCTACCACATGTTACCAAGCATGGTGATTCTTGTTTGATAAAATGCTTTTTGGAATGTTTGACTATGTCAAATTTCAAGATTGGTATAAGGTGGGATTTCGAATTGAAAGATGCTCAAAGAGTCACTTCCCTAGATATATTGACTAGATATATTATCTGACTTATTTGGGATTTCAAACATCTATCGATCTTTGTGTTTCATTTTCTTTTCTTAATTGATAATTTGATAAACACATTACACATTAGATCGTGATTGATGTTTTGAACTTGCTCAACTTTAGAGGATATAACTTTTATAAATTTTCGTTTTATTATTTGAGTATAAATGATAGATTTAGCATAATCTATTTCTTTTGATGTGAAATGATATTTTTTGTTAAAGTTGATATGCAAGAATGCTTACATATTTTTTCTGAATTTTCTAGAATTTTTACAAATTTTTCTGAAGAAAAAGTTGCAGGCAGTCCGGACTGGATGCATTCAGTCCGGATCCCGAACGATGGGATTTCCTGCGCCAAGCCGATCCGGACTGAACTCGAACCCGATCCGGACCGCGGCTAGGTTTTAATAGAAACAAAGGGCTTTTCGAATTCTATTTTCTCTAAACTTTTGTTTCTAGCTTCCTAGAGTTTCTCTCTCTAGAATCAAGAAGATTTGGATATCTTACAACTCATTTTCACTCGATTCAAGTAAGTTCTTATGATCAAAACTTGGTTTATTCATAGTTTTTGCTTGAGTTTATCAAAATGTGAAGGATTTCATGGTATAATCTCTATTTTGAACGGTTTTTGATCAATTTTTTTTTGAAATAAGAACTCTGGACGGCTTAGATTTGTTTCTATGCCTTGTATTCATTTGATTAACGGATTTTTGGGTTTCGATTTCTAAAAATTCAGTTTTAGGGCAAATTTTAGGAATTTTCGAAAATCATGGGATTGATCTATTTTTGAAATTCCTTTTGCAAATCTAACTTGATTCCTAGTCTATATACATGCTAAAGATTGTTTGGGTATGATTTTTCAAAATTTTGAAAGTTAAACATTTTTTCATGTTCTTGAGCTCCTAATCACAGGATCACTTTTTCAAACAATCCGGCAGCAATGGTGTTTGGTTAGGTGATTGTACTCATTATCGCATTGGTTGGCACTCGAGCAACCAACAAACTGAAGATGACTGGGATAAAGTCCTAGAAGAAACCGCAGCATTGGCTGTAGCGGCATCGAAGGGCAAAGCCCATGTTTCTGTAAAGGCGAAGACTTCGCCTACTGCCGCCGAGAAAGGGAAAGCACCAATGCAACCCATGTCTGTGAAAAGGAAGAGTGTTGCGAGTAAAAGAGGTCAATCTCGTGGAATTGAGATTGAAGAGCCTCTAGCGAGTGAGCCACCTCCGCAGGATTTTGTTTATATTAGCACAGAGAAAATGAAAGATTTTGAGAAACGAGAGTGCATAGGTGAGAGACATGTAAATGTCGCAGCTCTTAGAGAACGCTCTGCAGTATTTGGAATCCTGTTTGATAAAGCACGACTTGCACAAGTCTGCAAATTTTCTGAAACTTCAGGATATTATCTCCATCTCATTAGGACTTTCTATATGTGTGCTACACAGCTTCAAGATCATGAGGACGGACCTAGAGAATTTGTTACAATGGTCCGGAACACCAAGCTCACGATCACTCCTAAATTGATTGGAGAAGTGCTAGGTATGAGTGCCCAAACAGAAGGGACTCATTACATGAAGGGACATGTTATGACGAATACAACTTGGAGGACGGTTGTTGATGGAATTTGCATGCCAGATACTCGGTCAGCGGGAAACTCGGTTCTTTCAAAAGAACTTCGACCGGAGTATAGATTTTTGAACTTCATTGTTTGCTACAGCATCTTGCCAAACATGCAAACAAAGGTTCTTAGTTGGGATAGAATGCTATTTCTATATCTTCTTGGACACCCTGAAGCTTCCTTAGGATCAAATTTCAACATTCCATATCTCATTTGGTCGTGGATGGCTAGATATGTTGAGAATGCACATCCGATTGAGAGACTTCCCTACCCAATGATCATTATGCGAATCTTCAAGAAGTTTGACGTAGACATCCGATCGTCAACTTATATGCATAGTTTAGGAACAATCAATGACTCAATAATTGTGAAGTCACTCTCCACAAGACCAGATGACACCCCAACACCTCCTCGAGGCAAGAGACCTTCAGCCTCCACAGCACAAGCAGCATCAACAGCAACAAGAAAAGCAGCAGCATCAGCTTCAGGTCATGGAAACTCAGAGGATGAAGCCTCTATGACATCAATTTACCGAGAGCAACAACGGTTATCATCGGAACAGGAGCGAATTGCGGTGGAACAAGTTCGGATTTCAACGGAACTTGAGCAAATTACTGCCACCTAAGCTGACATGAAGAAAAAGTTTAAATCTTTCGCCAAATTGGTCAAAAAGATTTTTACTAAACTTGGTTGCAGTGACTCCGACGACACCGACTCGGGTTGATGGTTTTGCTCTCATTTTTAGTTCTAATGATTTCTCTTTTACAGGTTCTTACTTTTTTTTGTTAATATTGTTGAACTTTGCCCTTCTTTTTATTTTGGCTTATTTTCTGTGACAAAAAGGGGGAGAGAACATGGAACATTAAGAACTTGAGTACTTTGAACTGTGACAGTAAGGTAAGTTGAAAACTTTGTACTCTGAGTACATACCACTACTAACTATTTGATTAACTATTTGGGCATGTAATATTACTAACAAGTTACTTGATTGCTTAATAACTTTGTACATTGAAACTTGTTAATCATGGTGATATGACATTTGAACTCTTAATGGTAAGATGATATGTGAATTTTTGATTGTCGACTTTCTTACATATCTAATAATTAATGCCATGGTGAGTATAAACTCTATCTCTCTGATCGTTTATTGAATGTTTAAATTCTTGAGGCATCTAACGATTTCTTTTGTCAAGAATTATTTCTTTTGCAGAGAGTACAAGCATCTAAGTCTAGAGTTTGTAATAGGAGTTTATCTCTTGTATTCATTTTATTTGGATCATTCATATAAATTTTTGTTGTATGGTGATATCAACAAAAATATCTTTTTGAATTTTTTTATGTGGATTTTGTTTTGTCATGAAACCGCTAAAGGGGGAGATTGTTAAGGATTTTGTGTTGGCGTATTTCGTGAAATGTATTGAGTCTTGAAGATTGAAGATGAAGAATTGTGGATCATATACATCAATCTCAAGAAAAATGGACTCAAAAGGATCAGGTACGTTTAACTAAATAATTTTGGTGATCCGAATACATTTGTGTAGTTTAGAAACACTTGGAATATGTTTTAATCAGAAACTGGATTTTTTGGATGTTCAGCATCCGGACCAGCCATGTCCAGTCCGGACCCCGAACAAGATATAGTTCATGTGAATTAACAGTCCGGACCATCCCCTGTTCAGTTCGGACCCCGAACAAGGATTATGTTGAAATCACATGAATAGTCCGGACCAGGCCTATTCCAGTCCGGACCCCAAACTGTTTTTCAGGAAATTCTCTGAAAAAAGACGACAGTCCGGATCAGCCAAATCCAGTCCGGACCGCCGTGCGGGAAAAATTCTGTTAAGTTAGTTTTTGATGCTTATCTCTTTTCAAAGGTTTCTAACCTATAAATAAACCCTAATTTCACATCTAGTGTGAGGGGATGAAAACCGAAAAAAATAAAAAATCCACATATATAGAGAAGAAAGAAAAACATAATCTAATCAATGTTTATTCGTCTATATTGTTCAATTTGATTCTAGGGTTTCCAAACTCCTATTTCTTGTAGAATCAAATCGAAAAATACTTAGATGGTGTTTTCTTATCTATCTATAATCTAAGTATTCAGAGGATCATCACCAACAAAAATAACGATTTTTCCAAAAATCGGCGCGTGGATTCGCGTGGCCTTGTGGATTCAAGGTGCTACTGCTCTCATGGATTCGGAGCGAGGTACGTTCGTGTGATCGATATGTGCTACACTGGTGAAGACCGTGGATTCGGTTGGACGTCGTAGATTCGACGTTGGACTTCGTGGATTCGAAGTTGCACGCAAATCGTGGATTCGAGGAGCGTGTGGAGTGAGCGGAGAAGATCAACTAGGAGCGTATGGAAAAGGTTGAGTCGTAGTGTTACGGTAAATCACCTTGTACGTGTTTAATCTTAGTGGATTTCGCCATGTTATCTGTGACACCCCACTTCCCATGGGGTCACCCATCCTAGTACTACTCTCGCTCTAGCACGCTTAACTCTCTTAACCTCTTAGGTCTTGCTACCATCCAAAATGCTATAGCCGGGTTAAGAGATTTTAGTCCTATTATATCATTTATATATAGGACTAATCCAAATTCCGGGGGTGTCACATTCTTCCCCCCTTTAAGCCCTGACGTCCTCGTCAGGCTCAAAGACACTCACAAGCATCAGGCGATGTGAGACTCATCTCGCTAGCCTTAGTCTACCTTGTGGGGAGCTGCACTCCACCCACAACGGTCATTAGCCGGGGAGCCTCACTCTACCCGCTAAATAACCCTGGCTCAGGCGAGACTCATCTCACATTTCCGGCTCGTGATTGGCTCCGATACCATCTGTGACACCCCACTTCCCAAGAGGTCACCCATCCTAGTACTACTCTCGCTCTAGCACGCTTAACTCTCTTAACCTCTTGGGTCTTGCTACCACCCAAAATGCTATAACTGGGTTAAGAGATTTTAGTCCTATTATATCATTTATATATGACTAATCCAAATTCCGGGGGTGTCACATTATCGGTCCCGTGATTTTTTACTCCTGTGATGGAGTTTCCACGTAAATCTTGCGTACTTTATTTATTTTTCGCATTGGGTTATTTTTTTAACGCAACGATTTGGTGATTTTATTGTTTACACCTATTCACCCCCCTCTAGGTGTTTTTTTTCCCTATTCAGATCCATATTAACATAACCCACAGTTATTGTTACATTTGACATTTGGGTCGGTTTCTCTTATACATCACTTGAGCAACTGTTTGTTGTGGGACTAGGTTTTGGATCTGATATTGTGATTTGTCATTGCTCATGGCGCACCTCACGCACACCAGCGGTTTGGCCACCGCATAGGTGCACTTTTCTAGAGAGGTGGTCTGATGGACCCGTGATCCATACGCAGCGGTTTGCGTGGCGGGAGCCCCCTGCGGTCATTGCAGTTTCACGGCTATTGCGATTAGGGTTGTTTTGCACCGGGTTGTCGAGCGGGATTATGATAGTTTGCCTGAGGTTGATTTACCGACTTGGCGGTATGGCAGTATCGCGGCTATTGTGATTGGGGTGGTTTACGGCCATTTGCCTGAGGTCAGCAGACCGACATGGTGGTGATGTTGGATGACACTGATGTGGTATACTACTCGTGGGATGGTTTGTAGTGAGATGGTATTTTGGCTTTTGTTATACGGTTGGGTGTTCTTTCGCTACTTCAATATTTCTGCTTGCACTATGTTATAGTTGTTATTCTTTACCTTGTCATGGTTTATGTCACTGACTCCCACTATGTGACAGGTTTAGTCGGGGGTGGGAATCAGGACGGTGGTGAGGACGCTACTTAGTGAGGCATAGATTTTTCTTAGTCAGATTCTTCTCCTTTTTCCTATCTTATTGGTTATTTCCTTTTATGGTCGGATATTATGCATGTGGACTTTGATATTGTGGATGTGTGGATGTTGTGACGATCTTGTGATGTTGGATAAATATACCTTTTGTAACTATACTTTCGATTTATGGTTTTATAGATGCGTTTTGTGGACGCGGGATTTCAAATATTATAAAGGGTTTGCGAAAACGGTTTTAGAAAAAAATTGATTGTCGTGTGGACACTGTTTTTAAACATTGTGGATTTATCTTTTCAAACATTTTGATGTGCCGGGTGTGCACCGTTTCATGAAAATAAGTAATAACGCATTTAAAGTTCATACTATGTTATTTGTAATAGTGAATGTGGTTGATGTATATGTTGTATATGTATTTTGTACATAGGGCGCTATGCATATACAGGGGAGACTCTATCCGTTTATACAGAGAGATGTTATATGTGTGGCGGGTTTGTGCACGTGCTAGAGCGGGAGATCTTAAAATAAAAAACAAAAATGGTTCCAAAATTTGTGTGACGGGTCCGTTTATACAGAGAGATCTTATATGTGTGGCGGGTCTGTTTAAAATTTCTCTCGGGGCGTGACAATAACCATGTCTAGTGAACACCCACGGCAAAAGTTCCATATAAAGAATCTACTAAACTATCACAATGTCCGTGAATAAGATAAGCAATCACAATACCCGTGAATGAGAGAATACTCTATTTGACAACAATAAAGTACAGTAAAAGAAGAAGAGAAGGGTCGAGTTAACCAATTTGACGACATTCTCGACTTCGAATCGAAGTACCCACTTATACCGATAGTCAACTGAGCACGTGGCTCACCCAATGGACTCCCGCAAATCACCTAGACCTATCCAAAGTCCACTAATGATTAATAAACCAAACTTACATTAACAGGCGATTTAGTGGTCCCAACCACTTTGCCAAATTCCCTTTTTTTCCAATTTGCTGAAATAATTTTTCGATTTTCGACTGTCGCACCGATCGAGTTCCCGATAAAAAATATGACCCAAACGACTTTATCGTCATTCAAATGAGGACAAACAGTCCCCGGGTTCTATTTGTGACGTTTGCGTCGTCCGGAAAATTCTACATGTGCAATTTTGCACCCTTAAGCCCTATTGATACAAGAATTACAAACAGTATGTGTCTAAGCGAAAAATGACGCATACCTCTGATCCCGGATCTCAAAACCAAACTGTTGGGACCAGCATTTTCGCCACTTAAGAAGAGTGACACATGGCGTATACCATCGACTGAGGGTGTCAGCCGACAGAGGTTTGAGTCAGTAAAGAGGGACTCACGTCTCAATTGAGACCGGCCTCAGTTGCGGAAAATAACAACACACAATGCATGTCGTAGGCCAAAGACATAGGTTGTCGGCTAAGGGCATCGGCCGACAGGAAAGGCAGCAGACGTAAGGATCGTCACAGCGGCTAGGGTCAGCTGTGGTTGAATGAAGGCATTCGACCGCTCCGAATAGTCGATGACGTGGGCGGAGTCGAAATCAACCCTCAGTCAATCAAGCCGAAGAAGAAGAGACCCGTACTTTATTTCAAGCTGGTCTTAGGTGTGTAGCAATATAGTACGAGGCGCACGACTCAACCGAAGAAGGGTCCATATCCCGATCCGGACCGATTTCGGTCACATAAAGGCACAAGGCACGACTAAGGCTATGGGCCGAAGGTGCCAGCCGATAGGAGAATCGGCCGACAAGAAGGGGCCAAAGAAAGATACTGGACCGCCCCAATCAAGCGACGGGAGGGGCGAAGTCAAGGTTAATCCTCAGCTGCTCGAAACTGCAGAATGAAAGATCTTGGAAAGAATGAAGGCGAGATTCAGGAATGAATTGTTGGGTTATATGTAATGTAGATCTAAATAGGGGAAGAAACACCTAGAGGGGGGTGAATAGGTGTAAACGTATAAACACTCAAAAATCGTTGCGATAAAAACCCAATGCGGAAATAAAAATAACACGCAAGATTTTTACGTGGAAAACTCCATCACCGGAGTAAAAAACCACGGGACCGATAACACGGTAGAAATCCACTAGAATTAAAACACGTACAAGGTGATTTACCATACACACTTACGACTCAACCTTTTCCATACGCTCCTAGAGGATCTTCTCCGCTCGCTCCGCGATGCTTCTCGAATCCACAATCTGCGCCCAACGCCGAATCCACGGCGTCCAACGTCGAATCCACGACGTCTGACCGAATCCACGGTCTGCACCCAATAGCACCCTTCGAATCCACGAACGTGCCTCGCTCCGAATCCACGAGAGCGGTTGAACCTTGAATCCACAAGGACACGCGAATCCACGCGCCGATTTTGGGGAAATCGTTGTTTTTGGGTGGTGATGATCCGCCGAATACTTAGATCAAAGATAGATCGGAAATACAATCTAAGTATTCATTAGTTTGATTCAACTCAAGATGTGAGTATGAAAACCTAGAATCAAACTAATCAATATAGATGAAGAAACATAGAGTATTCTCTAATGATTTCCTTTCTTCTCTATATGTGGATCTTAGGCCGTATGAAAATGATATTTGAATATGACGGCTATTTGGATTTCCGGCCTCATGTGGATTAACCCTAGAAAAAGAGTCATAGGGTCTATTTATAAGTTAGAAACATTTGGAAGGAGATAAGAATAAAAAACCTAACATTTCTGGAATTTTGACGGACGGCGATCCAGATCGGATTTGGGCGATCCGGATTGCAGTAGCAATAAAGACGGTTTCCAGAAAACAAACGTTCGGGATCCGGATCGGAATGCCTGATCCGGATCGTTCATACATTTCAGAAAACTCAACGTTCGGGATCCGGATCGTGAGATGCTGCGATCCGGATTGAAGTGATGTATGAAACAACAACCTTCGGGATCCGGATCGCTGGCTCTGATCCGGATCCTGAACATGTCCGAACACCAGTTTTTGATTTTTATGCAGTTAAAAACTCTTCTAGGTGTTTCTACACTACAAGAAGTATTCGGATCACCAACAATCTTTAGTTAAACATACCTGATCCTTTTGAATTCTTCTTTCTTGAGATTGAGTTAAATGATCCAACTTTCTTCACCTTCAATCTTCAAGACTTGAACCTTTCACGAAACTACGCCAACTCAAATTCCGTAACAATCTCCCCCTTTGGCGGTTTCGTGACAAAACACAGATCCACTAAAGAAAATTTAAAAAGATATTTTTGTTGCTATCATCATACAACAAAAATTTACAATGGAGATCCGAAAATTTAAAAACATGAGATAAACTCCTAAAACAGACTCTAGACTTAGACATCTGTACTCTCTGCACAAAGAAATCATTCTTGACAAAAAGAGATCGTTAGATACCTCAAGAATATTTAGCATTCAAAACCTAACAGAGATAGAGTTTATGCTCACCATGACATTGAGTAATTCAGATATGTAATAAGATCACAATCAAGCATTGACATATCTTCTAAGCAATAAAATTCCAAATGTCATGACTTTGCTTTGTTAGTAATCAAACAACTTGTTAGTAATAATACATGTCCAAATAGTTAGTCGAATAGTTAGTAGGAACATGCAACAAATCACAAGATAAAAACCAAAGTTGTGATGCTTACCTTTCACCAAAGTCAAAGTTGAAATGATACTTACCTCTCACCAAAGTCAAAGTTGAAATGATACTTACCTCGATGTTCACACATTCACATCATCATTGTTCAATCATTGTTCAATGTTCTAGCTAAACTCTCTCCCCCTTTTTGTCACAAACAAAGCCAAAATTACCAAAAAATTTCAGGAGAGTTAAAAATTTCAAAAATTGTTCCGAACTGTGAGAACTAGAACTAAGAGTAAGTCCTAAAAACTGAAAAACCTGCACAAGAAAAGATTAAAAATCTGCACAAGAAGAAAAAAAATAAATAAAAGGAAGGAATCAGTCATCAGATTCGGAGTCTTCAGAGCTCGTGCAGCCCATCTTAGAGAACATCTTTTTCACCAGCTTGTTCATTGAATTGACCTTCTTAGTTATGGTAATATGAGCTGCCGTGATGAGCTCCAGCTCATTGGAAATTCTTGTCTGTGCCTTCGAAATCTGTTCCTGCTCAAAAGATAATCGTTGTTGTTCTTTGTAGATGGATGAGACTGATGCTTCATCTGCTGGTGTGGGTGCTGGTTGTGATGGTGATGCAGAAGTACCGGTAGTAGGTTTCGTTCCGCATGGAGGAACTGGAGTGACATGAGGCAATTTGTGAAGGGACTTGACAATGGTGGATTCATCGATCATGCCCAAACAGTGATGATAAGTTGTTGAACTAATATCAACTTGAAATCTCTTTAAGATCCTCATTATAATCAATGGAAATGGGATCCTTTCAGTGGGATGAGGATGCTCAACATATCTCGTCATTCTATTCCAAATAATGTATGGAATGTTGATATTTAATCCCATTGCCTCTGACGGATGTCCTAAGAGATACAAAAACAACATTCGATCCCATCGCAGGACTTTCATCTGCATATTTGGAAGGATATTGTAACAAGTGATAAAATTTAGAAACCGGTACTCAAGACGAAGTTCTTTGGATTTGATAGACTTCTCCGTTGATTGAGTTCCCTCCAAACATATTCCCTTTATGACCATTTGCCACATTGTGTTTGTCAAAACCTTTCCCTTCAGGTAATTAACTCCTGTTTTGCTGGCTTGCATTCCCAAAACCTCGGCAATCAACTGTGGAGTGATTTTAAACCTTGTGCCTTGGATATTCGTGTAAAATTCCATCGGACCATTTTCATTTTCTCGAAGGTTCCGTGCATTTGTATAGAAAGTCCTCACGTGATGCAGACAGTATCCAAGCATTTCTGGGAAACGACATATTTGAATAAGCTTTGCTCGTTCAATCAGAACACCAAACTCGGGAGAGTGATCTCGTAGAGCCTCAATATTAACATGCCTCTCGCCAATGCACTCACGATTCTCAAATGCCCTTAGGCGATCCGCATTAACGAACACTTGTTCCTCACGAGGTGGAGAGTCAGAAACTATTGGCATGTCAATATCAGCGTCTCGTCGTAGTCCAAAACGTCTAGTCACTCGTTTTCTTTTCACAGAGATGGTTGGTGTAGCCATAGGCACTTTTCCTGTGTCCATGGGTCTCTTTCCTTTTGATCCATCGGAAGCTTTTCTCTTTGAAACTTCAGACACCTTTTGTTCAGGCAATGAGTCATCATCATCTGTTAATTCAGTCCAATCTATCTCTTGACAATCTGCTTCCACTTCTGTGTCGCTGATCATATGAAACTCACCTTTTTGTTGTGTTTTCTTAGCTCTCTTTAATTTGTTTGTGGCCCTAGTGTGCACCATAGTGACCAACAAAAGAATGATCCATGAGAATCCCATTGATCCAAGTGCCTTAAGAAGATTGAAATCCTGTGAAGACCAACTCAAGAACACATGAAAAATTATTAACTTTCAAAGATTTGAAAAAAATTGTACCCAAACAATCATAATCATGTAGAGAGACTAAGAAGCAAATTAGTTTTGCAAAAGGACTTTTAAAAATAGATCAATTGCATGATTTTCGAAAATCCTTATTATATGCCCTAAAACCGAAATTTTAGAAATCGAAGCCTAAAAATCCGTTAATCAGAAGAATACCTAGCATATAATCAAAACTAATCTACCCAGAGTTCTAATTTCAAAAGAAATTTGATCAAAAACCATCCACAAACGAAATCGATCCAAGAAATTCATCACGTTTTGAGGAGGAATAAGAAAAACTATGAAAAATCGAGATTTTGATCAATAAAACTTACTTGGAGTTGAAGAACTTGAGTTTGAAAGCTTCCAAGATGGGTGAAATCTAGAGAGAGAAGCTCTGGAAACTTTGGAACAAAAGATTGGAGTAAGAGAAATCAAAACCCTTTTGTTCTTTATAAAACCCTAGCCGCGATCCGGATCAGTTCATGATTGCGATCCGGATCGGCTACCGCAGTGAAAGACTGCGTTCGGGATCCGGATCACCTTGCCCGATCCGGATCGGCTCCAACTTTTTCTTCAGAAAAATTTTAGAGAAATTCAAGAAAAACCAGAAAAAGTATGTAAGCACAATTGTGTATCAACTTTAAACAAAAATCATCGTTTCATACAACAAGAATTAGATTATGCCAAATTTATCAATAATATCCAAAAATGAAACGAGAATTTACAAAAATTAAATCCCTTAAAGTTGAACACCTTCAATTACATCTAACTTGATCCTATGAGTAATGTCTTTATCAAATCATCAATTCAGTAAAGAAAATGAAATACAAAGATCAATAGATGTTTGAAATCCCAAATATAGTAGATAATGTATCTAGACAATCTGTTGAAGAGAGTGGCTCTTTGAGCATCTTTCTTTAAAATCCCACCTTATACCAACCTTGAAATTTGACGGAGTCAAGTATTTCAACATGCATTTTACTTAATCAAAAAAATTGAACAACCATGCTTGGTATACATGTGGTAGCTGCACACAATACTCGGATGACCGAGGTGGTAGCTCTTTCCTCCATGTGGTGGTAGTTTTCACACTCCTCATTGGGATGTAACTCTTTCCACATCTTTTGAGCATTTTACATTTCTTTGACTCCCCCTCAATTGGCTATCAATTATTTAAGATATAAAGTATTCAACCAAAAATTGATCTCGATTTCATACTCGACTAAGCAGTCAAATAAGATAATGACTATACCAAGAGATCATTGAGAGAGAAATTGACTTTGATCACTCAGAAGATGATTTAATTAACATAAATGATCATTGCAACAGTGAAATATTATGATGGCAAAAGCATAATAAATTTCTAAATGTGCGAAAAGATGCAATTAAAGTCAATTATGATCTATGCTCAAATAATGTCCTATGTACAAACATAGATAAAGAACAAAACAAAACAAAAACAAAACCTATCCTAAGCAAAAGTTTCAAAAAGAAGTTTATTTCAAGGAAAGCATTCCAATTGCTTTTCGCAAATGAATAAAACGTTTTTGATCCAAAGGTTTTGTTAAAATGTCAGCTAATTGATCCGCAGTTGAAATATACGAAAGTTGAAGAGTATTTGATTCAACTAGCTCTCTAAGAAAATGATATCTAAGTTCAATATGTTTTGTTCTAGAGTGCAACACAGGGTTTTTAGAAATGTTGATTGCACTTGTGTTGTCACAAAGAATTGTTACCGAAGATGATGAAATCCGGAAGTCGCTCAGTACGCTTTTCATCCAAATGAATTGAGTTGAACAACTTCCAGCTGAAATGTATTCCGCTTCGGCAGTCGAGAGTGCTATGCAATTCTGCTTTTTACTGTGCCATGCAACCAGGCAATGGCCAAGATAGAAGCATGCACCACTCGTGCTTTTCCGATCATCCACTGATCCTGCCCAATCGGCATCTGAGTATCCAACAATATCCAGACTTGTTCCCATAGGATACCAAATTCCGAAATTAATTGATCCTTTGATGTACCGGATGATCCTTTTCACCGCTTTCAGGTGAACCTCCTTTGGTGCTGATTGATATCTCGCGCAAATCCCAACACCAAAAGATATATCCGGGCGACTAGCCGTGAGATAAAGCAGACTTCCAATCATACTTCGATACAGTTTCTCGTCTACATTCTCACTATGAGATTCACTTCCAAGTCCCTTGTGGCTAGTTCCCATTGGAGTCGGAAAATCCTTACAATTTTCAAGATCAAACTTTTTGACCAACTCCAAAGCATACTTGGATTGACTCAAGTGAATACCTTCATCGTTTTGTTTAATTTGCAATCCAAGGAAATAAGTCAATTCGCCCATCATGGACATCTCAAATTCGCTTTCCATGGTCTCCGCGAATTTAGAAGCATCATTATCTCTTGTTGCGCCAAATACAATATCATCGACATATATTTGTGCTACAATGAAATTGCTTTGATAATGCTTCACAAAGAGAGTCCTGTCAGCTCCCCCTCGAGTATAGCCCTTCTCCAAAAGGTGCTTTGTCAGCCTTTCGTACCATGCTCGCGGTGCTTGTTTCAGACCGTAAAGAGCCTTTTTCAAACGAAAAACATGGTTAGGTTGTTTATGGTCCATAAAACCTTTCGGTTGAGCCACATAAACTTCCTCATTTAAAAACCCATTTAGAAACACGCTCTTAACGTCCATTTGAAATAATTTGATTTTAAAATGACAAGCAATAGCAAATAGTATACGAATGGACTCGAGTCTAGCTACAGGGGCGAATGTTTCATCAAAGTCTATACCTTCTACTTGAGAGTAGCCTTGAGCAACTAATCGTGCCTTGTTCCTGATGATAGTACCATCCTCATTTTTCTTGTTCTTGATAATCCATTTGGTACCTATCACATTATGTTGCTTTGGAGGCTTCGTTAATTCCCAGACTTTGTTTCGCTCAAATTGATGAAGCTCTTCCTGCATTGCTTTAATCCAGTAGTCATCCTGAAGAGCTTCATCTATGTTCTTTGGTTCGATTAAAGATACGTAGCAAGCAAATCCACAAACCAACTGCCTCCGAGTTCTAACTCCTTCTTGTGGATCTCCAATGATGTTTGATTCAGGATGATCCTTGGAGATTCGTAGCGTTTGTTGAAACGGAGTACTCGGAGGTATATGAGATGATTCCTGCACATCAGATAAACTTGAAGAACCATTAGATGCATCATTAATATTGGAAGTATTATCATGAGAAGATGCACTTACAGGAGTATCATCATCTAGAGAGATATCGAGGGTAGATTTTTCAGATGCAAAGTGAAAAGCTTCATCTACTTTAACATTTATAGATTCTACAATCGTTTTAGATTCGATGTTAAATACTCGATATGCTCTGCTATTTGTAGAATAACCCTAAAAGATCCCTTCGTCACTTCGAGAGTCAAACTTTCCAAGATTTTCATGGTCACGTAAAATGTAACATCGACTCCCGAAGATACGAAAGTATTTGATATCCGGTTTTCTACTAAACCACAGCTCATATGGTGTATTTAAAGTTCCTGGGCGCAAATACACTCGATTAATGACATAGACAGCGGTGTTCACAGCTTCAGCCCAAAAATGTAGCGGTAAATTCCGGCTATGAAGCATCACACGCGCCATCTCTTGAACAACCCTGTTTTTGCGCTCAACAACACCATTCTGCTGAGGTATATAGGGTGCTGAGAATTCATATTTTATGCCGTTGGAAGTGCAAAAATCAATGAATTTGGAATTTATGAATTCTCCACCTCTATCACTCCTAACACGAATGATCTTTTCATTCTTTTCAATCATAATACGATGGCAAATCTCATGAAAAGAATCAAACGTATCAGCTTTCTCTTTTAAAAATGCTACCCAAGAAAACCTAGAGAAATCATCAACCAATAAGAAAATATACCATTTACCTCCCAAAGATGGTTGACGGGTCGGCCCCATTAAATCCATGTGCAAAAGTTCCAAAGGCCGTTTTGTACCTACGTGGTTCAAGTTCTTGTGTGCAGTCCTAGACTGTTTTCCCTTTTGGCAACCACCACACACAACGTTTTGTTTAAATAAAAGTTTTGGAACCCCCTTGACCACGTCCTCGTTTGAAATTCTAGCAAGTTCCTTAAAATTTAAGTGACCTAGCCTCTCATGCCAAAGTGTTTCATTATCCAAAGAAACTAGGTTACATTTTTCAGAAAACTTTTTAGGAACAACATAACAATTGTTTTCAGATCTAACCCCTTTCAGAAAGAATACATGGTCCTTATCAGTTACAACACATTCAACAGATGAAAAGTTAACTGAAAAACCATTGTCGCAAAGTTGACTTATGCTGATGAGGTTAGTCTAAAGGCCATCAACAAATAACACATTATTTAGAATCGGGCCATCTGGAATAGCTACTGTTCCTTTTCCAACAATTTTGAAAGATCGACCGTCTCCGAAAACAACGAGTCCTCCGGAGATTTTCTCAAGATTTTGAAAACTATTTTTGTCACCGGTCATGTGACGCGAACACCCGCTATCCAGATACCAAGACGAACTATCATATGCATGCAAGGAAACATTGGTAACAAGACAAGGAAAAATTTCACCTTTGCGCACCCAAGTCTTTTTGGAGTGCGTCGGTAATGGTCGTGAAGTTATATGCCTAGGTGAAAGCGTCTTGTTAAAACGATTGCTGCTCCTTGATGAAGTCGTCTTGCGCGGTAAACTACCAAGGTTCTTTTCCTTCAATTGATTTGCAATTGATTTCCGAGGAATCACCTTTGTGGTAGTCATTGCAAGAGGTGTTTGAGGTGAGCGTTTGACTCCCGTCTTGCAATGTCTTCTTATGTGCCCTGAAACACCACAACGAAAACATACCTTAGATCTTGACGATCCCAAAGAGGATGAAGTAAGTTTGTTGTCGTTGTTTGTCTTGAATTCCGGTGTCGGAGGAGGAGATACCGACTGAGGCACAAAAACTGTCCCACTCGAACTTGGACTGTTTCCAGTTTGAGTGTACCCGAGGCCGAACCGATTTGTTTGACCAAGACCAAGAAGCCTATCCAACTTACTCCTTCCTGAAGAGAATCGCTTCAAGTCATCCTTGAGTTGGAAAATGGTCTTTGTCATTTCCAGGTTATCCTGTCGAGCCTCGTTGTAGAGCTTTGAGAAGTGATCCGCTTTATCCACCAGTTTTGTATGTTCCTTCTCAAAAAGCTCATTGGACTCTTGAAGGGAAACATTTACTTTTATCAGATTTTCCCTTTCCACTTCAAGAGCGTTTGAGAGAGAAGTTGCTCTTTTTGCTTCTTCTTCGAGATCGTGCACTCTCCCTCTCAAACTCTTGTTTTGCTTAGCCACTTTCTTTGAATCCCTCAAAAGTCTGTGGTAGGCTAAGGCAAAATCTTCACCTTCCGAATCATCCGATTCGTTGTCCGTTGCAATCTTTTCAACAGTGGAGTTGGACAATGACTCGGATGTACTTGCCATAAAGCACATGAAGGGTGAAGATATGGACGCGTGGAATGCCGTGGAGCCCTTTTCTTCATCACTTGAAGACGACTCATTTGACGTTGAGTTGTCATCCCAAGTGACGACTTGCATCGCCTTCTTCTTTGCCGGATACTTGTTGGGACACTCCGTTGCAATGTGGCCGTAGCCTCGACATTTGAAGCATTGTAGTTGTCCCTCTGAACTTTTCTTATCCTTTGAGAAGTTCTCTTGCTTTCTTGACTTGTAACTTGAAGTACCCTTGCCTTTGTTCGACTTTCCGAAGGATGGAGATTTACTTGAATTACCCCTTCGAAAGTTACGGCGAAACTTCCTTGTCAAGAGAGCGAGCTGCTTCTCAAATTCCTCCATAGAAAGATTCTCGTCATCGTCTGAGGAGGATGTATCCGCGTCTTCTTCCTTAATTGTTTTCAACGCATAACCTGAAGACTTAGAAGAGGATGCTTTTCCAGAAGAATTGTTAGTAGTAAATGTCATTTCATAAATTTGTAATGAACCAACTAATTCTTCTACACGCATTTCGTCCGGGTGTTTAATAGTTTCAATGGCAGTAACCTTTGGGCGAAATCGTTCAGGAAGAGTTCTTAAGATCTTTCTTACAATCTTAAATTCTGGAATCTTCTCTCCCAGGTTAGCACATGAGTTTACGATGTCTTGCAATCGTGTATAGTAGTCCGTGAAAGATTCATTTTCTGCCATTAAGATAGAGTCAAACTTGCTCGTAAGCATTTGCAGTTTCTGAATCTTCACGAGGTTAGTTCCCTCATGCGTAACCTGAAGAACATCCCAGATTTCTTTCGCAGTCTCACATGCCGAGACGCGAGAGAATTCGGTTTGAGATAAGGCATTAAAAATAGCATTAATTCCCTTGCCATTGTAAGAAGATGAATCTAACTCTTCCTTGGTCCATTTCGACCTAGGTTTTAAGGTGCGAACATCAGAGATAGTTTCAGTTGGATTAGACCATCCTAATTCAATTGATTGCCACACCCTTTCGTCGATGGAAATTAAAAAGGCTTTCATTCGTACTTTCCAATACGCATAATTTGTTCCATCAAAGAAAGGGGGTCGATTGATGTTTCCACCTTCAACCATTGTTTACAACCCTATTCCCGCTCTGATACCACTTGTTGGGTTATATGTAATGTAGATCTAAATAGGGGAAGAAACACCTAGAGGGGGGTGAATAGGTGTAAACGTATAAACACTCAAAAATCGTTGCGATAAAAACCCAATGCGGAAATAAAAATAACACGCAAGATTTTTACGTGGAAAACTCCATCACCGGAGTAAAAAACCACGGGACCGATAACACGGCAGAAATCCACTAGAATTAAAACACGTACAAGGTGATTTACCGTACACACTTACGACTCAACCTTTTCCATACGCTCCTAGAGGATCTTCTCCGCTCGCTCCGCGACGCTTCTCGAATCCACGATCTGCGCCCAACGCCGAATCCACGGCGTCCAACGTCGAATCCACGACGTCTGACCGAATCCACGGTCTGCACCCAATAGCACCCTTCGAATCCACGAACGTGCCTCGCTCCGAATCCACGAGAGCGGTTGAACCTTGAATCCACAAGGACACGCGAATCCACGCGCCGATTTTGGGGAAATCGTTGTTTTTGGGTGGTGATGATCCGCCGAATACTTAGATCAAAGATAGATCGGAAATACCATCTAAGTATTCATTAGTTTGATTCAACTCAAGATGTGAGTATGAAAACCTAGAATCAAACTAATCAATATAGATGAAGAAACATAGAGTATTCTCTAATGATTTCCTTTCTTCTCTATTTGTGGATCTTAGGCCGTATGAAAATGATATTTGAATATGACGGCTATTTGGATTTCCGGCCTCATGTGGATTAACCCTAGAAAAAGAGTCATAGGGTCTATTTATAGGTTAGAAACATTTGGAAGGAGATAAGAATCAAAAACCTAACATTTCTGGAATTTTGACGGACGGCGATCCGGATCGGATTTGGGCGATCCGGATTGCAGTAGCAATAAAGACGGTTTCCAGAAAACAAACGTTCGGGATCCGGATCGGAATGCCTGATCCGGATCGTTCATACATTTCAGAAAACTCAACGTTCGGGATCCGGATCGTGAGATGCTGCGATCCGGATTGAAGTGATGTATGAAACAACAACCTTCGGGATCCGGATCGCTGGCTCTGATCCGGATCCTGAACATGTCCGAACACCAGTTTTTGATTTTTATGCAGTTAAAAACTCTTCCAGGTGTTTCTACACTACAAGAAGTATTCGGATCACCAACAATCTTTAGTTAAACATACCTGATCCTTTTGAATTCTTCTTTCTTGAGATTGAGTTAAATGATCCAACTTTCTTCACCTTCAATCTTCAAGACTTGAACCTTTCACGAAACTACGCCAACTCAAATTCCGTAACATGAATCTCGTAACAAACCTCGAAGCGGCAAGTGGAGTCCAGCAAAGGGAAGCGCCGAGGATCACGTTTCGGCGCAACAATTAGGGGATGAACCTGGACGGAGAACGACTACTATCCTATGTGAGGGCGTTCGGCTCAAAAGGAAGTAGTTGCTGGATATCCGATAACTTCCCCTATTTTTGTACGGATAATTCAAATCGGCATTTAATAATTTGGTTCGGAGAGTGTATAAATACCCGAACCATCGAGGAGATCGGGGTCCGGCAACCTCGTAAGCCCAGTACCACCCCAGCTTCTTCATTTATCTAGGAGTAGGTTAACTTAACTCTTTTTTCTTCTTGTTTACTGCTTTTCTAGTAGTAGGCTTAATTGTAATCCTTCTATCCCTTTTCCCCCACTTGTATCCCCTTCTTCTTATCAATATAAAGCGCAAACCGGCCATTCGGTCGTGTCTTTATTTTTTGTATTTAGAGTGTAAACCGGCTCAGCCGTATCTTTATTTGCCTTTCTCGCCTTTAGAGTGTAAACCGGCCAATCAGCCGTGTCTTTATTGGTGATTTTTATTCTTAAACGTTACAATCGGCTCATCAGTCGTACATTTATCTCTTAAACCAGTTTGACTCATCTAAGTCGAAACCAGCGATCCCTCTCTACCTCCGCGAACCCACTTCGGCAGTCACCGATCGTCGCGGTTGCGAGGAGTTACCAGAGGAGAACCCGGCCTAGCGGATCCTTCCTCGGCCCGATCGCTTGATTATTGGCACGCGACGCACTTCGACACCTTTGGAGGGTCACTCAAAGGGGTCGATCGTGCGCAAACCACATTTTGGCCCCAACACAAACCTACGTCAAATCCGGACTGCACGTGATGCCTCGGGAGTCGTGCCGCCATCCGGGACCCGTTCGGAGTTTGAAAACCTGCCCCCGAGTCATCCGGTGCCACAAACGACACATAACTGATGCCCCATAAATCTCTGCAGTAATTTAACACATAAAAAGGTAATTACGCAAAAAGAAGGGTTTCCAGGCATACGTGTGAGATAGATGGAGGATCGGTGGCTGCAGGAATAACCGGGACTCCAAACAACGTACCATTGTCCAAGAAATAGAAACCGAACAGTAAACGTGTCGTCGGGTCACACCATCGACGAAATGGACCTCCGCGCTTATTCGGTTGCTCCTGACGGTGATGCGACGACCAACATAGCGGCGAGCGACAATTCGAGCGTCCAATGACGCCTCGACAGCAGGGCACGAGGGGGTTGCGAGGCTGGAATGGGCGTGTGGCGATAGGGCAGGCGGAGGGCTGCGCGACAGTTGGGCAGGCGGGTGCTGCGTGGGCCACAAGAAACGCAGGCGCGCGGGTGGGCAGGGACAGGGTGCGTGGAGCGCTGACGCTGTGCGACAAGCGGACACAGCCTAGCGTGGCACGCGGGCGGAAGAGAATAGGGGGTCCGAGGCGGCTTGGGTCCAGGCGGCGTGTGGCTATTGATCCCCACGCGGCTACGTGCGTGCATGCGGCTCTGCACGGTTGGCAAGGGCGGCGACGAAGCCTGGGCGCCTGGATCAGACAGGGAAGGCCCGATATCACTACGGCGATGACGACGACGATCGAATCTCGGCCTGAGTTTTGAGGCGATGCAGCGGCGTACGGATGGAGGGGGAGGAGGGAGGGGGTGCGGCTGTGAGAAAATAGGGTAAAGTGGATTAGGGGTTTTTCTTTTAACTAATGACACCCTAATCCCCCTTTACCAACATTTACATAAATTCCAGAGCATCCCCAACTCAAAATATTTTCCTTTCTAACCCATTTCGAAATTTTAAAACTCAATTATTTTTTTTTAAGAAGCGTGCCGAACGCGTTTGTGAGGTCCCGGAATTCCCCGTGTAGGAGTTGCTGGTTGTTGGGCAGCTTTTAGTGGCCGTTGGGGGTGTTTGTGCGCGTGTCGGGCCCAAGAAATGGATTGGTGATGCAATTTGGGATTTAGTTGCATCACTGGAGGCCTGCGTGATGTGTCGGTGGTGTTTGCGCGCATTTTGGACACAAGTGTTGGACTTCGGGCTTATAAGGAGACCCCGTGGGAATTTGGGGGACCCGTCGGGCGTTTGGAAGTGATTTCGCGCGATTCAGATGTCAAAATTGGACTCCGGGCAAATTCTGGATGAATGTTACCTCTCCGGGTGCCATCGGGAATTTTTAGAGTTGTATTTTGGCAAATCGGACTTCAGATTTGGACCCGGCGTGGAAAATCAGAAAATGGATATCGTTTTTGGATTCAGCGCGCGAAATCGCTAGGAATGGACTATTTATTTGTTGGATTTGGAGCCCGGATGAAGTGCGCGTTTTTCGAGGCAAAACGGCACGTTTATCGAGGAGCGGCGCGGCACGGAACCCGAGAAGCGGCGCGTTTCTCGAGGGTGTACGGGCGGCGTGCGCGCCTGGCGAGCGTCAGTGCGGGACGCGCAGGGGCCGCCACGTGGCGTGCCCCCGTTGGCGCCCGCGCGGGCGCGGGGGCACGCGCGCCCGTGTAACGGGCGCGTGTCCCGCGCCTGGGGTGGAATGGTGCAACGCGCCCGTGTGGCGGGCGCGTTGCCGCGCGCCACGTGGCGCGTGGGCGCGCGCGTGGACCGGGTGCGCGCGCCCATGCGCTGTGGACCGGCCGTTGGGGCTCCCCATTGGTCCGTGCCGTGAACCGGCTCCGTGGACCGGCACCGTGGACCGCCCCTCTCCCTCTCTTTTCTTTTCTTCTTATTTCTCCCCCGCACCGCCATGGCCGCTCCTCTTTTTCTTTCTCCTGCAAGCGAGAGCGAGAGGGAGTGAGGGAGGAGGTTGCGTGAGGTGCGGCGGCGCGTCGTGGACCTCGTTTTGCGTGCGAGGACGCCCGGCGAAGCGTTTCGGCGACGGCGGCGCAATCGGGTAGGTTCCGTGTGTTGGTTTTTCTGTATTCTTGTACAGTTTTTGGAGCATTCTTTTAGACTGTAATTGACCCTCTTGCTCTTTTCTGTGTTGGGCACCGTCCACCGTTTTGCGTGCGGACTCCGTTTTGCGTGCGGATCCTGGTACCGTGCACCGTTTTGCGTGCGGAATCCGTTTTGCGTGAGGATCCTGGCACCGTGCACCGTTTTGCATGCGGATCCTGGCACCGTGCACCGTTTTGCGTGCGGACTCCGGCACCGTGCACCGTTTTGCGTGCGGACTTCATTTGGCGTGCGGATCCTGGCACCGTGCACCGTTTTGCATGCGGACTCCGGCACCGTGCACCGTTTTGCGTACGGACTCCGTTTTGCGTGCGGATCCTGGCACCGTGCACCGTTTTGCATGCGGACTCCGGCACCGTGCACCATTTTGCGTGCGGACCCCGTTTGGCGTGCGGATTCCGGCACCGTGCTCCGTTTTGTGTGCGGACTCCGGCAGCGGACATCGTTTTGCGTGCGGATCGCGTGGAGGCCAATTGCAAGTGTCTACGAGCAATTGGTGGCAAATCGAAGTGGGTGGCCTTATCTCCAAGTTTTATAGACTGTACATTAATTCTATTGATGTAGGACTATGCATGGTAGTTTATTTCTTTGTGTAGCATGCTAGATTGTTGGAATGGTTATTCCTCTTTATCATCTGTTAATACAGCTATCTTGGAACTTGACCTAGCACCCCCGTCATTGTTACGGAATTTGAGTTGGCGTAGTTTCGTGAATGGTTCAAGTCTTGAAGATTGAAGGTGAAGAAAGTTGGATCATTTAACTCAATCTCAAGAAAGAAGAATTCAAAAGGATCAGGTATGTTTAACTAAAGTTTATTGGTGATCCGAATACTTCTTGTAGTGTAGAAACACCTGGAAGAATTTTTAATTGCATAAAAATCAAAAACTGGTGTTCGGACATGTTCAGGATCCGGATCAGAGCCAGCGATCCGGATCCCGAAGGTTGTTGTTTCATACATTACTTCGATCCGGATCGCAGCATCTCACGATCCGGATCCCGAACGTTGAGTTTTTCTGAATTGTATGAACGATCCGGATCAGGCATTCCGATCCGGACCCCGAACGATTATTTTTCTGGAAACCGTCTTTCTTGCTACTGCAATCCGGATCGCCCAAATCCGATCCGGATCGCCGTCCGTAAAAATTCCAGAAATGTTAGGTTTTTTATTCTTATCTCCTTCCAATTGTTTCTAACCTATAAATAGACCCTATGACTCTTTTTCTAGGGTTAAGAAAGAAGAAGAAAAAATGTGAATGAGAATAATCCACATAATTGATATAGAGCCGTCATAATCAAATATCATCTTATACGGCCCTAGATCCACATATAGAGAAGAAAGGAAATCATTAGATAATACTCTATGTTTCTTCATCTATATTGATTAGTTTGATTCTAGGTTTTCATACTCACATCTTGAGTTGAATCTAACTAATGAATACTTAGATGGTATTTCCGATCTATCTTTGATCTAAGTATTCGGCGGATCATCACCACCCAAAAATAACGATTTATCCCAAAATCGGCGCGTGGATTCGCGTGTCCTTGTGGATTCAAGGTTCAACCGCTCTCGTGGATTCGGAGCGAGGCACGTTCGTGGATTCGAAGGGTGCTACTGGGTGAAGACCGTGGATTCGGTCGGACGTCGTGGATTCGACGTTGGACGCCGTGGATTCGGCGTTGGGCGCAGATCGTGGATTCGAGAAGCGTCGTGGAGCGAGCAGAGAAGATCCTCTAGGAGCGTATAGAAAAGGTTGAGTCGTAAGTGTGTACGGTAAATCACCGTGTACGTGTTTTAATTCTAGTGGATTTCGCCGTGTTATCGGTCCCGTGGTTTTTTACTCCGGTTTGGAGTTTTCCACGTAAAAATCTTGCGTGTTATTTTTATTTCCGCATTGGATTTTTTATCGCAACGATTTTTGAGTGTTTATACGTTTACACCTATTCACCCCCCTCTAGGTGTTTCTTCCCCTATTTAGATCTATATTACATTTAACCCAACAAGTGGTATCAGAGCGAGAATAGGGTTGTAAACAATGGTTGAAGGTGGAAACATCAATCGACCCCCTTTCTTTGATGGAACAAATTATGCGTACTGGAAAGTACGGATGAAAGCCTTTTTAATTTCCATCGACGAAAGGGTATGGCAATCAATTGAATTAGGATGGACTAATCCAACTGAAATTATCTCTGATGTTCGCACCTTAAAACATAGGTCGAAATGGACCAAGGAAGAGTTAGATTCATCTTCTTACAATGGCAAGGGAATTAATGCTATTTTTAATGCCTTATCTCAAACTGAATTCTCTCGCGTCTCGGCATGTGAGACTGCGAAAGAAATCTGGGATGTTCTTCAGGTTACACATGAGGGAACTAACCTCGTGAAGATTCAGAAACTGTAAATGCTTACGAGCAAGTTTGACTCTATCTTGATGGCAGAAAATGAATCTTTCACGGACTACTATACACGATTGCAAGACATCGTAAACTCATGTGCTAACCTGGGAGAGAAGATTCCAGAATTTAAGGTTGTAAGAAAAATCTTAAGAACTCTTCCTGAACGATTTCGCCCAAAGGTTACAGCCATTGAAACTATTAAACACCCGGACGAAATGCGTGTAGAAGAATTAGTTGGTTCATTACAAACATATGAAATGACATTTACTACTAACAATTCTTCTGGAAAAGCATCCTCTTCTAAGTCTTCAGGTTATGCGTTGAAAACAACTAAGGAAGAAGACGCGGATACATCCTCCTCAGACGATGACGAGAATCTTTCTATGGAGGAATTTGAGAAGCAGCTCGCTCTCTTGACAAGGAAGTTTCGCCGCAACTTTCGAAGGGGTAATTCAAGTAAATCTCCATCCTTCGGAAAGTCGAACAAAGGCAAGGGTACTTCAAGTTACAAGTCAAGAAAGCAAGAGAACTTCTCAAAGGATAAGAAAAGTTCAGAGGGGACAACTACAATGCTTCAAATGTCGAGGCTACGGCCACATTGCAACGGAGTGTCCCAACAAGTATCCGGCAAAGAAGAAGGCGATGCAAGTCGTCACTTGGGATGACAACTCAACGTCAAATGAGTCGTCTTCAAGTGATGAAGAAAAGAGCACCACGGCATTCCACGCGTCCATATCTTCACCCTTCATGTGCTTTATGGCAAGTACGTCCGAGTCATTGTCCAACTCCACTGTTGAAAAGATTGCAACGGACAACAAATCGGATAATTCGGAAGGTGAAGATTTTGCTCTAGCCTACCACAGACCTTTACGGGATTCAAAGAAACCGGCTAAGCAAAACAAGGGGTTGAGAGGGAGATTGCAGGATCTCGAAGAAGAAGTAAAAAGGGTAACTTCTCTCTCGACCGATCTTGAAGTGGAAAGGGATAATTTGATAAAAGCAAATGTTTCCCTTCAAGAGTCCAATGAGCAACTCGAGAAGAATTATATAGATATGGTGAACAAAGCGAATTACTTCTTGAAGCTCTACGGCGAGGCCCGACAGGAAAAATTGGAAATGACAGAGACCATTCTCCAACTCAAGGATGACTTACAGCAATTTTCATCTGGAAGGAGTAAGTTGGATAAACTTCTTGGTCTTGGTCAAACAAACAAGTTCGGCCTCGGATACAATCGAACTGAAGACAATTTTAGTTCGGTTGAGACAGTCTTTGTGCCTCAGTCGGTATCTCCTCCACCGATACCGAAATTCACGACAACCAACGACAACAAGCCTCCTTCACCCTTTTCGGAATCGTCAAGCACAAAGGTATGTTTTCGTTGTAATTTTGCAGGGCACATTGAAAGAAATTGCAAGATTGGAGCTCAAAGATCAAATCAACCACATCTTGCAACTGCTACCAATAAGTTCACTCCCCGGAATTCAAAGAAGGATTTTTCAAAAGAAAAGAACATTGGTAGTACTTCAAACAAGACGATGACAAAAGAAAAAGATCAATCATACAAGACGTCTTCATCAAGGAAAATTTCTCAACCATTGCCAACATACTCCAAAACTCAAAAGGTTTGGGTATGCAAAGGTGAAATCCTTCCTTGTCTTTAATCGTTCTACGATTAAATGTTGTGTAGTTTATGTAGACTATTTTTCTTTCTTTTGGCCAACTCGTCAACCATCTTTGGGAGGTAAATGGTATATTCTCTTGATGATTGATGATTTCTCTCGATATTCTTGGGTAGCATTTTTAAAAGAGAAAGCTGATACTTTTGATTCTTTTCACGAGATTTGCCTTCGTATTATGATTGAAAAGAATGAAAAGATCATTCGTGTTAGAAGTAATAGAGGTGGAGAATTCGTTAACTCTAAATTCATTGACTTTTGCACTTCAAACGGTATTAAGCATGAATTCTCTGCACCCTATACACCTCAACAGAATGGTGTTGTCGAGCGCAAAAACAGGGTTGTTCAAGAGATGGCACGTGTTATGCTTCACAGCCGGAATTTACCGCTACATTTTTGGGCTGAAGCTGTGAACACTGCAATCTATGTAATTAATCGAGTTTATTTGCGCCCGGGAACGTTAAATACACCATATGAACTATGGTGTGGTAGAAAACCCAACATCAAATATTTTCGCATCTTCGGGAGTCGGTGTTACATTTTACGTGACCGTGAAAATCTTGGAAAGTTTGACTCTCGAAGTGACGAAGGGATATTCTTGGGGTATTCTACAAATAGTAGAGCATATCGAGTATTTAACTTGGAATCTAAGGCGATCGTAGAATCTATAAATGTTAAAGTAGATGAAGCTTTTCACTTTGGATCTGGAAAATCTACCCTCGATATCTCTCTAGATGATGATTCACCTGCCATTGCATCTTCTCATAATAATACTTCTAATATTAATGATGCATCTAATGGTTCTTCAAGTTTATCTGATGTGCAGGAATCATCTCATATACCTCCGAGTACTCCGTTTCAACAAACGCTACGAATCTCCAAGGATCATCCGGAATCGAATATTATTGGAGATCCACAAGAAGGAGTTAGAACTCGGAGGCAGTTGGTTTGTGGATTCGCTTGCTACGTATCTTTAATCGAACCAAAGAACATAGATGAAGCTCTTCAGGATGACTACTGGATTAAAGCAATGCAGGAAGAGCTCCATCAATTTGAGCGAAACAAAGTCTGGGAATTAACGAAGCCTCCAAAGCAACATAATGTAATAGGTACCAAATGGATTTTCAAGAACAAGAAAAATGAGGATGGTACTATCATCAGGAACAAGGCACGATTAGTTGCTCAAGGCTACTCTCAAGTAGAAGGTATAGACTTTGATGAAACATTCGCCCCTGTAGCTAGACTCGAGTCCATTCGTATACTATTTGCTATTGCGTGTCATTTTAAAATCAAATTATTTCAAATGGACGTTAAGAGCGCGTTTCTAAATGGGTTTTTAAATGAGGAAGTTTATGTGGCTCAACCGAAAGGTTTTGTAGACCATAAACAACCTAACCATGTTTTTCGTTTGAAAAAGGCTCTTTACGGTCTGAAACAAGCACCGCGAGCATGGTACGAAAGGTTGACAAAGCACCCTTTGGAGAAGGGCTATACTCGAGGGGGAGCTGACATGACTCTCTTTGTGAAGCATTATCAAAGCAATTTCATTGTAGCACAAATCTATGTCGATGACATTGTATTTGGCGCAACAAGAGATAATGATGCTTCTAAATTCGCGGAGACCATGGAAAGAAAGCGAATTTGAGATGTCCATGATGGGCGAATTGACTTATTTCCTTGGATTGCAAATTAAACAAAATGATGAAGGTATTCACTTGAGTCAATCCAAGTATGCAATGGAGTTGGTTAAAAAGTTTGACATAGAAAATTCGAAGGATTTTCCGACTCTAATGGGAACTAGCCACAAGGGACTTGGAAGTGATTCACAAAGTGAGAATGTAGACAAGAAACTGTATCGAAGTATGATTGGAAGTCTACTTTACCTCACGGCTAGTCGCCCGGATATATCCTTTAGTGTTGGGATTTGCGCGAGATATCAATCAGCACCAAAGGAGGTTCACCTGAAAACGGTGAAAAGGATCATCCGGTACATCAAAGGATCAATTAATTTCGGAATTTGGTATCCTATGGGAACTAGTTTGGATATTGTTGGATACTCAGATGCCGATTGGGCAGGATCAGTGGATGATCGGAAAAGCACGAGTGGTGCATGCTTCTATCTTGGCCATTGCCTTGTTGCATGGCACAGTAAAAAGCAGAATTGCATAGCACTCTCGACTGCCGAAGCGGAATACATTTCAGCGGGTAGTTGTTCAACCCAACTCATTTGGATGAAAAGTGTGTTGAGCGACTTCCGGATTTCAGCATCTTCGGTAACAATTATTTGTGACAACACAAGTGCAATTAACATTTCTAAAAACCCTGTGTTGCACTCTAGAACAAAACATATTGAACTTAGATATCATTTTCTTAGAGAGCTAGTTGAATCAAATACTCTTCAACTTTCATATATTTCAACTGAGGATCAATTAGCTGACATTTTAACAAAACCTTTGGATCAAAAACGTTTTATTCATTTGCGAAAAGCAATTGGAATGCTTTCCTTGAAATAAACTTCTTTTTGAAACCTTTGCTTAGGATAGGTTTTGTTTTTGTTTTGTTTTGTTCATTATCTATGTTTGTACATAGGACATTAATTGAGCATAGATCATAATTGACTTTAATTGCATCTTTTCGCACATTTAGAAATTTATTATGCTTTTGCCATCATAATATTTCACTGTTGCAATGATCATTTATGTTAATTAAATCATCTTCTAAGTGATCAAAGTCAATTTCTCTCTCAATGATCTCTTGGTATAGTCATTATCTTATTTGACTGCTTAGTCGAGTATGAAATCGAGATCAATTTTTGGTTGAATACTTTATATCTTAAATAATTGATAGCCAATTGAGGGGGAGTCAAAGAAATATAAAATGCTCAAAAGATGTGGAAAGAGTTACATCCCAATGAGGAGTGTGAAAACTACCACCACATGGAGGAAAGAGCTACCACCTCGGTCGTCCGAGTATTGTGTGCAGCTACCACATGTATACCAAGCATGGTTGTTCAATTTTTGATTAAGTAAAATGCATGTTGAAATACTTGACTCCGTCAAATTTCAAGGTTGGTATAAGGTGGGATTTTAAAGAAAGATGCTCAAAGAGCCACTCTCTTCAACAGATTGTCTAAATAAATTATCTACCATATTTGGGATTTCAAACATCTATTGATCTTTGTATTTCATTTTCTTTACCGAATTGATGATTTGATAAAGGCATTACTCATAAGATCAAGTTAGATGTAATTGAAGGTGTTCAACTTTAAGGGATTTAATTTTTGTAAATTCTCGTTTCATTTTTGGATATTATTGATAGATTTGGCATAATCTAATTCTTGTTGTATGAAACGATGATTTTTGTTTAAAGTTGATACACAATTGTGCTTACATACTTTTTTTGGATCTTATGAAATTTTTCTAAATTTTTCTGAAGAAAAAGTTGGAGCCGATCCGGATCGGGCAAGCTGATCCGGATCCCGAACGCAGGCTTCTTCCTGCGGCTGGCCGATCCGGATCGAAATCTCGATCCGATCCGGATCACGGCTAGGGTTTTAATAAGAACAAGAGGGTTTTGATTTCTTTTACCTTAATCTTTTGTTCTCAAGTCTCTAGAGCCTCTCTCTCTAGAACTATTGCACCTTGGAGCTTTCCAAACTTAAGTTCTTCGAATACAAGTAAGTTTTATTGATCAAAATCCCGTTTTTCACAGTTTTCTCTATTTTCTTCAAAACGTGATGAGATTTTTCTATCTTTTTCGTTTTTGAATGGTTTTTGGTCAAATTTCTTTTGAAATAAGAACTCTGGGTAGATTAGTTTTGATTATATGCTAGGTATTCTCCTGATTAACGGATTTTTAGGCTTCGATTTCTAAAAATTTCGGTTTTAGGGCATATAATAAGGATTTTCGAAAATCATGCAATTGATCTATTTTCAAAAGTCCTTTTGCAAAACTAATTTGATTCTTAGTCTCTCTACATGATTATGATTGTTTGGGTACAATTTTTCAAATCTTTAAAAATTAACAATTTATCATGTGTTCTTGAGTTGGTCTTCATAGGACTTTAAGTCTGTTAAGCACTTGCACCAATGGCGTTCGCATGGATAATCTTCCTTTTGGTAGCAATGGTAGGACCTAGTGCATCTTCTATAAAAAGAGAACAAGATGACCCAAATCAATGAGAGACAAGAAAAGTTTGTCAAAATAATTCGGAATCAGATGAAGAAGACTGGGAAGAGATTTGTAAACAAGCACAACAAGCTGTTGACAAAGAAGATAGGTTGTATTTGAAGAACAAGAAGCTGATGAAATCTTCCTCAACAACCAAGCAGTACACTAGGCGAAAGAAGTCGAGGGGAACTGGAATTCAGATTGATAGACCCCTCGCCAGAGCTCGCTCTCTCCCTAGAGAATCTCCATGGACAGAAGGTCAAGATGCACCGTCTGGTTCTATACTACATCCTTCAACGTCCTGGAGACACACAGCAAAAGCGAATGTAGGGTCCTCATTTCGACAAGAACAGCGAAGATTGTCTGCTGAACAAGACAGCGTGTCTACAAATCTCAAACAGATTATCTCTGAGCAACATAAGATGAAAAGAAAGGTCTCCACAATGTCAAAAATGCTTCAAGCGATTTTGAAGAAGTTGGATTGTACCAATCCCACTAGTTCTGATTCAGACCGACTTAACTTTCTTTCTAATCTTTTGTGCAGGAGTTCAGTTTTTAGGACTTACTCTTAGTTCTAGTTCTACATTTTGGAA
>CM055063.1:49993978-50029075 GCA_029204045.2 Tillandsia leiboldiana | reverse complement strand
CCTCGTTAGAGTCGCGTCCCTGAGATGCCGCTGTGGATACGATGGGCCTGTTGAGGCAGTTTTGCGCGATGGGTGAGTTAGTCGGGCAGGACGCCCCACGTAAATCCCGTCCTCATGGGGATGTGTGGTAGTGGGCAGGCGCGTTCCTAGTCGACAGGCGCAGGCTTGACTGGACCCTATGAGGCAGTCAGTTCGATTGGGTCTATTGAGCACCTTGGGTGCGAGTGGTCTCTTTTACTTTCATCTGTTCCACTTTTTGAGTATCTAGATAGAGGTATGGTAGCTGTAGAGTAGCTCCAACTTTTCTTATTCAGATTTCATTGCACTGTTATCTTTTACCTCTAGTAGACTTAGTGGGCGAACCGTTGGGCTTGTTGACGGCACCCACTGAGAACTACTGTGGGAAGTAGTTCTCACACCCGTCGTTGTGTCTTTTTCCCCAGGAACTTCTTCTCCTGTTCCTGTTACTCCAGTTGCTGATCCTTCTGACCGAGGCGAGGGAGTCGCGAGCTAGTTCCCTACCCGTCATTGGAGTGTAGCGGTACCCCTTCAGAGGAGAGCTTCAGTAGATTAGTTTACTTCTTTTTCCTCTGTTGAGAGACCTTTGTTGTGAGGTATAGTGTTGTACTTTATTTTACAGTTTGAGAGACTGTTGTAGTGAGGATATTCTTGTATCGAGAGTCTGTACACTGATGTATTTATTGGAGATACCTCCCTTTTGAGTTTTGTATCAGAGGACTTTGTATACGATCGTATTTGGGAGATGGATATTGTATTATTTTCAGTTGTACAGTGTTTGGATTTTTCAGTTTTTAGTAGTTTACTTTCCGCTCTGATATTTGTATACTGTAGTTGATTCTTTCTGCAGGTTAGACGCTTCGTCTGTACGGCAGTTTTCGTACAGACGGCGGATCTGTTGGCGAGCCCGGGTCGCAGTTTCGACCCCGGGGCGTGACAGCGTTGGTCATCTTTAAACAGCCGATTTTGCGAATCTTGGTGCGTAGACTACCGCAACTGATCCGAATTTATCAAAAATTAATTTTTCGGTCCGACTTACTCGCGAAAAATGCATATCTGGGAGATCCGAATATCGAATTTAAAATTCGATCGCACTGCTGTTGTCAACTCGACGACACCGTCGACGTGACGATTTTATTTTTTCAAAAATCTCACCTTAATTTTGTTGATCGATTTATGAAAAAAAAAATTTTGATTTTAGCTTTTTTACGTTTTTCGGTGCAACCAATACAGCGAATTCAAAAAAGAACTTGACCGCTCCTTCCGCACAGATTCACCAATAAACCGGTGAAGAAAATTCCGAGAGTTTAATTCTCTCTATGCTGAAATTAACACCCTCTTTAAAATATCCGAAGTCAAAATTGAAATTTTCAAATTTCAATATTTAAATTTTAAAATTTAAAATACAAATATTACAAAATATTTAAAAATAATTTATTTTATTTATTTACTTTTGCTATCATTGTTGTTGGGCGCAGACGCCAACACACAGCATGAAGCAGGATTTCAATTTGAGACACATTAACTGCAGGTGAAGGTAATGCAAATACCAACAATCTTAAAATAATTCTACTTCAGCACTACTTTTAAGTATTTAAAGACCATGATATTGTCATTTAGTAGGTGTCTGGCTTAATTATTAAAAAATAATTTTGAATTTAAAAATTATTTTTGATTTAATAATATGTTTTTCAATCTTTTTTTTAAAATTTAATTTTAAATTTTAGAATTAGTTTTTTAATTTTTAAAATTCAAAATGAGAAGCAGCTAAAATATTTGTTAAGAAAATCTAATTCTAATTTTAAAATCAAAATTTAAATTTTTATTTTGATTTTAGATTCAAAATCTAAATTTAAATTCAAATTTTAATTTCAAATTTTGTATATGAATTTTTTAATTTCATAATTTAAATTTTAAATATCAAAATTTAAAATTTTAAACTTAAATATTAAATTTGAATATTAAATTTTAAATTTCAAATTTTAAAATTTCAATTCTCAAATTTAAGATAAAATTAAAATTTTAAAGTTAAAAGTTAAAATTGTAAATTTTAATATTCAAATGTATATTTTAAATTAAAATATTAACATTTAAATTTTTTTATAAATATTAAATTTTAAATTATTTTAAAATAAAATTTAACTCGAGGGACATTACTTACGGGTGAAGATAATGCACAAACCAACAATCCTAAAATAATTCTTCTTCAGCATTACTTTTTGAGGTTTTCAACATCATGTAATGGACAACAATACAAAATTTCTTTAAACTTCAATTTTTTTTCTTTTTTTTTTTTGTACTTAATAATATTTGAAAATATTAGTTAAAATATAAATAAATAAAATATTATATTGATAAAATATATTGACACTTTAAATTTCCTCCCATTCTTATTGGCGAGTCTTTTGCTTCTATAAATCCCCGTGGCCTCTTCACTCTCATTCCTCCCCAATGTCCTCAGCAAACACACACACAAACATTTTCATAGAGAGAGAGATATAGAGTTGCACAGAAAGATGGCAATGGAGTTGTTGCTTGACTGGCGAGCTCTCGGCTCTCTTCTGGCGACGGTGATGGTGATGCAGACGGCGCTGCACAACTTCCTTCCGCCGGAGGTGAAGCAATTCATCCGCTTCCTATTCTCCCGCCTCTCGTCGTTCCTGCACCCGACCGCCACCGTGATCATCGATGAGGCCGAAGGCCACGCAAGCCTTGGCAACACCAACGAGATCTTTGAGTCAGCCCAGATCTATCTGAGCTCGCGCTGCCTCGCCGACACTCCCACCGTGCGCCTGCACAAGTCCCGCCACTCCCCCCATTTGGTTGCCTCCCTCCCCGACCGCCACTCCGTCGTCGACTCCTTCCATGGCATCCCCCTGACGTGGAATTCCGAGAAAGTTGCAAACCACCCGAACTCCACTTCCGGCTTCAACCACTCCGGCGGTGGCTCCTACTCCCGCTCACTGAAAATTCAGTTCCACCGCCGCCACTGCGATGTGGTGCGTCACCAGTACATTGGGCACCTCCTCCGCGAGGCCCAGCAAATCCGGTTGAAGGCGCAGGAGAGGAAGTTGTACACGAACCGCGCGGCGTCCCAGCACGACGACCACCGCTCGCCGTGGACATCACATCCGTTCTCACACCCGTCGACGTTCGATACCCTCGCGATCGACCCGGTATTGAAGGAGGAGATTCGTTCCGACCTCCTGAGATTCACCAACCAGCGGGAGCACTACGCGCGTGTCGGCCGCGCGTGGAAGAGAGGGTACGTACTTTGTTAATTAACCATTCTTTTTTCTTTTTTTTTCTACATGTAAAATTTTTTTCTCAATCGTATTGACGTGACCAAAAAAAAAAAAATTATTTATTTATTTATTTATATGGAAAAACAGATATCTGCTGTACGGGCCGCCGGGGACGGGGAAGACGAGCCTCGTGGCGGCCATAGCGAATCTGCTAGAATTCGACATCTACGACCTGGAGCTGACCACGGTCCTCTCGAATTTCCACCTCCGCCGCCTCCTCGTGTCGACATCCCCCAAGTCCATCATCGTGGTTGAGGACGTCGACTGCTCCCTCGACCTCTCCGACCGCAAGAGCAAGAAGAATGGAGACGACGCCGCGCAAGCCGGAAAGGTGGCGGCGGCGTACTTGAGGGAGACGATAAACCTGTCCGGGATGCTCAACTTCGTCGACGGGCTGTGGTCGTCGTGCGTCGGGGAACGGCTGATGGTGTTCACGACGAACCACCCGGAGCGGCTCGACGCGGCGCTGCTGAGGCCTGGCCGGATGGACCGCAAGATCGAAATGGGCTACTGCAGGCCGGCCGCGTTCCGCGTGCTGGCGAAGAATTACCTCGGGAACGGCCAGGACGACTGGGAGGAGAAGGAAGGGACACTGCTTAAACATCTGATGGCGGAGGCCCAGGCGCTGCTCGGGGAGGTGGAAATCACGCCGGCCGAAGTTGCGGAGGTGTTCATGGGCTCCGACGGTGAGGGTGCCGAAGCCACGGTGGGGAAGGTGGTGGAGGAGCTGCGCCGGAGGAAGGAGAAACCGCCGCCGCCGCCGCCGCCGCCCCAAGAAAGTGTGGTGAATGAATTAGAGAGTTCTTAATTAGCTGTGAAAAACTGGTGGATTAATGTTTCACTGTTTTAGTAATTATTCCAAATTTTATGTTAAAATTTTGTATGTGGTTGGGACGTAATGAAATTTCATGTGATGAAATTTCATACTTTTATATCAGACTAGTAAGGTTATTGAATATAATAAATTAGAATATTAATTACACATTTTATATTTAATAATAAATTTAAATTAATAAATTATATATTATATTATATATTTAATGTAATTAATGAACTAACAAAATAGTTTTAGATGCTGTCGCTTGTCAACGTGTTGTTCATAATTTCTACATTTATTACCTCTTAGTTAAGTGTTATATGTTTTTTAATTTAAAAGGCACATTATCTTCTGTTCTATTTTTTATTTGAATAAAATAAAGTATTTTATAGAAAGAAAAATAAAATTTCTAATTAATTACGACTGCTAAAATTTTATAAAACTTTTTCTCTCAGAATAAAAAATTATAAACAACTAAAATTAAATATATAACAGACAAATTTGAAAGATACTGTGCATAATATACAAGAAATTAATCACTCATTAACTTGGGGCTCTAAAGTAGTTTCTAAATAAGACGACTTATGGAAGCACTAAGTGACCTATTCCATACAACTTTATTTTAGATAAAATTTGAAAATATCATATTAAAATTTTTAATTTTAAAATATAGATACTAATAGCATTGCTAAGATTACAATTCAAAATGGATTGTTATCCTACAACATTCTTACCCAAGGGCTATTTATTCTACTAATTTTATCACTCCCTTTTTCTTATTATTATTTTATACTTTTGATTGCTAATTCTTAAGAAAAAAAATGGAAGGGTTATATTTATTTCTTAATTGTTGGCTCAGTATTTCTCTTCTACTCAAGAAAAAATTCAAACAAAAACTTAGCAAATTAAAATAGAGTCAAAATATCCTAATTACCCCACTGAGGACATTTATTATTGATACTCACTATAATAAAATTAAGTTATAAGAATATATTTTTATGATATTTTTTATTTAAGTGTTTTATTTATATTCCATCTATATCCAAAATTAGATTATAGAGATATATTTTTAGGATACATTACAAAAATGTGTCGCAATACACCTGTTGGGGCCGAAAACGTCAGTCGTCGACTGGCCTCGTGTGGTTCGGTTGACCCTCTGGAATGTGATGCGTCACGTACCAATGGATCAAGCGATCGGGCCGAATAGGGATCAGCTCGGCCAGGTTCTTCTCAGTAAGCTCTCGCGATCGTCCGGCTTAGATTAGCCGAAACGGGATACGGAGATAGAGAGAGGCTGAATCCGGCCTAGAGTAGCCAAACCAGATAATAGAAATTTGACACGGCTAAGAAGCTGATTAGAACTTTGTATTGATTGAAAAGGGAATACAAGGAGGAAATGGAAGAAATTATAAACTAAGGATACTCCTAAGAAATGCGATAAATTTATCTAGGAAAGTGGTAAATGTAGGTATTGAAAGATATGAAAAAATAAAAGGTGGTTATGGCTTACGAGGTTGCAGAACCCTTTTCTCTTTGATAGTTCGGATATTTATACATTCCTTGAACCATATTACAGGCGGCGATTTGATAAATGGGCGGGATTTTAGGAAAGTCACCGTGAAATACTCAACTACTTCCCTTTGAGTCGAAACGTCCTCAAATAGGATAATAGTCATTCTTCCGTCTAGGCTCATCCCCTTACTATCGCGCCGAAGCGTGATCCTCGGCGCTTTCCAATGCTGGACTCTGCTTGTCGCTTCGGAGTCTGTTACGAAATTTGTGCCCCGAATTTCACACTCTTTTTTTTCAAAACCCTTCATTCTTTTGCTTGATCAGATGAAGGCTGATTCTGACTCCGCCCTCTTCGTCGATTGACCGGGCGGTTTGATATCCTTCTCTATCCGAAGTCGATTCTGGATGAGGCAAAAACTTTTCTCGTCGGCTGCTTCTCCTATCGGCTGCCGTTTTCAGCCGATGGCATATATCGCGTGCCACTCTTTCACTTGACTGAGGTCAACGTGGATCCCTTTTCGTTGACTCATTCTTATGTCGATGTCTTTAACCAACGGTGTACGCCACATGTCACTTCCCCGAGTGGTGGAAATTTTGGTCTCAACAATGCCCCCTCGGCAATCGCCTGACGTGCCCGTTCGGGTGATTGTCGAAGTTGAGTCAAATTCCTGGCGTGACTGTGAAACCCTTCCTAATTTCTTCCTTGGCTTTGTCGGCCGAGTCCTCGGCCCGTGTCGCAATAGCCGAGGTTATTTCATCGCCGGCTTTTTGTGCCGGCTCTTTTTTGGAAGCTTTTTTGTGGCCTCACCGAGGAGCTTCATTTGTGCTCCCTCTCAGTCACCCGGACGAAGGAGATCTTGTCCGAATATTCATCGACCGACATGCCTTCAATCTTCGCCTTCTTTTCTTCGGCCTCCGTTTCGGTTGAAGATAGGCTCGGGACGTCTTCATCGTCCCTAGGTGGCCACCTCTCACGTCGGGCCATCTTCCCGACATCCCGCTCAGCGGGTTCGGCTCCCTGCCGCTACTCTGGCGTTTATTGGCTGTGCTTTACGGCAGCCTCTAAGGTGTTCACGCGAGCTTCTAAATCTAGCCAGACGCCGTCGTCCTCCGGCTTAGAGACCACCGATCGAAGCATCGACATTTTCTTCTGTAGCGATACGGTTAAGCCTCCCGCCTTTTGGCTATGCCGCATTAACGCCAAAGGGTGCCGATGCGCGGGCCATTCCCGCCTTAGGTTCGGCCATGGCCACTGGGCCGTGATGCCACTATTGCGGGCGTCGGCCTTCAGCCTCTATATCCGACGCTTCTGCGTCTTGGTCATAATCGGCCCTTGCCACCGGGCCGATCCTGTGGATATGAACCATTGTCCGACCGACACATCTGCCGGTGGGTCCATCTTCTTTAAGTGTTCCCTGAGGATCTCCCTCCTTTGCCATGGCTTAGACCATGGCTTGATCTTGAGCTCCCGAGCTAGTTGACCGCCCAGGTTCTCCACTTCCTCCTTGGTGAGACAAGGGAAATCTGCATCGGGAATCGCTGGGGCTTTTCCTGCCCCTGGCGTTCCTCAGTAGGGAGACCATAGTGTCAGCCCCCTCCTAGGGTGACTGGCTCAGCCCCTCTATGACCCCAGCAGCCTGAGTCTCTGGTGGGGCCCGATCCGCGCTGGGCGTTGCAGAAGCCCATACGCCAATCTTCTTTCGGCCTATTGGCCAAAGAGTCTTCGAGGTGCCCCCTGGACCCGACTTTCGTGATAGCTGTGGTGGGAACCCTGCTGCTGTTGTGGGGCTTTTGTGATATGCTACTGTTGTGGGAACCCTGCTGCTGGGGTCAGCCTCGGCCTCTCCTGGCCGTGGAACTCCCGCAGGACCCTCTGGATAAGGGAGTCTTGTCCTTCTTTACTATCCACTTCTCCGGAGGACCGCTTGCTGGACTCTTTGACCGAGCTAGGTTTCGGCCCATGGTCACGGTGGCGTGCGCCCTCGCTGATGAAGGCGAACCATTTCTTTCTACACGAAAGGTGTTACTTTGCTAACATATTATTTCAATTAATATATTTTTTAAAAAATTGAACATCCTTAAAATAAGAAGATACAAAAACTTGAATTTAATTTTCAAAATTATATTTTGCATATAGAAATCCCAAAAACCTTACATTATAATCCGAAATCGTTAAACAGTCGAAATTCGAAAATCCAAAATATTACAAATCAAACAACAATGCAGAAAAATAATAAGGATTCATGATAATTTTCTTATAAAAAAAATAATAAATTTCTACCCTTAGGTAATAAAAAAAATTAATTCAATAAAAAAAATTAACAATTTAATCACGTGTGACTCTGATACAATTTGTTAGATTTTTAGACAAAATAATGTAAATAACTTAAAAAAAATACACGCAAACTATTAGATAATGGTTAATGTAATTGAAAATATTATAAACACTTACCAAGATCCATGCAAGATGAAATACGTTCTTAAATTTTGACGCCTCTTCAACACCGACACTAAAATATCTAGAATTGTGTACTTTCAAGTTTGAATTCATCGTTTAATTAATTTGCTCTGAAATAGGCATTGATAAATGACGACAGAAATTTAATTTAGGGACCACATCCCTATTGTGTTCCTTATATACTAAGTCTAATTAGAATTCTATAAATTTTAATTAAATTTGTACTGAATTTTTATACATTAATAATTTATATCTAACAGATATTTTTAAATTTTATATTAAATTAGTTAATAATGCTATTAAATTAAATAACTCATAATATAATTATAAATTTAAATACTAGCTCATTGAAAAAATAAATTCAATCAAAGATTGGAAAGCAAGGAATCTATTGATCCAGTCAAAATGGATTTTTCCTTGCGGAAATAAAATAATAAAAATATTTATGCACTAAGTGGAAGACTTACTAGTCAACTTGAAAGGACATAAATATTAAAATAATTCATAGAAAAAATAAATTCAGATTGGAAAGCAAGGAATCTATTGATGGATTTTTCCTTGCGGAAATAAAATAATAAAAATATTTATGCACTAAGTGGAAGACTTACTAGTCAACTTGAAAGGGACATAAATATTAAAATAAAAGAATATGCTTTTATACTTATTTTCCAAACAACATGGAAGAATACTGTCCGTTAAATTAACGAGGGTAAGTTCGATCGGTAGTTAAAAGATGTAAAATATTATTTGTACATTTTAATTATGTACATTTTATTTATTTTAAAATATAATAAATTTTAATAATTATTTTAAAATAATTAATGAATACATTTTTATTTTGAAATAGATAAAATATATATTGTATATTTATTTCTAAATAGACAAATAGACTAAATAGTATTTTTCATCAAATCATCCGTCCTAAATAGGAAGTCATAATTAAATACTAGTGAAGTGCCCGCGCTGCGCCGCGGGTATATTTTTTTCAATAAATATTTCTTTTTATTTCATAATAAGGAACTAAACGGGAATGAACATAATTATTAACCTTCAATAATTAAAGTTGAACGAAACCCTTTGCATATCGTATATTCAAAATTTTTTGTTTGAAAATATCAAGGATGATGGAAGAATACATTTCCTTTTATTTTTTTATACAAGAGTTCTACCTTTTTTAACTATAAACAAAACCGTTACCTGCACTATGTCTAGCAATCCATTGCATGATCCAAACAAATTTTGAATTCATTAGAGTCCACAACATGAAAGCAAGAGAGATGAAATTTAACCAGAAGTATGTAACTGCATGTTATGTCTAATCCAGCCAGAAATCAGATTCTTAAGAATGAAGACAATCCAAAACATAAACAGCACAAAAATGGAAGTTAAATGGGAAGCAATCTCAATGTAATGCATCTCAGATTTTAGAATAACATGAATACAGAACTGAACTGTTTAAAGTCAACGAATAACTTACAACTATCGTTTGAGTACGAATTATATACTATGTTTATACTTCAAATTACATTGCTCACTCTGAAGAGTTCAAACTGGGTTACATATAATAAAAGAATTTCTTGACATACATATTTAATTTATTAAGCAACCAACGACTGTCGCCATATTTAATTAGAGGTATGCTAGGAGAAGCCGCCAAGCCGCTGGAACCGAGTCGTCGCCGAAGTTGTCTTCACGTCGTCCGCGAAGTCGCCTTGTCCACCATGCGGGTGTCCACCGAGTCTCCACCAAGCCACTGGAACCCACATTTGATTCTGCATTACAGGATCAAAAAGCATCCAATCAAAAAGCATACAATTTGCTTTTATAATAGAGGAAGACAGAGAATTATAAGAATGATAAGGATAACAAAGCGATCATTGAAATAAATTGGCTTTACAATTCGCTTTACATTTGAAGACTACACTAACAGTTACAAATAAACATCAGTAGGAGCTTCCAGAATTATAAGAAAACAAATTTTGAATTCATTAGAGTCCACAACATGAAAGCAAAAGCGATCATTTGGAGTCGCATACAATTTTGACGAAATCTTAACAGTGATTCACTACGTCTTATATGAATTGACACAAATAAAGAGGAACCGCAATGTTAAATGCCTTGAGCCTTCAAGTCTGGAGTCTATATGAGAGCACCTTTCATTTCTCAGCTCATCCAATAGATAAGAATCATTCACCTTTACTAATGAGGGAAAAAGAATACTTATGCCATAGGAAGAAGTTTCATCTCATAATAAGAAGTCCACATTTCATTGCAAGTATAACTAAAAAGAGATAGGAGAGGTATATCTTCTCCAACCTGACCATATGCCAGTTGCAGATGAAACCGAGCAACAGATATTTAAGTTAGCAATTTGCAACTTCTTTATTAGCTAATGTAGAGAACATAAAATAATATGAATTTCAATAGCTTGCTAATAGAGCCTGCATATTCTTTTCTTGCCACTCAAAGAATGCTGCATGTCGGATGAGCCCATATTTTACAACTTCTGCTATGGCTGAAGCTAATTCCTTGTCCGGCAATGTATTTAGCGTATGAGTAATTTTGCATTTTAAGATATTGATTGCAGAGTTCGCCTGCAACAGAGCAAAGATGAGACAAAGCCAGAAAAGCAAGTGCAGAAAAGGCCTTTATCGATTGGAATGAACCAGACGGTAAAACAACACTTACCCTTTTTCAGATCGATTAGCTTCACTCACATGCTTGTCCAAAAATGCTTTGGCCAGATTGCTGAAGCTCACATTAACAGCTTCAACTGCGGCATATTGACTGATTAGGCTGATGACTTCTAGTTTCAGAATATCTCTCCTTGAGGAAGGACTGCATAGATAGTAAAGAGCTCCAAGGGCATAATTAACCTGTCATTAATACTCAAGGTTAATTCCAACAAAAGAATTTGATCCTCATTTAAACTTTGACAGTTTTTCTTGAACTTTTATTTATTATCCTTGAATGCATTAAAAAAAAGGTAAAAAACACCTTAGCTCCAAATGTAAATTCATCAAGCACATGTTACCACATATAGCTTGTTACCACATAAAGCTCATATTTAATTTGTATAGTTTATTAGTTTTCATATTCATTGTAATTGCATATTTCCATATTCATTGTATTTCTTTAATTAGATTGCACGGCTGTAAAAGGAAAGAGATGAGCATTGTATATGTACCTATAAATTGAATAAGAAGTAAAGAAGAGACGATCATCTTTTTCAATCAATATTCTATCATGGTATCGGAGCCCTGGTTTTAGAAGTTTTTTTTTATTCTTAATTTACGTCCATATAAAACTGCTAAAGACATGTGGGCATATTTAAAAAAAAGTTTACAATCAAACACATTCTGCAAGAAGGTTTCAATTGGAGTGCGAGATTGCAAATTACACTCAGGGAGGATTATCTATTCAAGATTATTTTTCCGGTTTTCAACAATTATGGATTGAATTTTCTGATATTATTTGTGTTACCGTGTCGAAAGATTCTCTCCATGATGTAATGGCTGTTTATGAGGTTAGCAAGCGCGATCAATTTTTGATGAAATTGCGATCAGATTTTGAGAACGTTCGTTCTAATCTGATGAGTCGTCATCCTCCTCCTTCATTGGATATATGTTTTGGTGAATTACTTCGTGAAGAACAACGTCTTTTTACCCAAGCCACTCTGGAACAAGAAAGGTTGACTACAACACCTATGGCATTTGTGGCTCAAGAAAAAGGCAAAGGCAGGGATATGAGTAAAGTTCAGTACTTTAGTTGCAAGAATTATGGTCACATTGCTGCAAACTGTGCTAAGAAATTTTGCAATTACTGTAAAAAGCCTGGACATATCATCAAAGATTGTTTAATTCGGCCCCAAAATCGTCAGACTGCATTTCAAGCTTCTACTACTAATCCTTTTACAGGTCAAATTCCAGCTGGAACCTCAACAGCAGTCAATCACAATGCTGAGCAAACAGTCCTCACTCCTGAAATGGTGCAACAAATGATTATTTCGGCTTTTTCAGCTCTAGGACTTCACGGTAATGGTAATTCTCCATCTAAATCTTGGCTTATTGATTCTGCCGCATCAAATCATATGACTGGCTCGGTGGCTTTGCTTAAAAATGTCCGCGCATATCGTGGTTCAGAACATGTCCAGGTTGCTAATGGACACACCTTACCTATTACTGCTGTAGGAGATATTACTCCAACTCTCAACAATGCTTTTGTATCACCTGGACTCTCTAATAATCTTCTATCAGTTGGACAATTAGTAGAAAACAACTATGATGTACATTTTTCTCGTGGTGGTTGTTGTGTGCAGGATCAGGTGTCGGGGACGGTGATTGCGAAGGGGCCTAAAGTAGGACGACTGTTTCCACTCAAACTTTCCATTCCTAATCATGTTGCTTTGACTTCTTCTACTATTATTAATAAAAGTGAAAGGTGGCATAAACGTTTGGGACACCCCAATTCTGATATTTTGTCTTATTTATTGACTTCTGGTTTATTGGCAATAAAGATAAATTTTGTTCTTCTCGTGCTTCCTTTGATTGTTCTACTTGTAAGTTAGGAAAAAGTAAACTGCTTCCATTTCCTATTGCTGGTAGTCATGCGAAAAATTGTTTTGATATTATTCATACTGATGTGTGGGGAATTGCACCTGTTATTTCTCATGGTCAGTATAAATATTTTGTAACATTTATTGATGACTATAGTCGGTTTACTTGGATTTATTTTCTCCGTTCTAAATCTGAAGTTTTTTTAACTTTTAAATCCTTCCTAGTGTATGTCGAAACTCAATTTTCTGCTACTGTTAAGATTCTTCGATCTGATTCTGGTGGAGAATACATGACTAATGCATTTCATGATTTTCTGAATCAAAAAGGCATTTTGTCACAGCGTTCATGTCCATATACGCCTCAACAAAATGGTGTGGCCGAACGAAAGAACCGTCATCTCTTAGAGGTGGCTCGGACATTGTTACTCGAATCTTCTGTTCCGCCTATTTTTTGGGTAGAAGCATTATCTACAACAGTTTATCTTATTAATCGACTGCCTTCTCGAACTCTTAATCTTGACTCTCCTTATTTTCGCCTTCATCATCAGCATCCTCCCTATCGACATTTGCATACTTTTGGTTGTGTGTGTTTTGTTCATTTGCCTCCTCATGAACGCCATAAGCTTTCTGCTCAATCTGTGAAATGTGCTTTTTTGGGATATAGTACTAATCATAAGGGGTTTGTTTGCTATGATCCTTCTTTAAAGAGGCTTCGTGTTTCTCGAAATGTTGTTTTCTTTGAAAATCAACATTTCTTTCCAACTCATGTTAGCTCATCCCCTGAAGTCGCTATTCTTCCTACTTTTGATGACACTCGACGTCGTGCACTGCAGCCCCTTCCCGAGCCAGATCCGCCATCTGCTCCTGCCCCACCTTTACCGAGGCGATCTACCCGAGTTTCTCGTCCTCCTCCTCGGTATGACTCTTATCATACATCATTTTCTGCTGCTTTGTCCTCCATTTCGGTTCCATCTTCTTACTCAGAAGCAGTGAAGCATGAGTGTTGGCAGCGGGCAATGCAGGAGGAATTTCGTGCTCTTCAGGAAAATCAGACTTGGGACATTGTTAAATGTCCACCTCATGTTAAGCCCATTGGTTGTAAATGGGTTTATTCAATAAAGCTTCGCTCTGATGGGTCCCTCGATCGCTATAAAGCAAGATTGGTTGCCTTAGGCAACCGACAAGAGTATGGGATAAACTATCATGAAACATTTGCTCCTGTAGCCAAAATGACTACGGTCCGTACAGTTCTTGCTATTGCCGCCTCACAGGGCTGGCCGCTTCAACAGTTGGATGTCAAAAATGCTTTTCTTCATGGTGATCTCAATGAAGATATATACATGACACCTCCTCCTGGTTTGTTTTCCTCTTCTACAATGGAAGTTTGCAAATTGAATCGTTCATTATATGGCTTAAAACAAGCTCCTCGAGCGTGGTTTGAGAAGTTTCGCTCTATTTTGCTTCAGTTTAAGCTTGTCCAAAGCCAATATGACTCTTCCTTGTTTCTTCGAAAATCAACTACAGGAGTTGTTCTTCTTTTGGTGTATGTTGATGATATTGTTATCACTGGGACAGATTCTTTATTGATTACTCAGCTTAAGCAATATCTTCAAAACTCTTTTCATATGAAGGATCTTGGTCATCTTACATATTTCTTAGGTTTGGAAGTTCAAACTGATTCTTCGGGCATATTCTTACATCAACATAAATATATTCAGGATTTGATTGCTTTGGCTGGTCTTCAAGATTCTTCATCTGTTGATACACCTCTAGAAATGAATGTTAAGTATTATGCTGATGAGGGGGAGCTACTTTCTGATCCTTTGTTGTATCGCCAATTAGTGGGTAGCCTCAACTACCTGACTATTACTCGGCCTGATATCTCTTTTGCTGTACAGCAAGTTAGTCAATTTATGCACTCTCCACGGCATCTACACTTGGCAGCTGTTCGTCGCATCATTCGATATCTTCATGGCTCTCCTTGTCAAGGTTTATTTTTTCCTGCTAAATCTCCTGTGCATCTTATTGCTTTTAGTGATGTTGATTGGGCGGGATGTCCCAATACACGTCGCTCTGTCACTGGTTGGTGCATATTTCTTGGGGACTCTTTGATCTCATGGAAGAGTAAGAAACAAGACCGTGTGTCTAAATCTTCCACGGAGTCTGAATATCGCGCTATGTCTGCTGCATGCTCTGAGATTACTTGGCTTCGAGGTTTGTTGACTGAGCTTGGGTTTCCACAGCATGATCCTACTCCACTTCATGCCGATAACACAAGTGCTATTCAAATTGCCACTAATCCAGTATACCATGAGCGCACTAAGCATATTGAAGTAGACTGTCATTATATTCGAGAAGCTGTGGATACTCGTGTCATTTCTCTTCCACATGTTTCCACATCCTTACAATTAGCCGATGTGTTTACCAAGTCTCTCAGTCGCCAGCGCCATCAATTTCTCGTTGGCAAATTGATGCTTCTTGATCACCCAGCATCAATTTGAGGGGGAATGTTACCACTTATAGCTTGTTACCACATAAAGCTCATATTTAATTTGTATAGTTTATTAGTTTCCATATTCATTGTAATTGCATATTTTCATATTCATTGTATTTCTTTAATTAGATTGCACGGCTGTAAAAGAAAAGAGATGAGCATTGTATATGTACCTTTAAATTGAATAAGAAGTAAAGAAGAGACGATCATCTTTTTCAATCAATATTCTATCAGCACATACACAGCAGTATTTCATAGCTTGAAAGAATACCACTGGGGCAGCAGATCAACTACTCTGAGGACACCAGAAACCGCATGTTGGGAAAAATGAGAGAGAATTATACACCGGGAGAAACCACATACACAGCAGTATTCCATACTTTTTCTGGGAAAAGATAACATGCCCTCCTCTGTTCTCCAAGATACCATGGTTTGCAAGTTGACTGCATATCTCAAGGTACGTACGTAGTATATATATGAAATGAAAAAATTTAAAAAAGTAAAAAATAAAAAACACTTGAAGTGTAATCAGTCAAAGTGAAAGTGAACCCTCAAATCAAATGATCAGAAGATATACATAAGAAAATGTACATTGATACTTGCGTAAGTGTTATGATAAGACACGGGCATCAATATCACATTAACCTCACCAAGGAGTTTCATGTCCATCTCTTCGACAGTTCGTTGTGCTCCCCTTTGTCCAAATATGTATGATTTCGTGCCGCAGTGTGGCATCCAAGAACATAACATTCATTAACAACTTCGACTGACTTGACTGATTCTGCCGCAGTGTGGCAGTTCGTTGTGCTCCCCCTTGTCCAAATGCCAGATTAAAAAATTGAAAGCAGCTAGCTTTAACAGAGATGCAGTGTACCATCCAACAACATAATATTCATTAACAACTTCGAGTGACTTGACTGATTGTGTTTGAAATGTAGCATAGAATCCTGCCACATACGAACCACATAACAATGAGTTTGGCTTAAACATTCTATAATTTGATTGTGCTTCTCATCAGTTTTGAAAACCAACTTTCGCAATCTTCGCATGCTAGAAATATAGTATGACAAATTTATTGAACTTTATGATATTCTTCTAACTCTTTATTAGTTAGCCAATCAAGTTTTCTCTTCGGCAATTAAGTGTTCGTCATTTATGAGAAAAAGGCATTGCGTTCTAAGGGAAAAAAAAAAATTTGCGTAGAGTGCAAGAGAAGTTCATATAGGAACTTGAACTTTACGAAACATGTTTGCTCCTCTTCGAGCATCAATTAGTGCAATATCCTGTCGCTGTTTGCCGGGCAAATGTAAATTTACTGTAAAGTAATATATGGTTTTGTCGAGGAATCAGACAGTTATCCATAAAAAAATCCGGAAATTTAAGTTAGAGCAGAACATGATTATTCATACCAAATGAGAACGATTTCCCATCTTCAGTTACAACTACAGTGTGGCTCTTTCCCACAGTCTTTTACAATTTTGTATCTTCATCATCAAGAAGTTCGAATCAGCCCTTGTTCAGTAGAGGAATCTAACTTCCCATAAGGATCAACTGTACTGAGGTGAAAAATTAAAGGCAAATATAGATGGGGGGGCCTCAAGTCTAGGAGATTTTGAAAGACCCCCCAGCCAATTTCTTTTGATTGACACCCCCTCAACTTCTAATTGTTTTTATTTAAGTTGTTTTCCTAAATTGCATTGGGAATTCAGGAATATTAACATATCAGTTAGCTATCAGTTGTTAACAGTTAGCAAAATCCGCAGTTCTATTAGCTGAAAGTAGAATTAAATATAATTTAACACTTCTTAATCAAAGCTCCCAGTTTAACTGATGAAAACAATGTAAATCAAAAGATTTAATAGTTGAGGGGGTTTCAATCAAAAGAAGAATAGATAGGGATCTACTCTCAATCGTCCTATAGTTATCGGGGGAATTAACTTCATGCTCTAATATAGTGCATTAATAGGTAGAAAACTGGAAGGCGACAGAAACATTTGACCTTCAATTAACATGCACATAGACAAGAAAAAGTACTCCATAAGAACTAATGGATGAGATGAGAATACACAAGAAATTCCACCTGAGAACTCTAGAAACAAAGGAATCAATTCCCTGGGCCGTCTCAAGTAAAATAATCAACTTCTCACGAGAGATTGAGTAGATCCAAGGCTTAACTTTCAGTACTGAATCAGCATAGAATGCTAGACTGCTATTATTTTACTACAATGCCTAAAAATTCATCACCGAAAGAACAAATAGATAAACTGATTATTCCTGCCCAACAAAATCTAGATAGAAGCTGCATCTTATGAAGAAACTCAAAGTAAAGAAGCCAGCACCCAAAATAATTAGCACCAAAGTAGCTTCCACCTCTCATTTTCCCCTTTTCTGTTCTTTCCTTAGAAATAAAAGGGTTATAAAAGCCCCATTAGACACTATCTTCATCAATCTTATCTAACTATGTTGCTCAAATTCAATTCATATGACAGAGTAAGGGTTGTATAATATTCAGAAAGATGAAACCATGGTCAGTTCCCTGATTCACAGAAGATCAGTCTTTGTATGGGGTCCATAAAAATGGCACAAAATGCAGTAAAACTGAAATATCATGTACCAAACTCCTCTGAGGAAGATTTAATTGTTACCACAGACACATGAAGGACTTTGGTGTGCCATGAATCAAAGTATAGAAAAAATACATATATTATGACGACAACTATTAGAAGAGTGCACCTTTTGTTCTAGTCATAATCCACATTTCACTTCTCATGCCAAACCTCAAGCCTAAGGGCAATTTTCACAATACTTGGCATCTAAGATATAATTTTGCATTTTGTAAAGAAGTTAGACCAGCGGTAATCTTTGATGACGCCATCGATACCGATTTCAGGTTTTTTTTTCCTTTTCCTGCTGTTGTGAAAGAGGCAAACCAACAAATAGTTCTTACCATTTTTGTTCCGCGGAAATTAAATTTTGAACTATCAAAATCTAAATTTTATGCCTCATTTGATACGATTTTTTGCTAATATGTATTTTGTTGACTATGCACGCTTAACAGAGCTTAATGTTTTTTCATGAAATTTTACCTTTCAAATCTGGATTTGAAAGCATTGTAGCTCCTAAACCCAAGATTTAAGTTAATAAATCCTAAACGATTGGAGCAAGAATTTGTACAACTTATTTGCATGTCCCTAACCAGTAGAATCTTCCAAATTAGGTCTTTTTTTTGGGCTTTAATTACCGCTCCTAATTCCTGCACATATTGATACTCTCTCACTACCAATACCCCAACAGTTAAAAGTTTGCTTCAACAGTTAGAAGTTCTAGATAAGCTTATGAGTAGACAGTAACTACTTAAGCATCAAAACAAACTAAATGCATTTGAGAAGTTAAGGAAAATAACATGCATGATGATTTCCATGCTGTCAAATGTGGCAAAGGAATATATACTTACAGCAAAAAGCAGCTTCAAAAAGTCACTAAACCGCCAAAGTACTTGGTGGCTTGAGCTAACCCCTTCTGGAGATTGTACATTAATATGAATCCTGTAAAATTGACCTTGATGTAAGCAATAAACGGTCTACTATTAATGAACATCTTAGAGAAGAGCATTATCCGCATGCTATAGATCCCAAATACATACAAACATTAAATAAGCTTAAAGATAAGAATTCGTAAGGTTACTTACCCAGTTGAATTTATAGCAATACTCGATCACTAATTAATTATGAATGAACGTTAGGGTATATATTTCAGAAATGAGTAGATAATATCTTTTTACTAAGAAATCTTTTATTATTGCTAGCACCACAAATTACGGGTGCCCATTAATATGCCTGATGTAGTAGGCAAACACAAGAAGCAATTATTAGGAATTTCTAATTTGTAATGTTAAACACTTTGGAAGTCACTTTGTGAATTAGATTCAAAGCCGCAACTTAGGAGTTACATGTAAAGTACCAAAAAAAATTTGGAACCCAACATTAGTAGGTAAATGCAAGACCCAACCATAAAAAAATCCTAATTTGTAAAGTTCAAGTTCATTGGAAATCACTTTGTGAAATCTAAATACATGGGGAACTAAATATGCAAAACAAAATATGAACTTCATATATTAAAAATGTTATACAAACCTGATAAAGTTCACAAAGAGCACGATAGCAAAGGCAAGAGGTAACCATCTTTTAGGAAAAAAAATTCACTTCATGAACTCCAAATACATGCACGCCAATAGCTTTAGATCCCAAGATTAGTACACAAACGTAAGAGGCAACCATCAACAGTTTCTAATTTGTAAAGTCTAAATACATTGGAAGCCACTTTGTGAATTAGATTCAAAGTCACAACTTAGAAGTTAGATGTTAAGTGCCCAGAAGTTTTGGAACCGAAGATTAGTAGGTAAATGCAAGGAACAACCATAAACAATTAGTAATTTCTACGGTTTAAGTACATTGGAAGACACTTTGTATAGTTTTATACATAGTTCTTGAAAAAGGCTCAGATAACAACTAAGTACATGGTAAATTATATATTTTATGCAAATGTGCAATAAATAATACCAATTGGATTGGTTATCAAACATTTGGTTATCCAAGGCCATCCAAAATTATCGATAATTTTCTTCACTGTCATTTTTTGTCCAAAACGTAATTGGTTGCCTAAATTATGAACTCTCAACTTACGCTTTCTATATGGCCCTCAACCAGTGAAAAGAAGAAAACAGGCCGACGCAATTGCAAGTTGCATGTAGAGGCAAACATCAGCCTATTATGACAAAGAAGGAACTACAGGAAAATGAAGAGGAGAGAGAGTGAACTAATAAATAACAAAAAATGTTTGTAAAATAATGCCATAAAGCATATGAATGAACCTTAGGGTAGAATGTCTTACAGATTTCAAAAGAAGGGAATTGCAGAAGCCGCTCATAATCCAAGAGAAAGGCTGTACCAGCTGCACGTTGAGCCAACCAAGTTCTCCAACTGGTTGGCCAAAGAATAGGCTATTCAAAGTTGGTTCTTTTTTTTCCCATTTTCATCATTGCCATGCCCAATTTGTGACTCAACAGGTCGCGTAAGTAGCATGTGGTGAAGCCAGAAGTCAAATCAGAAAGGAGTTTAAAAACAGAATGTTTGGAAACAATCCCAAACAAATATAAAGAAGGAAATACAGAGAAATGAAGAGGGGGGAGAATAAGCTAATAAATAAAAACAAATGTTTGTGAAAGAATGTCATAAAGAATATGAATGAACGTTAGGGTATATATTTCAGAAATGAGTAGATAATATCTTTTTACTTCATAGTCAAGTATACTATAATGACAGGAAGCGTACCTATTTTTTCAAGATTTGAAGATATTATATTGTAAGTGACTATTTTTGTTTTTATAAATAATTGAACGCACAACCCAAGCAAGGAAATAAGCATGTTAGACATAGCAGGTTCAATTAATATCCGAATCCAAGCAAGTTAGATTTCTCATTGTTTTTCGTATATACCTTTCATTTGTTCATTATGAGACACTCCAAACAAACCAAGCTGAAGATTCGCTTAAGTTCGTTTACATAAGACGGATGATAAATTGGTTTTGCCAATTCTATGTAGCCAAAGTGACCTAAATTATAGAAAGTATATACCTTTCATTTGTTCATTATGAGACACTCCAAGCAAACCAAGCTGAAGATTTGCTTAAGTTCGTTTACATGAGACGGATGATAAATTGGTTTTGCCAATTCTATGTAGCCAAAGTGATCTAAATTATAGAATGGAAAAAATATATGTTATGCCAAACGACTCAAAATTTTTTTATTATTGCTAGCACCACAAATTACACAGGAAGAAGCGGTTAGTATATGTGAACCTTCACATTTCCCATGTTTTGCTGTTCCGCAAGATTCACACTTTTCAGACTCCAAAGGTAATCGAAGAAAAGGATTAGTAAGTTGGCTTGGGTGCGAAATTGGATATTCTCTAATGGAATATATACACTGCAAAATAGGAAGAGCGAGCATGTGAATCATCATCTTTTAAATCAAGGATTTAGGGAAATTAGTTAGTAATTCTATCAAATTTCACAGCCCTAATTGCTTTTTCACTAAAAAATTGTGGGACGATTAGAAAGGTCTGAAGTTGAAAGCGGGCATGGAGAGAAATGTAGGAAGTGAGCAATTAGATCTAAAAATGTTTGGAGTCAGAATGTCCATCTATATCTTAAAAAGTAGGAACAAAGTAATTTAATATTAATAGTTTTATATACAAATAGGAAATGAAGTTAAAAAATTCTAATTTGTAAGTTTCATGTAAAGCTTGTTTGTAAAGTGTTATGGAGGTACAACTAACAGTAAGGTTCCCTTTGGTTCATCTAGAATAGGTATAAGTTACATGGTATTAGTAGGAACTAATATTAATTTATGTTTGGTTGAGTATAAGAATTATATCGGGGATAAAAAATTTATGTTTGGTAAATTATAGATGAATAAGAAGATTAGAGGGGATTAAATTTTTTTATTTTCTATTTTGCCCTTTAATATTTAAATATAAATTAAATCATTTTATAGTATTAAAAAAATCTACAACAAATTTAAATTAATTAAATAAAATTCAAGTTGTATTAAAAATTAGTTATTAAATATTTATAAATACTTATAAATAATAGAATATTTTATAAAATAAATTATAATTTTTAATTCATTATAATTTTGAAACCATTAACTATTAGATTAGCAAATATTACTGCATATGTAAACCGAGGTCCATTCTTTTTTTTAACTGGCCTATTTGTTTGGTGATGCTTACTTTCGCCTGTTCAGGTGGTTTAGTTGTTGGCTATGAAGGGATAGGACTATTAGCAAACCCTAAAAGATTTTGCATTAGAATTCTTCAAATAGCTTTCGATTGGAGCTAGAAGAAAAAACTTCAAGTTCGCTCATAGATTATTATAAAATCTCTATCTTTCCCGGCAAACAAAGCTAGAACAATTGTATAAGTTAGTGTATTCCTATCTTAATATAATCCAAGTACGTTGATTGTCCTCACTGTGTCTAGCGGTCTCAATTCAAAGGTCAGCTCCATAAAGGTAATACATGTGTCAAATACACGATAGGAACATTTCTTAAATTTTTAAAGGCCTATAGTCATTTAAAAATCTAAGCAAGTCCAAATTTGTTATTCCTTCGAAATCTATGAATTCTTTCTCACGTAGCACATATCGTTGACCACATTAATTGCAACAAAAAAGGCAAAAGAGCATTGCAAGTGTAACCAATAAGAAAGGAACGGATTTGATCGGTACAGGCAATTAAGTAATCTGGAATAAATATGATGTATTCACACATGAAATAAAGATAAAACAAAACTAAAGAAAGGCTAACAAACAAAATTAACTTACCAAGAATAGCCATGACCGTCCTAGAGTCTGCGCAAAAAAGACCAAGAAGTTAGAAGAAATTATGTAAACTCACCAGAATTGGAATTTACGATATATAGTTGTAAAAATGTGTCTTTAAACAAAAAGTAATTGAATATCAAGAAAAAGTATGAGCAGGAACAAAAGTCAAACAATTTACTTGGTGCAATCTGTGTTCTTCCAGCATCAATTGTGATGTGAGTCGGTAACTTTAATGACTTTGCTCTCCCCTGCCGCAAAATTAGAAGCTTAATGATTTTGCAACATGAAGTCTCAAGGAATTTATACTTCAGAACGTAACTTTTTAGATTGAAAAAATAATTAAACCAGGCATGGCAAAGAAAGAGTTTTCCACAAAAGGAAAAAAGATACATCTACATCACTTGCATCTGAAAAAGAACGATAAGTTCGTAGATCAAATCAAATTTGACATCAACCTGTCAGACAAAGAATTTCAACCTGAAGTAGGAAATGATAAAGCAAAAATGATAAATGTGTACTTAAACATTAAAAGATTCCAAAATAAGGCTTGAATAGTGACAGGCTCCTGATCTTATAACTGAAATGATTCTAATATAGAGCATCTTACCAACCTCAAATGGTGACAATAGAAGGATCCCTAAGCATGAATGTAGCTAATGTCAACTTATCAATTTAGCTTTGCTTTTTGGTGATCAGCATGAAGTCTTGGGGGGCATACCAGGCCTGAAAAATACAGACAATCCAAAGTCAATCGCCTTCAAGGAGGAAGTTTCCTTCTTGTTGGCAAACAAGAAATTCTCCGGCTTCAAGTCCCTATGCATCACCCCGTGCTTGTGACACAGCTATTTAAGCATGAAATTAGGGAAAGAAAAAACAGCAGTTAATCACCACTAAACCTTATCAAATAAAGAAACTACTTCAAATACGACATGTAGACGGATGAGGACAAGGCAAGTAGTGTGAGAATACAATGAGGAGCTTATAAGTAGTATCAAGTATAACAATCCAACCAGTGGTTAGGATAAAGTTGTGGTACGAAACACACAGTGACGACATAGAATTGAACACGTAATACGACAATTATCATCTGCTAGCAACAGATCAACAGTTGAAGAAAATATTTGCGCATTTATATAAACTGTAAAATTACAGCACACAACATCAGATTTTGAGATCCAGAAGTTTAAAAATCTTGTAAATATTTTTTAACTATTAAAAAGATATTATGGTTAAAAATATTTAAAATTTAATTACTAATACAGAAATTTTAAATTTTAAATTTTAAATTTTAATTAGAAATTTATCAGAATAAGAATTCTAAAAAAAATTATTAATCTTCAAAAAATCATTTGGACATAACTTATATATATATATATATATATATATATATATATATATATATATATATATATATATATATATATAATTAGGCTGGAATACTATCGATAGCACCAAGTCATTGGTGCTATCAAGTTTTTAGCCATTGGATTAAAAAATGTGCATTTAGGATAATAATTGTACCCTAGGGTTTAGTGGATGGTACTCGCAGTGTGATGGACAACAGATTCATTCTCATCTCCAGCTTCTTCCTCTGCTTCTTCAGGTCCAGAAAGTTCAGAAGAATTCAGAGTCTCTCCCGAAGAACCAACACTCATGGCTCGGCCGATCTTTTGCAGAACTTCAGGGTCATTCCAATACCTAGAAATAGAATAATAATAGTGATATGTAAACATATTGCATGTGTGGACTGTGGAGCTTTTATGCCAACAAACTTCAAAATAGAAGTTTAAGCATTATCTACTTCATCATTGCAGCTGGACCACCACTCTCTATCTCATCAAGAGTTGGTTCCAATGTTGGTTCTTCCTTGATTCGTGCCATTCTTTCTTCAAGTTGTTCTTTATTAGATGGACTATTCAAACTCCCTCTCGAGCATGTTAGACATAGCTGGATCCTGTTATAGCCATTAACAATTAAAATCGTCAAGAAGGGCATAATGGTCTAAGCATGAAATACCAAAAAAGATCACAATTGGAATTAGAAACTCAATGATCCTTTTTTTTTTATTTACCTGCATTAAAGTATTTCCAAGGCGCTCAACCATCGTAATGAATTACTGATTCTGCATGACCTGTTGCATGGTAGATATGTATTGTTGAGGGTCCAACTGAGGGATAGCTTCTTCTCCTGCACCTTGAACACTTCTCGGAAGCTGATCAGCCATTTGATTGAATACAGGATCCCTCGCTATCTGCTCTGCCATCTCTTTTATAGTTGGGTCCTGCATTAATCAAGAGAAACCCAAATCTTATTACATAGTGCATTACCACACAAATATTAACAGACCACCAACAAAAAAAACCAGGTCTTATTTCAACTTATTTGTTAGGTGTGCAAAAATAGAAATTAACCCCATATATGCCCTTTTGTTTTAACTGTCTGTGTGATGGATGATATGCCAGAGTCAAAATGCATCAGATCAGGAAGTGATCTAGCTTATATCCAACCAGGCCAAATAAAATTCATAGGATGCAGCAAATGGAATTTCCTATTTCTATAATCATTCTCCATTATTTCAAGCTGGAAACATCATTTCCACGTCAGGAGTGCGACAAAGGTATTAACACGATTGCCAGAAAATTAACACTAATTCTAGGTCGTTTCCTACTACATGGATCTTTCATCTTTTGGATACCAAAAAATTTGGTTCGATTCCTGTTAAATTTAATTTGTTAGCGAATGGCGTTTATGCAAATCTAATAGGGTGGGTTGGGGGGGAATTGGGATCTTACGGACGAAGAGGAGGAAGGCGAGGGCGAGAGCGAGGCCGGGGCTGCCGGTGAGGAGGGCGTTGACGGGGCAGTAGAGGACCGTGGCGGCGGAGACGGCGGTGGTGAGGAGGAGCTGGGTGGCCAGGTGCCGTACACCTTGCGGACGAACCAGCTTCCACGGGCGGCCGTGCGTCTTCGACAGCGTGACCGAAGTGCTCGGTGCCTCCGACGCCATGGTGATGAAGACCTGCGCGGAGATGGAGGGGCCGTATGTGGAGTACCTGGAGGCGCAGTACGGCAAGCCGGTGCTCCTCGTGGGGCCCATCGTCCCCGACGAGCCCCCGCAGGGCGACGACGAGCTCGAGCCGCGCTGGGCCGAGTGGCTCGGCCGCTTCGCCCCGGGCTCCGTCGCGTTCTGCTCCTTCGGCAGCGAGACCTTCCTCGCCGACTCCGCCGTCGAGGAGCTCCTCCTCGGCCTCGAAATGGCGGGGTCGCCGTTCCTCGTCGTGCTCAATTTTCCCAAGGACGGGGAGGAGACGAAGAGAGCGAAGATACCGGAAGGGTTCGAGGAGAGAGTGAGGGGGAGAGGGACGGTGCACACGGGGTGGGTGCAGCAGCAGCTGCTTCTGCGGCACCCGAGCGTGGGCTGCTTCGCCGAGCTCCGGGAGGAGGCGCGCGAGGGCGATCGGCCGATCTTCGCAGTCGTCGTCGCCGCCCCCGCCGCCGCTGCCGTGGACGTTGAAGAAGCAAGCAGGAGAAGCAGATCGAGGAGCAGAGCTTCTGCTTCAGGGAGGAAGAGGACGACGACGACAAGGAGGACGACGCGACGGAGGAGGAGGAGAAGGGGAGCTCGCGATCGAGCTCCATGGAAGGAGAAGGGGATCGGGGGGGGGGGGAGAAAAAAATCTGAAGAGGAAGTACAGCACAGGGGGGGGGAGAAAAAAATCTGAAGAGGAAGTACAGCACAGTGCACACCCATGTGGAAGAATGCGGGCAACCCGGCGCGGGATAAGAGAGGAGAAAGAGAGAGTGAGAGGGAGAGAGAAAAAACTGGAGAGAATAGAGGAGAGAGAGCGAGAGTGAGAGGGGTCTGGAGACACACCATGTGCAAGCACATGAGTAGAACTTCATAGAAGAAAGTAGAAAAGAGGAAATATAAGCTCGTAGGCCAAACCACACACACGAAGCATGGAATGCCGCCACGTCGGCTCGGGACCACTGAGAGGCCTCCACGGAGGCTTGGCACACTTCAGAATTTATTATCTTCTATTGATGGTGAAATGCTTCTACAAAATTACGAACCCTAAATTAAGGTGCGCTCTAAAGGTTTGCCGGAAATAATCACCCAATTAAAATTAAACTCAATTAAAATTTTGATTACATTTGGTACAAAAAAATCACATTACTAGTTTAAATTTATTTGGCTTTTTCTAAAATCAATTTGGATTTGTCTACTTTCACTCTATCTATTACTTTATATTAAATCTTATTACTTTATATTAAATCTCAAAAGTTACCACTGATGTCTCACAATGTAAATTTTTTGAAATTTTTTAAAATTATTTTTTTTGTAAAGATAGGTTCAGGGGAGGCAGAAGACTTGAAGGAGACTTTCAAAAAAAGTTTCTAAAGCTAGAAGAAGACTTCTTCTCCATATTTTGGGTAAGAACAAGAGGTAAATTTTTAGGGTTTAAATATTTTTGAATTTTATGGGCTTTAGAAGAGAACTATTAATTGATCTCTTATGAGTCTTTATCCCATTTTTAGAGTTCTTCTTGGAGAAATAGTGGATCAAGTCCTAATTCTTGCAAGAGAATATAAAGGTGAGGGATTTCACCAAAAAGGATGAATTTATCTCTTTTTTTCTTACCTTTCTATAATTTAGAAGTATAGTGTAAGAGTATATGCATTTAGTGCGTATGTATATGTTTAAGAACTAGGATTTTTGCCCTAAATGGTAAAAGTGGATTTCAAGATTTAGCCTTGCATATATATGAACAAGAAAACCTAGATGTAGGTTACCTTTGCATGGAAATGAATTTAGAAGAAACCTAGGTCAAACTTTGGATGATATGGAACTTAGGAGAAAATCTAGGTTGAATTTTGTGGTATTGAACTTAAGAAGAAGCGAAATCAAAATTAAGTGACATGGAACTTAGGAAAAACCTAAGGCAAGCGTATAGAGTATAAACTCATATAAAAACATAGAGTCAATGAACTCTAAGATTAGTGTGGTATAAGAATATAGAGTCAATGAGCTATAGGCTAAGTGTGATATGAGACCATAGAGGCAATGAACTCTAGTTAAATGTGGCATTAGAACATAGAGTCAATGAACTCTAGGTTAGGTGTAATTGACAATATAGAGTTAATGAACTTTAGGTTGAATGTGATATAAAAATATAGAGTAAATGAACTCTAGGTTGAATGTGATATGAAAATATAGTGTCAATGAACTCTAAATTGAATGTGATATGAGAATATAGAGTCAATGAACTCTAGGTGAAATGTGATATGAAAACATAAGGTCAATGAACTCTAGGTTAATTGTGATATGAGAACATAGAGACAATGAACTTTAAGTTAAATATAATATGAGCAAATTGTTGTCCTTGGGACGTCTTGTAACCCTTAGAGTAAAGAATCTAGGGTCGAAAGTGCAAGTTGAGTAAATAAAAAAACTCTAATCTAAAATGGTGTCCTTGGGACTGTAAGAAAAATACGGATATGCGCAGCGGAAGAAAAAAACGCAATTAAAAATTTTTCTTAAACCAAGATCACCTCATGTTTTGTTTTAGATCGTAAAAAGGTAATCTAATTGTTCTCATCAATTAGGATTTAATTTTTACCTTGCGCGGGTCGAGATCACCGCGAAGCCGACGATCGTTGGTAAAAATTGTTCGTCCTTGATAGCCGCGCACGCACCCGGCCTCTACTTGTGTCCACACGGAATTACGCCCTTGATCGAAAAATCGATCTCCTTAATTCGCGATCCGATCGCGAATTAATTCTTGCGTCGATGTAAGGAGGATGAATCAATCTTCTAATTGTGCTAGCAATCTTCCGAAGATCGAGAACGATTAATTATGGAGGACTTTAGGAAAAGGGAGGGGATAGGCGGCTAGGGTTTTCTCACGTTCCGCGACTTGATTAATTTCCACTTTATCTTTCTCCAAAATTGTTACGTATCACATACGTACTACCTTTTCTTATAATAGGAAGTTGGCCGGCTATAACAAAATTAAATCTTATAATTAGTTACAAAAATATCTCCTAAAATATAATAACTAATTAAATCTTATAATTAGTTACAAAGAAAAGATCTCCTAAAATATAGTAACTAATTAAATCTTATAATTAGTTACAAAGAAAGATCTTTTAAATTAAATCTCAAGATAAAATCTAGTAACTAATTAAATCTTATAATTAGTTACAAAGAAAGATCTCCTAAAATATAGTAACTAATTAAATCTTACAATTAGTTACAAAGAAAGATCTTTTAAATTAAATCTCAAGATAAAATCTAGTAACTAATTAAATCGAATCCTAATCCGATTGGATTATCCATTATCCTACGTGTGTAACATTTACACATAAGTCCTCCAAATATTTACTAACAATTAACAAATACACCATGCAAGTTTTGCACTTAAATACCTCTAATTTACAATAATTGCAAATTAGTCCTTTTACTAATAAATTAGTAAACTTTAGTATTTTGATTATAATTAATCCATTCTATAAACTTCTTTATCATCTCCTTGATATCGATCATGCGCGATTCCTTATGTGTGTGACCTAATAGGTTCAATTCTGTCTGGTAGTGAGATATGATGCGATCCCCGTCGACATCATCATCGAAACTCCTTTTGATGGATCAAACACTTTTGATTCTTCCATCGTATAATAATTATTCGCCTATAATTATTCTTATTGGTTCCCACAATCCACCAGTGACGCCTAGCAGCATATGATGGCAATCCAGTCAGAAGTGAATATTGGACTGAACCTCAAGGTGCAGTTACCGTACAATACAATCCTTCTATCGCATAGTCCCAACTGAGTGAAGGTCATGGAATACTCGTCAAACCCCATCACCCGTTATATGACAAATTTGATAGGACAGAAGCTCATATGGTTACTCTTGGAAACACCTTTTCATGAACCATATTACCCCGGCCGAGGATTTCTGAGCTTTGCCTTACAAATAGCATAGGACTAATTATCTCTCTACCGAGAGCGATAGATCCCCTATAAACAAACACCCATTCCTAATATGAACCGACTGCAGCCAACATATACTACTAAGACCCGTGACTAGGATCAGAGTTTGCATAGTCAAACTACAGTAGCCTCATACTGAATGGCCGTGGTGTCGCAGGTCTAAGGATCAGTTGTACCACTGCAACATCGAATCAGTTACTGACGAAAGAGTAGACATCCAAGTAACTATTCGTAATTGGTCACGCTCAGTGCCCTTGTTCTATAACAACTACCTGCACGTTCGCTCCAGTGTCCCCACACTAATGACTTGAGACTCGTCATCCTAAAAGAGAGCGACACATACATCAATCTTGCCGGATCAATCATCGTCCCCATGATGATCCTCCGATTGAGAGCATTTATGACTTAATCACTAATAATATGTATCTCAAATTCTTAACTCTTAAGAATATACATTATCATCTCATTAATTCAAAGGACGATTTATGGATACATCAAACATGAATGGCATAAAATGCCCAAATTATAATAAAGATCAAGTACAAATATGTCCCATATAATAAAATGCGTCAGCCTGATAGGCTTTTGGGGCATACAACTAACAATCTCCCACTTGCACTAAAGCCAATCAGTCATATATCTAATGCCCATCTTCTCAAGATGAGTCTCTAGTTTTTGCTGAGTCAAAGCCTTAGTTAGCGGGTCCGCCACGTTATCTGCGGAGGCAACCTTCTGCACTTCAATATGTTTATCTTTGATGTACTCTCTGATCTTGTGATACCGCCGCTCGATATGTTTGGATTTCTGATGAGATCTCGGCTCCTTAGCTAATGCTACGGCGCCATTATTATCACAATATAATGGCAGGGGATCCCTACTAGAGGGAACCACGCCAAGCTCAGTGATAAATTTCTTGATCCAAACAGCTTCCTTGGCAGCTTCAGATGCAGCGATGTACTCTGCCTCTGTCACGCCCCGGCGGTCGAAACTGCGACCCGGCTCGCCAACAGATCCGCCACCTATGCCAAACCCGCATAGGTGAAGCGTCCTACCTGCAAGAAAGTACTACAGCTAAACAGATATCAGAGCTATAAATAAAAATCTGCTGTATAACTAAATCAATCACTGTACAACTGGAATAACACAACAAAGTCCGTCTCCCAAAAATGATAATCATGCAGAATCCTCATATACAACTCTGAACTCAACCGGGAGGTATCTCCAATAAATACATCAGTGTACAGGCTCTCAATACATAACAATCCTCACTACAACAGTCTCTCAAAGGAGGAAAATAAAATAACTAATCTACTGGAGCTCTCCTCTGAAGGGGTACCGCTACACTCCAACGACGGGTAGGGAACTAGCTCGCGACTCCCTCGCCTCGGTCAGAAGGATCAGCAACAGGAACAACAGGAACTGGAGTAGAAGTTCCTGTGGGAAAAGACACCACAACGGGTGTGAGAACTACGTCCCAAGTAGTTCTCAGTGGGTGCCGCCAACAAGCCCGACGGTCTGCCCACTAAGTCCACTAGAGGCATAATGTAACAAAAGCAGTGCTGTAAGGAAAGCTGGGAAAAGTAAACTCTACAGTTACTATGCCTCTATCTAGATGCTCAAAGAGTGGGACAGAAAGAACATGATGCCACAACTAACTCTCATCTCTGATCACTCAATCTGAACTGACTGCCTCCTCGGGTCCAGTCAAGCCTGTGCCAACCTACTGCCGTACGTCCCTGAGGAGCGGACTTACGTAGGATCTACTGCCGTTACGTCCCGGAGGAGCGGACTTACGTAGGATCTACTGCCGTTACGTCCCGGAGGAGCGGACTTACGTAGGGCGTCCATGACTGCCAACACCAGCACAGCCAGAGGGACAAATGCAACGACAAGTCGCGATAGAAAAGCTCAATCTCACGCCGGTATAACAACCCGGTCTCGCCTACTCCGGAGTGGCACTCGAGGGGAGCGACCCGCTCGAGTAAAAAGTAACCCATCTCAAGTATCTCTGTAAAGTATCTCTGTCAAGCTCAAATGTGGCTCATGCAGGCTATGATCCACGATCAAACAGATCGGTAACTCCAAGCTCAAAGCACAACTCAGTCGGAAAAAGAACCTCGACTCGAACAGGAATAGCCCAACCACACTCTCACAGCTATGTCGGAGAACCCTCAACGACTCATCTGATAAATGCACGACCATGGCTGAGTCGGGAAACCTCCACGACTCGATCTGCCAGAACCCCAAGATCCTCAAGGCTAAGTGGGAGAACTACCTCCACCACTAAATCAGAGAAACAACCTCTAGATCACACTCTGCCAATTCATGGCACCAAGTCGCATCCACTGCGAGAAACTGTCTCAACAGGCCAAACAGGCCAAACGTCGCATCTACTGCGAACAACTGCCTCAACAGGCCGACATCGCATCCACTGCGAACAGCTGACTCAACAGGCCAAACAGGCCGAACATCTCAACCACTGACCCAATGAAGGGTCCGGGAACACGAAAGACTAGAACCTACAACCCAAATCAAACAAGAACAGGCTCTAGGCATAGCCTCCCGTTGGTTCTCGTCCCAAGAAAAGGCAGACCTTAGAAACCCAGACCACTCGAATCATCTCGGTGGTTAATTTATAGGAAAAACTGTGACTTTTCTTACTGAAGCCATCTGATCTGTAAGAAATCCATATTTAATGATTTTTAGTTCTGCTTAGGAAAACAGTTGAAACCAAGTTTTATATCTAAGCCTCGAAGGGCTAATGCCTTCGTCCAATCAAACAGGAACAGACTCAGGCGACCCTACGATGCTTGGAAGAAAATATTTGGTTGACAAAAATCATATGTGTGTCCAAAAAGGTTCTGGGTTTAAGGTTCTGCTAACACTGATCTACCGCTGCCACTAGCACAGCGGCGACAGATAAAACAAGAAAAATAAAACATCTCGGGACCGCCGTCTACCCAAACGGCTCCCGCTACAGATGAACAACCAACTACATCTACCAGACGCCACTCTGCTCCCAAGCACGAGCGTAACATGCATCCCACACTAAAAGATAACTCCTGACCACTCGGCCCACTACCCGGGCGAGGAAGAACACTATGTCCAGGAAGATAGAAGTGTGGATGTCTAAAGCAGAAATAACCCTAGCCCAAGTGAGGGTTTTCTACCAGTCTGGTTACACATGCAATCATATGACAGGGGTGCTAGGTCAAATTCCAAGATAACAATAATCAACAGCTTGTAGGGAAGGACAATAATACATGATGATCTATCAACATCAGGAACATCAATTCCTATAATCTAGCATGCTATATAAAACACATCTATAACATGCAAGTCCCTACACAGATAGAATTAATGCACAGTCCATAGGTCGTGAAGACAAGGCCACCCACCTGAAAATGCTAACTGTCCGGAGTTTCCACAGCTGAAACACCAGAAGCAACAACCTCCACTAATCCTCAACCCAACGGGTTCACAAACATCCGCAAATACTCCTGGGTACAACAAAAGGTCCAAGGTTACACTTTATTCCACAAAATAACCAAGTACAAAAATCTGCAGAAGACAGTCCTGAAGATCTGAAATTCCCACCTGCAGAAAGTGCTCTGAAAATTCCGATAAAAATATCACCGCGAGCGTCTCGTCGAGACCTTCGAAACGGGGTACCTGCACGCCCAAATTCGAGCCCGTAGGCCAAGTTACAAATTCCACAGTACAGGTGCGCAAACACTCACAACCACACAACTGTAAAACTTTGCACAGAAAAAGGGGAAACAGTATACCTTCGGGCAAGCCTTAGAAAAAATCCCAAAAAAATACGATGATAATCCTCGCGACAAGTAGATCCAAAAGTGTATAGGCTCGTCTCGATCTGATGCTCGAGTGCAGAGATAAAATTCCGGCAAGCTCTCCGCTGTCCAGAATTCCACCAGCAAAACAGTGGCTCAGAAATGCCTCGTAAACCATGCTAAGAACTCAGAATCAATCAAGGTGATCAACACGAAAATCGAAGGCGCTACCTCTCGTGATTCCAACGCCGTAGAAATCGTCCAAAAATACTGCGACGGAGTAGCTCTGTGGACCTCTCAGATCGAACTGCGACGATAACGGGCCTCGATGAAAGATCGCCACACTGCGCTCCGATGCCGAAAGTCGTCGACGCCGCGGCTTCCAAAAAAATCCGGGGCCTCTCCAGAAGATGCACAGCACAAGTTCTACAACTTCCTAAAGGGGCCCATGGGCAGGGGAGCTCGGGAAAGGGGGCAAAAAGCCTCAGCCAACTGCCTATTTATAGGGCCCAGCCCGAAAAATCCAGATTTTGGACTTTTGGCCAAAGTTCGGGCGGCCCGGGTATTCGGGCTGCTACAGTAACGGGCCCGGCCCTTTACTGTGCGCGCCCGAATCCCTCACGGGCCGCCACGTGGCCCAGACGCGCTCCCCCGCCCGGCGCACGTGCGTCCCGCGAAGAACCGCGACGACGCCACGTGTCCGAACACTGTGGACGTGCGTCGGCTGCGACGACAACCACGGGGCGCCACGTGGCGCCCCCACGACGCCCCCCGACCGCGCCCACGCCGCGCCACGTGTGCCGACCGCGGCTCCCGCTGCCGCACGTCGGGCACGCGCCCCGAGGCACTGCCTCCCGCCGCGTGGATCGCGCGCCACAGAACCCGCCACCAAAGTCCGCCACGCGTCCGCACCGGTCCACCGTGCACCCGCGCCACTGCGTGGACAGCGCGATGCAGCGCCGGCCAACCGGAGCTCGCCACGTGGCCCGCGCCCGGTGCACGACTCCCGCGGTGGACCGACGCGGCCTCTCCTCGCCCGCCGCCGCGCTCGCCGTCCGCCGCCGCCGGCGCGCAACTCCGCCGCCGGAACAGTAACCCCACGCCTCGGACAAACTCGTGCCGGGTCATCCGAGCTCCGAAAAATCTAAAGTAGTCCCATCATTGACCGTTTTCGTGCCTGCTGAATCCAAATCCGATGTCCGATTTGCCAAATTCCACATCTAAAATTTACCAAAAATTCCCGGAAGAGCAAACTTGATCCGTTTTTTCATGCCGGGTCCAATCCTTGAGTCCAATATGCGCGCAAACAACTCTAACACCCAACATGGGTCTACCAGAACAGACGCAGATCCAATCAGTAATCCAACGTGGGAATATCCGGGTCCTCACAACCAACCCCTCCCCCACTAAAAAAGTTTCGTCCTCGAAGGAACAAACACGGCTCAAAAGGGAGTTTCAAGCCATGGTACGCATCCAACCACACATTCTCCAAACTCCCCGTCGCTAACCTGCACTCCCGTTAATCCCCGTGATTTACGCCTCACCAAAATAATATCAGTACGGCATGGCCCGGTTGCGTAGTTCTCTTCATCGCACGACGAGCCAGAATTCAGCAACGATCGCGTCCCTCCGTACGCACAGTACTAGCAGGCAGTCTCACAGGAAACGAGGCCATCACGGGGCGAGAATCCACAAGCCTAACACTCTGAGCTGAGAAGTGTGAAGGACCAACCCGCACGCCAACAAAGGCTGGGGGACAAGA
>CM055063.1:49853335-49993878 GCA_029204045.2 Tillandsia leiboldiana | reverse complement strand
GCCGCGGCTTCCAAAAAAATCCGGGCCTCTGCCAGAAGATGCACAGCACAAAGTTCTACAACTTTCCTAAAGGGGCCATGGGCAGGGGAGCTCGGGAAAGGGGGCAAAAAGCCTCAGCCAACTGCCTATTTATAGGCCCAGCCCGAAAAATCCAGATTTTGGACTTTTGGCCCAAAGTTCGGGCGCCCGGGGTATTCGGGCTGCTACAGTAACGGGCCCGGCCCTTTACTGTGCGCGCCCGAATCCCTCACGGGCCGCCACGTGGCCCAGACGCGCTCCCCGCGCCCGGCGCACGTGCGCCCGCGAACCGCGCGACGCCACGTGTCCCGACACGTGGACGTGCGCGGCTGCGCCCGACCAACCACGGGGCGCCACGTGGCGCCCCCACGACGCCCCCGACCGCGCCCACGCCGCGCCCACGTGCGCGACCGCGCCTCCCGCTGCCGCACGTCGGGCACGCGCCCCGAGGCACCTGCCTCCTGCCGCGTGGACCGCGCGCACCAGAACCCGCCAACCAAAGTCCGCCACGCGTCCGCACCCGGTCCACCGTGCACCCGCGCCACTGCGTGGACCGCGCGTGCAGCGCCGGCCAACCGGAGCTCGCCACGTGGCCCGCGCCCGGTGCAAGACTCCCGCGATGGACCGACCGGCCTCTCCTCGGCCCGCCGCCGCGCTCCGCCGTCCGCCGCCGCCGCCGGCGCAACTCCGGCCGCCGGAACAGTAACCCCACGCCTCGAAATCCGTGCCGGGTCATCCGAGCTCCGAAAAATATAAGTAAATAGTCCATCTTGACCGTTTTCGCGCGCTGAATCCAAATCCGATGTCCGATTTGCCAAATTCCACATCTAAAATTTACCAAAAATTCCCGGAAGAGCAAACTTGATCCGTTTTTCATGCCGGGTCCAATCCTTGAGTCCAATATGCGCGCAAACACCTCTAACACCCAACATGGGTCTCCAGAAGCCGCAGATCCAACAGTAATCCAAACGTGGGAATATCCGGGTCCTCACAGCCTCCATAGCAGAATCAGCAATCGTCTCTTGTTTAGAACTCTTCCAAACTATTGACCCACCATTGCAAATAAATAGATACCTAGACGTAGACTTTCTATCGTCTATATCAGACATAAAGTCTGAATCTGTATAGCCATCAACTTTGAGTTCTCTACCTCCAAGAACCAAGAACATATCCTTTGTTCTTCTCAAGTACTTAAGGATATTCTTCACCGCTACCCAATGCTCTTCGCCTGGGTTCGACTGATATCGACTAGTGACGCTCACAGCCTGTGCTATATCAGGTCGAGTACATAGCATCGCATACATTAAACTCCCTATTGAGGAAGCATAAGGGATCCTGCTCATGTGACTTCTCTCTTCAGGTGTCTTAGGAGACATAGTCTTAGAGAGGTGAATTCCATGTCTTAGAGGTACCATACCCCTTTTGGAATTCGCCATGCTGAACCTTTTCAACACTTCATCTATGTACATGGCTTGCGATAAACCAAGCAACTTCTTAGGTCTATCCCTATAGACCTTTATCCCTAGGATATAAGATGCTTCTCCAAGGTCTTTCATAGAAAACTCTTTGGATAACCATAACTTCACCGATATTAACATAGGAATGTCATTCCCTATTAGGAGTATGTCATCCACGTACAATACGAGGAAGGTAACAGCACTCCCACTAACCTTTTTATACACACACGGCTCTTCCTCATTTCTGATGAAATCGAATGATTCGACTGCATCATTGAAACGAGTGTTCCAACTCCGAGAAGCTTGCTTCAACCCATAAATGGATCGTTGAAGCTTGCACACTTTATGACTTCCATCTTTGGCAGTGAAACCCAAAGGCTGCTCCATATAGATTTCTTCTTCAAGATATCCATTCAGGAAAGCAGTTTTTACATCCATTTGCCAGATCTCGTAGTCATAATGTGCAGCAATAGCAAGCAGAGTTCTGATAGATTTAAGCATGGCTACAGGTGAAAAGGTATCCTGATAGTCAATGCCTTCGCGTTGACTATAACCTTTTGCTACCAGCCTAGCTTTATAGGTCTCTACCTTTCCATCAGAACCAATCTTTCTCTTGAAGATCCATTTGCATCCAACGGGTACAATACCCTCCGGTGGATCAACCAAAGTCCAAACTTGATTGGAGTACATTGAGTCTATTTCAGACTTCATAGCTTCCAACCATTTTTCGGAGTCGATGTCTGATATCGCCTCGCTATAAGTCTTAGGATCATCTCTATGATCCTTGTCTCCCACTAGGAACATTTCCTCCATGTCCTCAATAAATAATCCCATGTATCTATCAGGAGGATGAGAGATTCTACTAGACTTGTGAGGTGGCAACGTAATCTCTGGTATCACAGAGTTATCAGGAAGGGCTCTTGGAATGCTCGATTCTAAAGAGACTTTCTCCTCTAGTTCTATTTTTCTCCCACTGCCTCCTGCTAAAATAAATTCATTTTCAAGAAAGAAGGCATGTCGGCTCACAATCACATTGTGACTTTCTGGGAGATAAAAATTGTATCCAAGTGATTCCTTGGGATAACCAATGAATCTTCCCTTGACTGATCTGCTTTCCAATTTGTCCATCTTTAATTTCTTAATATAAACCGGACACCCCCAAGTCTTAATGTGAGTAAAACTTGGCTTCCTACCATGCCACATCTCATATGGTGTGGTGGGAACAGATTTGGAAGGTACTCTGTTCAAAATGTAAATAGCCCTAAGAAGTGCATAACCCCAAAGTGACGTAGGTAAATCTGTAAAACTCATCATAGATCGAACCATATCTAATAAAGTTCGATTTCTCCGTTCAGACACCCCATTCAGTTCTGGTGTTCCAGGAGGAGTCCATTGAGAGACAATACCATTATTCTTGAGGTAGGTTAAGAAATCCGTGCTAAGGTATTCCCCTCCTCGATCGGATCGAAGAGCCTTAATCGGTTTTTCCATTTGCTTTTCTACTTCTTGTCTAAACTCTTTAAACTTTTCAAAGACTTCAGACTTGTGTTTAATTAAATACACTGTCACGCCCCGAGTTTAAAAATCAGGTCTGAAATTTTTTTTTTTTTTTGAATAAGTCAGAGTTTGCAAAACGGGCGTAACAGACCGCCACACATATAGAAAATCCCCTATCCGAAAGGATAGGGTCTCTCCTATACATGCACGGCTAGGCTAATCCAATCATCAATCAGAGAGCAATAAATATCTCAACTGCTACAGTACTAATCATCAGGGATAATCCAAACATCATACTATCATCAAACTGAAATAACATAAATGAAAGTCAACTACAGATAATCGGGGATCTCAATCACCGATCTATGTCATCAGGGGGGACAGCTCTATCGCAACAGGCTCACTGGATCGTCCCGACATCTCACCACCCGCTAGACCTGCAACAGTCACCCGAGGGTGTGAGACACACCGGAGTGTATCCCAGTGGGCACGACGAGCCGAGAAGTAGCTAATCGTACCTACTGGGTACTAAAATCTGCGGATAGTAAGAATCATAGGGTAAAGCTGAACAATAAAGCAGATAGGATCTACTGGTAATCAACATAAATCCACAGATAGGCTAACTAGGCAGGTAATCAATCATCAGGACTACAGATAAGAAATACTGTAAATCAGGATATGTCAGTGATAATCGGTCATAAGAGCGGTAGATCATGTATGCTGGAAATCAAAGGTATCCACAATAATCATGCATAAGGAACTGCAAATGATAAAAGCATGTCTACCGATACTAATACTAGAAATAAACTGAGCAACAGTATAAGGTAAAAGTAATGCGTCAATAAGGAAACTATCAATCATCCAATCAAAAGCCACCATATTGGTCCCACAAGACCTCAGGCAAAACTGCCCACCTGGCACCACCTGGTTGACATTCCCTCCACTGAGGGTCACGGGTTGCAACTGCTAACCACTTTACCGGTAAAGAACAAAGCGCACGAGGAGCGACCTCGGATATGTTCGTGAAGTACAACGGTGCGGGCGATCATAATGCAAATGCTCAAGCTCTCGGTCCACTGACCGGGTAATCGGCAACAAGCCGGGATCCCAACAGGAAAATCATCTATCAAATCGATCAGAATCTATCACGCATATCGGAACATCAAGAAGTATCTATCAATCATGCATATCGGAATATCGAATAGTATCCAATAATCAGGATCAATCAATCATGCATATCGGAATATCAATAATAAATCGGCTGACAGGAATCAACAAGTGCCATCAAATCATGTAGATCCATATACTGAAAAAGCTGATGAACAGACATGTATATGGTATGTCTCATGAAGATCAAGGTCTATCAGAAATATAAAAACTGATAAACAGGTATGTAAGATATGTCTCACGTAGATCAAGATCTATCAGGACTAATTATAGGGCATGTCAATACAATCATCAAGGCTAATCTAGATAAAATCAGCAGGTATATATGATGAGTCTAATCAAGTCAGTGTCAATCGGTGAAATCATGATATGTCAAGATAGGTCATATATATAATCAGCAGGGCAATCAAAAACAGGTGTCCGACTGGACTAAAGCAACCAGAGGGCCGAATAGATCAAGCCCGGACCGAAGCTAACCCACCTGGATGTAGGTAGATCCACGAACTCCCGCACAGCTACCGGGAGGATGGTGCCGAAACAACTGGGCCCTGAATAAGAAGCTATGATCAGTAAAGGACTCACACATACCCATCCCGACGTCACGACAGTGACCAAAAAGATCCTAGGTGGCCATGCCAAGCAAACCACGGAAATAATGATCCCAACGGCGAAGACGGCGCTCAAAACGGTGGAAAAACATGCAAAAACGGAGCTACCGAACTTTGGGCTGTCGGATGGTGCACAGGAGCAAGCGTGGACCGGGTTTATGGCATCAGGCGGCGGCGGCATGCGCCGGGTGCACGCAGGAAGCGTGCACCGCGCTTCTCGGGCCGGGCCGGTGCACGACCCGAGCGTGCACCGGGTCCTTGCCCTTCGGCCGCAAGCTCGTGCGCCGGGTGCACGCATGAGGCGTGCACCGCGCGCCTTGGGCCGGGCCGGTGCACGAAACCGTGCACCGGGTCTGGTGCTTCCGACGCTGCGGGCATGCACCGGGTGCACGCCTGGACCCGTGGACCGTGCTGTACGGACAAGCACAGTAAACCCTAATTTCGCCGTTTTCTTCGCCGTTTTCGCTCCCGTTTCGCGATTTCTTCTCCGTTTTCGCTCCCGTGCGACTCCGGCGAAGACCCCGCGACCATGGTAACGACGGCGGTGGCCTCCCGTTTAACAACGGCGGCGGCGGCCTCCCGTTAACCCACTACGTTCCAACGAAACATCCCCAAAAAATCTCCGAATAAATCCGCGGTAAATCTAACGGCTAAAACGTTGATCCACGAACAACCAACACGTCGATCGGAGGTCCGATAAAAAGAAACCGATTAAAAACCACCAATTAAATCCGATAAAAATCATCGATCACACCCGATCAAGAACGAGAATAAAGTGTTGATCAAAACCCCGACAAAAATCCGTGATCGATGTACTGATTAAAACAACCTTATAAAAACACGAAAAACCCCCGATTAATTCTACAAAAGGATTAACGACCACTAACCTCAATCTATCAGAATTAAAGAACCGATCTTGTTTCCTTTCGGCGTTGGAGACCCGGATCCGCTCCCCGTAGACGATGGCGTCTCGTTCTTCCGGTCTCCGGACGTCAATCAGGGCGATCGGGTTCCTCCGCTTTCTCCCTCTTTCCTTATTTTCTCCTCCGGTTAGGGTTCCGTCTTTTCTTTTCTTTTTTCCTCTTCTCACCGATTAGGGTTTTTTTTTATTTCTTTCTTTTCTTTTCTTTTCTTTAATCGGGATCCCTTATATAGCTCGTATTAAATCTTTAATTAATTCCCTTTAATTAATTCCCCTTTTAATTTGTACGTAAGAGAATTATTATTTTCCGTCTGGGATAATTAATTAACTAATTAATTATCCCCTACGAGATAACCCACCTTATCTCTAACGGGTGCAAGATATTTTGCACGGATTTCGATGCACGACTAATCACCGTATCACTTTGAATTCCGTTCCGGAAGATCCCGATATCGGATTTCAGATCCGATCGCGCCGTCGGCTTTCTTTTTCCGCGCTCTATCGCAGAAAAATACTAGCACCTCACAATGGCCAACTTTACATAAGGGATTGTCCAGTTGCGGAGTTTCTTTCCCTCCCATGCCAGCCTCCGTATCGAGGTTTGGCAGTAACGACAACCGGTATGCCACCGGGCCTATGTGCCCCGAAATCCCAAATGTCGGGTCGTTGACTCCAACCAACAATCCCAAAAGCTCGAATCGAAAAGTGACATTTCTGGCCCATTAACTGTGCAATTTACACTGCAGAAAAGGGGCACTGAGGCTACTCGTGCTTTTAAGATCTAAAATTCAACTTGGCTTTTATTATTTTCCTTTTTATTAGATTACAAAATTTTCGAGTTTCTACATACACGTACCCATACCGTGAATAATCATCAGTAAAGGTAATAAAGTAGAGATAGCCGCCCCAAGCAGACACATCGAATGGGCCACATACATCAGTATGTATCAGGGCGAGTACTTCGGTAGCTCTCTGTCCTTGTCCAACAAAGGGAGACTTAGTCATTTTTCCTTGAAGACATGATTCACAAGCTGGGTATGGTTCAGGGAGTAAGGATCCTAAGATACCATCCTTAGCCAGCTTGTTAACCCTATCTTCTCCAATGTGACCAAGCCTCAGATGCCACAAGTATGTTTTGTTTACCTCCTCTCTAGGTCTTTTAAAAACAATAGTATTCTCATTCATGCCATTGTGAATTGTATTCATACTAACATCCATATGTAAGTAATAGAGATTGTCTATTAAAGAACCACAACCTATCAAATTATTTCTCAAATAAATTGAACAAATGTTTGATTCAAAAATAAACTTATAACCTTCCAATACAAAACGTGAAACGGAAATAAGGTTTCTAGTCGCACTAGGAACATAAAGACAATCTCTAAGTTCTAAAACTACTCCTGTCGGTAGACATAAAGGATAAGTCCCTACAGCAACAGCAGCAACTCTTGCTCCGTTTCCAACGCGTAGGGTAAGCTCTCCATCCCTAAGTCGTCTACTTTTTTTTAGCGCCTGCATTGAAATACACAAATGCGAGGTGCATCCTGAGTCAATGACCCATGTAAAAGTAGAACAAACCGATAAGCTAGTAGTTTCAATGATATGAATCTCGGACATACCTTCCAAAGTTTTATCCTTCACCTTGTCCTTATTGACTTTTAGCATTCCTTCAACCGTGACCAACATATTCAACAGCTCGGCGAGAGTGCAAGTAATTTTATTCATTTGAAAATTTAAAATAAACTGAGAAAATGAATCAGGTAATGATTGTAAGATCAAATCAATTTGAAGTTCTGCGTCCATAGTCATTCCGAGCTTCTCAAGCTCCTCAATGTCCTTAATCATCGCCAAGCAATGATTATTGACTGAGTGACCATCAGACATCTTAGTCCTGAACAGTCGCCTTGACACTTCGTAATGAGCTGTTCGACTTTGCTCATCATACAACTCTTTAAGATGAAGCAAGATATCAGCAGAACTCTCCATGTGCTCATGCTGGCGTTGCAACTCATTACTCATAGACGCAAGCATGTAGCATTTTACCTTCATGTCATCATCAGTCCATTTATTTCTAGCATCTTTCTGTTGAGCTGTTGGATTTGCGGGCACTGCTGGAGCCTCCGTGTCCAACACGTAGGCTAATTTTTCATAATTGAGAACAATTCTCAAATTCCTCAGCCAATCGGTGAAATTCGGTCCAGTTAAGCGATTAGTATCAAGTATTCTGACAAGTGGGTTAGAGGCGGACATTTTCTGCAGATGGTTAAGATTCTAATTAGTTGTGTACTTAATCATAATCCATTTTGATTAGGGGCTTTAAATCTAAATGGTGCCTCCCACTAATTTTAGCGAATCTCCACACTCCCCGAGGGGAGAAAACGAAACTTTACTAAAAGTTTCTAGTGGGAATTACGGTCCCATCTATTTGCACACTACCTCATCCTGACAGATTCTTGGCAATGAGTAAAGAAATGAGTGAACAACTCTTGTTCAATGCTTCTCAAGCAAATCGCAATTTTATCTTTGGCCTCCAAAAATATAGGCCTCATCCTAACAGATTCTTGGCCTTATCTTTTGGTTAAGTTAGACCCACCGTTCATCATGCAAATAAAAAGTCATTGAATCCTCATCCTGACAGATTCTTGGATTCAACCCCTTTCTTACCACATAGCATCTCATGCCAATAGAATGGTTGCGGCTCCCTAATGCAACTGACCCCCGTGTCCGGGTGCATCAATCAACACTAAAGAGACGCCCACACCCTACAACGATGGAAGGCCACTAATGGGTTCATAACACCATTAACTTAATATTTTATTTAGGGAGATTTGTTATCTCATCAGTTTTAATTTATTATAAATTTTACATCTCATGCAAACCATCGCATCATATGCACATATATCGCATATATATATTTAAAAATAACTACCGGTGATGATCATGGATTTTAATTTGATTCGAGCCTGAGCCACCAGGCCGGAATCGGGTCAGAGGGTATTACACACAAAAACTTGCTCTGCATCTTGATCAGATTGGAGTAGATCAACTCTTGTCGGCTCCCTCGATCAATATTTGGTCCAAATTTGATCTGCACCGCATCAACTCTTGAATGGAACAAATCGTCATGGAACCTAGAACTACCCCTTTACCGTTTAATTTTTGCAACAATTACAATACAACCCATAATAATAATGAGACGCGCAGGTCTCCAAATTACATAATTTAATTGGTGCACGCAGGCACTCAAAAGGAATCTAACACTGGGTCCTTATTAAATTACACCCATTCACATCATCACAAGGCTGCTATCCATGATCATCACCTCATACACATCACAGGCATATAAAATAAAATTCTCTAATTCGATTTCTAATTAATTGGGTTTCAAATTAATTTTAAATTGCGATCTTGCACAAAGCAACCACAAGGCGCGCATGATCACATCATGTAAAAATCCGTCATGCAAGGCAATGCCAATCTAAATAGCATTGTAGCCCTTGCCTGCAAGTGTGCTAATTTAATTAACGTTGCGGCCTCTTGCCTGCAAGTGTGCTAATTAATTAGCGTTTCAAAACAATCAAAAATATACTCAAAAACAATCTTCATTGTTTTGATTTTGATCGTTCCAGAAAAACCCAATCAACATCGAAAAAGAGATTAGATCTAAAACAAACGATGAGGGTGGCTCTGATACCACTGTAAGAAAAATACGGATATGCACAGCGGAAGAAAAAAACGCAATTAAAAATTTTTCTTAAACCAAGATCACCTCATGTTTTGTTTTAGATCGTAAAAAGGTAATCTAATTGATCTCATCAATTAGGATTTAATTTTTACCTTGCGCGGGTCGAGATCACCGCGAAGCCGACGATCGTTGGTAAAAATTGTTCGTCCTTGATAGCCGCGCACGCACCCGGCCTCTACTTGTGTCCACACGGAATTACACCCTTGATAGAAAAATCGATCTCCTTGATTCGCGATCCGATCGCGAATTAATTCTTGCGTCGATGTAAGGAGGATGAATCAATCTTCTAATTGTGCTAGCAATCTTCCGAAGATCGAGAACGATTAATTATGGAGGACTTTAGGAAAAGGGAGAGGATAAGCGGCTAGGGTTTTCTCACGTTCCGCGACTTGATTAATTTCCACTTTATCTTTCTCCAAAATTGTTACGTATCACATACGTACTACCTTTTCTTATAATAGGAAGTTGGCCGGCTATAACAAAATTAAATCTTATAATTAGTTACAAAAATATCTCCTAAAATATAGTAACTAATTAAATCTTATAATTAGTTACAAAGAAAAGATCTCCTAAAATATAGTAACTAATTAAATCTTATAATTAGTTACAAAGAAAGATCTTTTAAATTAAATCTCAAGATAAAATCTAGTAACTAATTAAATCTTATAATTAGTTACAAAGAAAGATCTCCTAAAATATAGTAACTAATTAAATCTTATAATTAGTTACAAAGAAAGATCTTTTAAATTAAATCTCAAGATAAAATCTAGTAACTAATTAAATCGAATCCTAATCCGATTGGATTATCCATTATCCTACGTGTGTAACATTTACACATAAGTCCTCCAAATATTTACTAACAATTAGCAAATACACCATGCAAGTTTTGCACTTAAATACCTCTAATTTACAATAATTGCAAATTAGTCCTTTTACTAATAAATTAGTAAACTTTAGTATTGTGATTATAATTAATCCATTCTATAAACTTCTTTATCATCTCCTTGATATCGATCATGCGCGATTCCTTATGTGTGTGACCTAATAGGTTCAATTCTGTCTGGTAGTGAGATATGATGCGATCCCCATCGACATCATCATCGAAACTCCTTTTGATGGATCAAACACTTTTGATTCTTCCATCGTATAATAATTATTCGCCTATAATTATTCTTATTGGTTCCCACAATCCACCAGTGACGCCTAGCAGCATATGATGGCAATCCAGTCAGAAGTGAATATTGGACTGAACCTGAAGGTGCAGTTACCGTACAATACAATCCTTCTATCGCATAGTCCCAACTGAGTGGAGGTCATGGAATACTCGTCAAACCCCATCACCCGTTATATGACAAATTTGATAGGACAGAAGCTCATATGGTTACTCTTGGAAACACCTTTCCATGAACCATATTACCCCGGCCGAGGATTTCTGAGCTTTGCCTTACAAATAGCATATGACTAATTATCTCTCTACCGAGAGCGATAGATCCCCTATAAACAAACACCCATTCCTAATATGAACCGACTGCAGCCAACATATGCTACTAAGACCCGTGACTAGGATCAGAGTTTGCATAGTCAAACTACAGTAGCCTCATACTGAATGGCCGTGGTGTCGCAGGTCTAAGGATCAGTTGTACCACTGCAACATCGAATCAGTTACTGACGAAAGAGTAGACATCCAAGTAACTATTCGTAATTGGTCACGCTCAGTGCCCTTGTTCTATAACAACCACCTGCACGTTCGCTCCAGTGTCCCCACACTAATGACTTGAGACTCGTCATCCTAAAAGAGAGCGACACATACATCAATCTTGCCGGATCAATCATCGTCCCCATGATGATCCTCCGATTGAGAGCATTTATGACTTAATCACTAATAATATGTATCTCAAATTCTTAACTCTTAAGAATATACATTATCATCTCATTAATTCAAAGGATGATTTATGGATACATCAAATATGAATGGCATAAAATGCCCAAATTATAATAAAGATCAAGTACAAATATATCCCATATAATAAAATGCGTCAGCCTGATAGGCTTTTGGGGCATACAACTAACAGGGACATCCTAGCTATTTTAGAGTTAATAACCTAGGGTAAAAGAGGAAAGTAAAAGAGAATAAAAATAGCACCTTCGGATTTGGGACTCGTAATTTAGGAGATTTGAGCAGATGCCGACTCCCCGGGCATGGGCCCCTTTAGGCGAGATACTTCCGAAAGGTTTAAAGATAAAATATATTACAAATGTAAAATAGAATGAAAATGGCACCTTCGGATTTGACTCTTAATTTGGGAGGTTTGAGTTGATGCTGACTCCCCGGGCGTAGGCTCCTTTAGGCGAGGTACTTCTGAAATGTTAAAAAGGGTTAAAAAAGGTAAAAAGTAATGTAAATGCACCTTCGGATTTGGAATTCGTAATTTGGGAGGTTTGCGCTGATGCTGACTCCCCGGGCATGGGCCTTTTTAGGCGAGATACTTTCGAAAGGTTCCAAGATAAAATATATTACAAATAGCGCCTTCGAATTTGAGACTCGTCAATTAGAAGCATGACTCCTAGGGTATGGGCCCATCGGACGAGTTACTGTCGAAAGGCTAATAATATGAAAAAAATAAAAGATGGCTCTAAAAGGGCCAAAGCAACCGCCTAGTAGAGAGGGTTTCGTGCATAAGCCGGCTCTCTACGAAGAACATGTTAAGGATTTTGTATTGGCGTATTTCGTGAAGTGGTAAAAGTCTTGAAGATTAAAGATGAAGAATTGTGGATCAATTACACCAATCTCAAGAAGAATGGATTCGGAATGATCAGGTACGTTTAACTAAATAATTTTGGTGATCCGAATACATTTGTGTAGTTTAGAAACATTTGGATAAGTTTTCAGTGCATAAAAATCAAAAACTGGACAAGTTGGATGTTCAGGATCCGGATCAGACCATTCCAGTCCGGACCCCGAACATAGTTTAGTTCATGCGGAATTCCAGTCCGGACCTCCCCTGTTTTAGTCCGGACCCCGAACTATGTGTTTGCTGAAATCGCATGAACAGTCCGGATCAGGAAATTCCAATCTGGACCCCGAACAGTTTTTTTCGAAAAAATTGCGGAAAAAAGACGACAGTCCGGATCAGCCAAATCCAGTCCGGACCGCCGTGTGGGAAAATTTCTGTTAAGTCAGTTTTTGATGCTTATCTCTTTCCAAAGGTTTCTAACCTATAAATAAACCCTAATTTCATCTTTTTTAAAAAAAATAAAAATAGGATAACCGAGAATTAATCGAGATAATCAAAAATTTTAGAAAAATCCACAAATATAGAGAATAAAGGAAAAACACGATTAAATTCATGTTTCTTCATCTATATTGTTAAATTTGATTCTAGGGTTTTCCAAACTCCTATTTTTTGTAGAATCAAATTGAAAAATACTTAGATGGTATTTCCTTATCTATCTTTGATCTACGTATTCGGAGGATCATCACCAAACAAAACAACGATTTTACCAAAAATCGGCGCGAGGATTCGCGTGGCCATGTGGATTCAAGGTGCTACCGCTCTCGTGGATTCGGAGCGAGGCGCGTTCGTGTGATCGAGACGTGCCGCATTGGTGAAGACCGTGGATTCGGTTGGACGTCGTGGATTCGACGTTGAGCGTCGTGGATTCGGCGTTGGGATGCAAATCGTGGATTCGAGAAGCGTTCGGAGTGAGCGGAGAAGATCAACTAGGAGCGTATGGAAAAGGTTAAGTCGTAGGGTTACGGTAAATCACCTTGTACGTGTTTAATATTAGTGGATTTCGCCGTGTTATCGGTCCCGTGGTTTTTTACTCCTGTGACGGAGTTTTCCACGTAAATCTTGCGTACTTTATTTATTTTTCGCACTGGGTTATTTTTTACGCAACGATTTGGTGTGTTTGTTGTTTTCGCCTATTCACCCCCCCTCTATGTGGTTTTTTCCCTATTAAGATCCATATTATTCATAACCCACAAAACAGTTATGTAATCTAAATCATAATATCATTAGAGTGACTGGATGCGGTCAGGTTAGAGGTAACCCTTGTATAGTGGTATAGTCGCCAAGTATGGTATAATATAGTAGCATTACTGCATTGAGTATAGAGTAGTAGTGTAGTGATTATTATATCAACATGCTAGTATAATATTTATAGCTTTCCCTATGATCTTGCTACTAATTCTTCCACTGGACCAAGAGGTGTAGAGTATATTTCTCGGTAGATGAATCTACTGGGAACTATTCGTAGTTCTCACACCCTATTGGTTACCACTTTAACAGATTTAGATACAGTCGCTGAGGCACACGATAGGGGTAAGAGCCTGGCGACATAGAGAACTAGAGGGTCTAGCGGGTATTATACGAATTTTGTATTTTGGAGTGAACATTATATTTTGGTGAGGATAAATAAGAGAAAAATTTGTAACTAATTGTCTTATAGCAAATGATCATTTCAGTATTGTATTTCAACTTTACTCAGTTGTATACATGTTTAAAGTTAAATGCTCAGTTTAGTAGTAATTTTACTATGATATTGTATCTCATTATACTTATTGTATTGCTTGAGACGGTTGTTCCATTCCTTTCGGGTGTAGAGCAGTCATGCCCGATTCGCGGGTCTGTTAGCGTGCCCGAACTGACCAAATAGGCGGTTTCGGTGCGCGACAATAATATAGGCTAAGTAGTATTGTAAGATAATGAATTTTTGCAAATGGCAAGATTACAGTATGATAGGTTGGTCAGCACGTTGGAGGAGTGTGAGGCAGATTTAGAACCTCTCTAGCGCAAAATTGGTGCAAAAAACGGAGCCACTAGTTGAGTTCCGGTGCATCTACAGGTTTTTGGCAAGGATTCGGGCGCCCGAACCCGCCCTGTAGGTGCACGAATAGTGGGTGAGGGGGCGACATGATGCGTGCTATGCGAAGTGTGGTTCCGGTACTTAATGTAAAAACTGATTTTTCCAAGATAAGCTTTATCCAAAACAGACCAAGTACCGGAATCCAAACTTAAAATAAGTTGTAAGTTAAAACCAAGTTCCTAAAACCAAGTCTAAACCGAGTTTCAATAATTCTCTGATTCTAATGATTATAAATGTACTTAAATCACCATGATTTAATTAACCATACCTGAGTGTTATCTTGAGCCCATGTTGAATCTTCAATGAGTCTTCGAAACCTGATTTGACAATTTGATCCTTTTAAGACTCCGACTCAACTCACGAAATATGCCAACACAAAAAGCCGTAACACTAACATGCAGTATAAGAATAGAAAATGCTGATATGAAGTGAACTAATAATCACTCTAGGTAATGTCAAATCAGGCATGGCATATGTCCAGATTTATATCACTATATATACTGAATACTGAGAATGAAAGCATATAGAAAAGCTCAACTGTAAAACCAAGGCTATATAACTATAAAGATTGAATGCTGGAATGAAAGCAAGTAGAAAGGCTCAACCATAGGATCAAGGTTACACCAAACACAGGGGTCCGACCTACCACAGTACCCCATAGGGCCAAAATGATAAAGCCCAGACCGAAGATAAACCAACCTCAGGGTAGACGAATGTGGTATCCGCTGGATGGCTCACGAGCTAGCGGTTGACTGCTGGGACCTGAATCGTAACCACAGTTCATTCAGTAAAAGACTCTCACACACCCAACCCACTGACTCACTGTATGCAAAAAACTTAAACAAGGAACTTCGCTGAAGTCTCGGGATTTGCCAGAATTTTCGAAAATTCGCCGATCGATCAACTATATTTCGATCTGTGCCTATAGGTCTCCGAATTTAACAAAACTTGACATGCTACCCCAGAACGCTTCACTGAAGACATTCGGGCACTCAAATTCCACTTGGTGCGACTCTATGCTCAAATGATGCCATGAATACTGAAAACACCTCCGAAAAAACCCAATTTCGGCTTCGGAAGTCGCCAACGAAAAACTGAAATCACTGGACCAGCCAAGACAACATCGGGAACAGCCAAGGACATCTGGCAACTATAATTAATCACCGTAATTCCTCGAATTGCTTGATTAATGCCAAATCGCCGATAAACCGATGATTTTGCCGATTTACGGTTCGATAACCAATTTTCTCTCAACGGAAAGCATCGGATCTCAAATGACAAGTTTAGAGATCATGTGCACGCTGCCCAAAGCAGCCCATGTGGTCACAATTGCAAATAGGCCCAGGCCCCTAGGGCTTCTAAAAAATGCATAAAAACCCCTATAAAATCCAAGTTTTGGCTTGATATACTTCTACAAAGGCTTTCGGATAAATCCGATGGTTCCAACAGATGGTTCTCGGCACGCTGAACACCGTGCTCGCTATTTGGGAATAGTACGGAGCCCGAGAATAATTTTAGGTCAACAAAGCCTATTAATATAAGGCATAGTTTGCTACATAGACCTATCCACTCAACCAAACTTAAATCTAAGGTGAGCACCATGCTCAGGCGGTCAAAGGGACTCAGAGGCTCACCTTCAGGCAATCCAAAGGCTGCCGGAATAGTAGCTAAAGCAAGGTGGCCATGAGCTTAATCAAAAAGAGCTCGGTTTGCTAGAACCCAACAAAGCTTGGGAGAAGGTGGCAACTAAGGCAAGCAACATTGGCAGGGGGCTGCTGGGAGTCGAGGGCTCACTTTGCCGTCGCCGGAGAGCCTTCGGAAGAGTCAATGGGAAAAGGTTGCCCAAAGTTAAGTGCTCAAAAGCCTATGTTGGCCGAGCTTGTTGAAGCTCAGCCCCTGTGAGGGAACTAGGGCAAGCACCATGATCCTAGACTTCCCAAAGGGGAATGGAACTCCACAGAGTGCCCTGCCGGCGCCGGAGAAGGGCGGAATGATGGAATGCACCATTTGCTGCCAACCTTGGTGCAACAATGGCGGATTACCATGCACAGGTTTCCAGATCCATGCAAGGGCTCTGGAGGATTGCCCTTGATGCGGGGAAGCTTCATGAGGAGGTGGCCGGCGGCGTCGGCGGCGGAGCAACCCCGGCCAAAGCAACAAAACCCCAAAACTAGGGCATCATTTTTCCGCACAACCACTAAACCAAATGGCATGCAACTTCGTGGGGGTTCTCTACAGGTCAAATAGAAGTGAATCCACAGCCCGGACCAAGGTCTGGGCAGTCAAAAGCAAAGCGTGCAAGGGTCCGGCCATATTAGGGTTCCGGCTAGCTCTTTGCTCCTGTCGGCGACCCGCGGAATTTCTGGCGACATGGTCGTGCAGGGGACATCCCAGGGAGATAAGGAAACAAGTAGGGTGCCTTGGGTGCAAGGTAAAATAGAGAAAAAGGACCTCACCTCTGCTCGGATCCGAGGAAGAAGAAGAAAGAAGGTGATGTCCTTCCCGGCGTCGCGCGGCCACTACCGGCGGTGGAATCCTTCGGGCTCGTCCTCTGCAGGTAGAAGAGGAACTCAGGGCTCCTTGGAAGCAAGCCCAAGGGTTTTGGTGTAACCCTCTTCCTCCAAACCCGAGACCAAAAAGCAACCTTGCTTTTCTTGCTTTTCCGGCGATCCCTGGCGGCGGCTAGGTATGTAACCGTCGGGGGAGAGTGCTGAGGAAAGAGAAAAAGCTCCTTGTGGCGGCTGGGTGCAAAAGAAACCGTGGGATGGGCAACTCGGCTCCAACCTAGTGTTTTAACATAAATTTTGAACAAAATGCCATAAGGTCCTTATATAGTCCATTATTTCACTTAGGTCCCTCACCGTAGAACAAACTTGCAATAAGGCCCCTCTCCAAAGAAGTGCACGCAACACGTAGCATAAAATATTAGGTTTTTTTTTGAAAATGTGCAACTTTTTGCTTTTTTCATGCTTTTCGGGACAACCAGGTCATCAAACGAAAAAACGAACACCACCACGACGTCCGGCTCGACAAAACCTATCGAGTAGCGATTTTGGTTTACTGAGTTCAAACTTCTAAAATCTCAAAATCCATCTTGTACAGTAAATTATACTGTCTAGCACGCTTTTCGATAATCTAGGCTCGTCGAACATAAATTTCGACTGCACCATCGCGCTCAGAACGTGGAAACCGTTCAAATCGACTACCTAAATCGTCATATTCGAACTCCGATAGGTCCTATTGGCCACTTCGATCGGAAAGCCGAAGTTTTCAACGGGTTACTATTCACTTAAGTAAGCACTATTCATCTCTACACATCTACATATAGGGCTCAATGCACTATGGTCTATATACCACTTAGGTTTTCTTTGAATTGCAAATCCAAATTCAAACTCGAATTTCTCAAGTACTACATTATCCCCTCCTTATAAAATGTTTCGTCCCCAAAACTTAAATATAACATGATGTCTCACACTTGCAGTTGATAAATTGTATCCACCGCAAGATACACTACTGCCTTCAATAATTAAGCCAGACAATTTATCACTCTCACTTATCAATGGCTCTACTGCGCTAGGCAACCATGTTTACTCTCAGTATCAACTTATTAACCAGGTTTGGACCATGTTGTCCAATTTGACAGCTTAACTAAAGCATTCTCAATATCGAACTTATTCGAATACTCTGGATTTTAACAGCATGATTGACAGGCCACTAAGCTAGGATGCGAGTCAGAAATAATCACAGTGACAATCAGTCACAAGTCACTAGCACTGTCTGGAAACAACCCAAGACTACTAGTTTCGACAGGTTACTTGCAAAGGTCGACCTCGCTAGTACAGATATCCATCAATCACACTGACAATTAGTCTATTGCGCACATGTACGGTCTGAGATCTACCCAAAATCCAACATAGACTGTGACATCACCTCTAGGATAGTCACACCGTGCCCAAAAGGCAACTGCAAGGCTAACTTGTAGGAAGGTGCACATATAGACCCAATCACGATATTTTCCTTTTTACGGGGTAGAGTATTTCATCCACAATCTATCGCCAACAACTAGTTGGAGACAAATCTCACACTGAAAACCAACAGAAGTGTTACGGCGGTGGGCCTCCAATATTTATCTTCTATAAACTTGTTATGGTATATAGAAATCTCCACAAAAAATAGTATAAAAAAGAGAAGAGAGAAAGACAAATAATGAAAGAATCTGATACGTTTTGATGGAAGCAAACTAAACTTGCCTTTATTGAAGAAATCAATTTGCCCTTACGTCTTAGGCATCACTAATTAATTAAGGCGACAACGACTTTTTTAACTATAATAGCCCCGGCCTTGTTGGGTTATGTATAATTGGATCTAAATAGGGGAAAAAACACCTAGAGGGGGGTGAATAGGTGTAAACAATAAACACTCAAAAATCTTTGCGATATAAAACCCAATGCGGAAAATAAATAACACGCAGAGATTTTTACGTGGAAAACTTCAAACCGGAGTAAAAAACCACGGGACCGATAACACGGTGAAATCCACTAGAATTAAACACGTACAAGGTGATATACCGTACTTACAGACGACTCAACCTTTTCCATACGCTCCTAGTTGATCTTCTCCGCTCGCTCCACGACGCTTCTCGAATCCACGATCTGCATCCAACGCCGAATCCACGACGTCCGACCGAATCCACGGTATTCACCCAGTAGCACGCTTCGAATCCACGAACGTACCTCGCTCCGAATCCACGAGAGCGGTTGCACCTTGAATCCACAAGGCCACGCGAGTCCACGCGCCGATTTTTGGAAAATCGTTATTTTTGGGTGGTGATGATCCGCCGAATACTTAGATTAGAAATAGATCGGAAATACCATCTAAGTATTCATTGATTTGATTCTACTCAAAATGTGAGTATCAAAACCTAGAATCAAATCAATCAATATAGATGAAGAAACATAAGATTAAATCTATTGATTTCCTTTCTTCTCTATTTGTGGATCTATCTATTTCGGTCGTCTTTTTCCCTTTTTCGTGGTTACCCTAAAAGATGAATTAAAGGGTCTATTTATAGGTTAGAAACCATTGGAAGAGGATAAGAATCAAAAACTAACCTTTTCTGGAATTTTTCAGGACGGCGATCCGGATCGGAATTCGGCGATCCGGATTGCAGTAGCGAGACAGACAGTTTCCAGAAAAACAAAGGTTCGGGATCCGGATCGAAGTGCCTGATCCGGATCGTTCATACAATTTCACCAAACACCAACGTTCGGGATCCGGATTGAAAAGCCTGATCCGGATCGCTCATAAATCATGGTAAAACCAGTGCTCGGGATCCGGATCAAAGGAGGCTACGATCCGGATTGAATTTGCGTATGAACAAACACCCTTCGGGATCCGGATCGAAGTGTCTGATCCGGATCCTGAACATGTCCCATGTCCAGTTTTTTATTTTTATGCAATTAGAAATTCATCCAAGTGTTTCTACACTATAAGAAGTATTCGGATCACCAAAGATAATTAGTTAAACATACCTGATCCTTTTGAATTCTTCTTTCATGAGAATGAGTTATATGATCCAACCTTCTTTATCTTCAATCTTCAAGACTTAACCGACTTCACGAAATACGCCAACTTAAATTCCGTAACAATCTTCCCCTTTGGCGGTTTCGTGACAAAACACAAATCCACTCAAGAAAATTCAAAAAGATATTTTTGTTGATATCACCATACAACAAAAATTTACAATGAGATCCAAATAAAGATAGATACATGAGTTAAACTCCTAAAACAGACTCTAGACTTAGACATCTGTACTCTCTGCAAAAGAAATCATTCTTGACAAAAGAAATCGTTAGATACCTCAAGAATTTTATGTCATTCAAAAACCACACACAGAAATGAAGTTTATACTCATTTATACTTACCATGACATTTATATATACAGATACTGTCACGCCCCCGGGGGTTTTTGAGTCTATCAAAGCGGAAATTCGTGTGTATCTTTTCTTTTTCTCTGAACATGGTACATTAAACCTCATCTCCGGTGCGTGCCAGACCGCCACATACACAAAATTCTTCCTGTCCGCGGACAGAGTCTCCTTTGTATATGCACGGCGTCTCATTTACAACAACATACAACAATCATCAACCATCAACCATACAATAGACATTCTACATCAAGCGGAATATTAAAGCGGCATCAATGTTTAGAAAGGATAAAGCCAGCATTTGCAAAACCCGTGCCCACACGGCACTTCGTTTTGAGAAAACCCTTTTTGAAATCATTTGGTTTATCATGAAAACATGCCGCATAAGAAACATCATCAGAAGAACTAAACTATAAAAGCACAACTCATCCACAGTGCCAAGTAATACATGTCCACGAATATTTCTACTCACAAGCAAATTAACTAACATGCGTAAAAGAGATGAGATAATGATAATAACCAAGCGTTCTGACTACGGTCCTCGCGACGCAGTCTCAACAATCTCCCGGGTAACGCCCCTCGTAGTGCCTGTCACGGAGTGGGTAAAGTCAGTGACAAACAAAGTAGATGTCTAACAACAATAAGGAATAAGGAGCAACCCGGAAACACCGTAACCATTTCGCTAAAAACCCTGCACATATTAAGCTGGGCCCCGACCCCAGATTTATCAATTTAATTGGGCACCAACCCCAGAATGTTTATCGGAGAGACCAAAGTCTCCCCTCGTGCGCAAGCACTCCTTTGATGAATTTAACCCCTTCCACGGTGCTGGTGTGCTATTCCCAGCGGGCGCGAAGGGGTCCTCACGGCTCCCACCCCTTTGTGAGGAACACGGGTCATACAAGACCACTCTTCCGGAAAAGTACACCCATGCGGAGGCCAATGCGCCTGTGTACGTGCAGCATCCCAAAACGGTTTTTGCCGAGATCGGCGTGTCATGAACATTGCGACCGCAGCCGCTTCAATTGTTAGATAATAACACAATTATGCGAAAGGTTAAACTGTCCATCTACTTTGTTAGATAAATTGAGAGCACTTTAATGACGATAGATGCACTTACTGCACTGGTTGTATTTACAGCAACCGTACCCACCTATTTGGAGAGAGATCGGAACACTCGAAACTTTCGCGCACCCCCGCTGCGCGTCTGGACCTAAAGAAAGTCCGCAAGGATAACTATAGTTAAAAGCGTGTACTTACATACGAAAACATAAGACCCGATTTACTCATTTGTTTTCGACGGAAAAGTCCAACATTGTCCGGTTGACGAAACGGAATTCCCGAGCCGCCGTCGCCGTCGGCCGGAGCCCCGCGCGGTTCAGAACCGCGCGGCGTATCTCCGCGGACGATGCCCTCGCGGCGCGGTGCCCCGCGCGGGTTGCCCGTGCGACGGCCGCACGGTGCCCGCGCGGGTGCGGCCCGGCACGGCGCCTGCGCGGTTGCGGGTCCGTGCGGGTGCCGCCCGCGCGGCAGTCGCGCGGCGCCCGCGCGGTGCCCGCACGGGTGCGGACCCGCGCGGGTGCCTCCCGCGCGGCAGCCGCGCGGCGCCCGCACGGGTGCGGGCCCGCGCGGGGGCCGCCCGCGCGGCAGCCGCGCGGCGCCCGCGCGGTGCCCGCACGGGTGCGGGCCCGCGCGGGTGCCTCCCGCGTAGCGGCCGCGCGGCGCCCGCGCGGTGCCCGCATGGATGGGGGCCCGCGCGGGGGCCGCCCGCGCGGCAGCCGCACGGCGCCCGCAAGATTGCGGGCCCGTGCGGGTGCCTCCCGTGCGGCAGCCGCGCGGCGTCCGCGCGGTACCCGCACGGTTGCGGGTCCGCGCGGTGGCCGCGCGGCGCCCGTGCGGTGCCGTCCGTGACCCTCCTCCGCGCGATGCCCTAGCGGCATCGCGCGCCTCCGCCGTCCGTTCCGCGCCTTTTCAAGGAGACGAAGTCGGCGACGGTGACGGATACGACGGAGAAAACAAGAAACCAAGAACTCACGAAAAAGACAACGAACAAAAATCCCAAATAATTTAAATAAATTATTTTACTAACCGAAGATCGACGGGAAGGTTGTCCGGTCGTGTTCTTGTCTTCGGTTCGGCGTCCGGGAAGATCGGGCTCCTTCTCTTTCTCCTTTCCCTTTCTTCCGGCTAGGGTTTCGTCTTTTCTTTTTTCTTTTTTTTTCCTTCTCTCCGATTAGGGTTTTTATTTCCTTTTTCTTTTCCTTTCCGATAATCGGGATCCCTTATATAGTCGTACTTTACCTTTAATTAATTCCTCTTTAATTCGTACGTAAGAGAATTAATTAATTTTCCGTCTGGGATAATTAATTAACTAATTAATTATCCCCCACGAGATAAACCACCTTATCTCTAACGGGTGCAAGATATTTAGCACGGATTCCGATGCACGACTAATTACCGTATCACTTTGAATCCCGTTCAGGGGGTTCCCGATATCGGATTTCAGATCCGATCGCGCCGTCGGCTTTCTTTTTCCGCGCACAATCGCGGAAAAATACTAGCGTCCCACAATGGCCAACTTCAAGAATTGAATAATTCTATTTCACTTAAAGGCCTAAACGACTACACGTAAGTCAAAAGTACCCCGAAAGACCGGATCACTACACCACTCACACTTTATAAAAAGTTTCATCCCGAAACTTATATACAAACCCCATTAATTAATTCGGGAAAACATTCCCTCATCTTCGATTCCAGTTCCCACGTTGCCTCGCGCTCTTCGTGGTTGCTCCACTGGACCTTCACATAGGGGATAGTTCGATTGCGCAACTTCTTGTCCTCTCTTGCCAAAATCCGCACCGGCGTCTCCTCGACGCTTAAATCCTCTCGCAACTCGATGGTGGAGGCATCCAAGGCATGAGAGGGGTCAGCTAACTATTTCCGGAGCATTGAGACATGGAATACGTTATGGACTCGTTCGAGATTCGGCGGCAGGGCTAATCGGTACGCCACCGGTCCTACGCGTTCTAGGATCTCGAACGGTCCTACGTACCTCGGGCTTTACTTTCCCTTTATGCCAAAGCGTCGGTTCCCTTTGGAGGGCGAAACTCGGAGTAACGCGTGCTCACCCACCATGAACTCTAAGTCCCGACGTCTGTTGTCCGCGTAGCTTTTCTGTCTGCTCTGGGCGGTTAGTAGCCTCTGTCTAATCAATCGCACTTTTGCTTCGGTCTCCTCCACCAAATCTGGGCCCAGAAACTTACGCTCACCCAGGTCGTCCCAGCATATTGGAGACCGACAGTGGCGCCCGTACAGGGCCTCGTATGGTGCCATCTGAATGCTGGCCTGGTAGCTATTATTGTAGGCAAATTCCACTAGGGGCAAGCACCGTGCCCATCCTTCGCCCAGGTCTAAAACGCATGCCCGAAGCATGTCCTCCACAATTTGTATCACCCGCTCTGATTGTCCATCGGTCTGCGGGTGAAAAGCCGTACTGAAGTGCAACTTGGTTCCCATTGCTCGCTGCAGGCTCTGCCAAAAGTTTGACACAAATCGCGTGTCCCTGTCCGACGTGATGGACGTCGGCACCCCATGCAGCCTTACTATCTCGTTGATGTAGGTTTGCGCCAGTCGTTCCCGCGCCCACGTCGTGTGTATGGGCAGAAAGTGGGCCGATTTCGTCAGACGGTCCACGATTACCCATATTGCATCGTGTCCCTGTGACGATCTCGGGAACCCGGTCACAAAATCCATGGTAATCATGTCCCACTTCCACACGGGCACCGGTAAGGGTTGTAATTTTCCTGCTGGATGCTGGTGCTCGGCCTTCACTCGTTGGCACACCAGGCAGTGTGCCACAAATCGAGTCACGTCTCCCTTCATTTTGGGCCACCAGAAGGTCTGTTTGACGTCCTTGTACATCTTCGTTCCCCCGGGATGCGCTGTATATGGAGCTGTATGTGCCTCCCGCAGGATTTCCTCTTTGAGTTCTGGTAGATTCGGCACGCAGATTCGTCCCCGAAATAGTATGGTGCCGTCGGAGTTTACTGTGAAATCACCTCCTGGGTCGGCAGTTACTCTACCTCGCACCAGCTGGAGTTGGTCATCAGTCGACTGCCCTTCGAGAATTCTGTCAAGCAGGGTAGGTCTGACCACCAGTGTCAGAAGTCGTTCGACTGTACCCGCTGGTACTACTTCTAGTCTTAATCGCGAAAATTTCGCAATCAGACCATCTTGCTGGGTGATGGTACTTACCCCTGCCTTCTCGGCCTGTCCCTTACGGCTGAGGGCGTCGGCCACCACGTTTGCCTTTCCCGGGTGGTAGTGGATCGTTAAATCGTAATCCTTCAATAGCTCGAGCCACCGTCTTTGTCGCAAATTTAACTCCCTTTGGGTGAAAAGGTACTTAAGACTTTTATGATCTGAGTACACATTGCAGTGTGCCCCATACAGGTAGTGTCTCCAAAGCTTGAGGACGAACACAACTGCTGCGAGTTCCAAATCGTGCACGGGGTAGTTTCGCTCGTATTCTTTGAGCTGCCTTGACGCATAGGCTATAACCTTTCCCCGTTGCATGAGCACTCCACCCAGTCCATTTCGCGACGCATCGCAATACACTTCATAATCCTCCCCTGGTTCCGGTAGGGCGAGAATCGGTGCTCGCGTCAATCTATCCTTGAGCTCCTCGAAGCTCCTCTGACATTTGTCCGTCCAGATGAACTTTTCCCCCTTTTTACTCAAACGGTTTAAGGGGGTGGCTATCCTGGAGAAACCCTCCACGAAGCGCCGGTAGTACCCGGCTAATCCTAGAAAGCTTCGTACCTCTGTTACCGTCGTCGGTTGGGACCAGTCCGTCACCGAATCTATCTTCTTCGGATCGACTGCGACTCCAGCCGCTGAGATTACGTGCCCCAAGAAGCCAACCTCTCGGAGCCAAAACTCACACTTTTTGAGTTTGGCGTAGAGTTTCTGTTCCCGTAGGGTCTGGAGGACTGTGCGCAGATGTTCTTCATGTTCCTCGTCTGTACGGGAGTAGATGAGGATATCGTCGATGAAGACCACCACGAATAAATCCAGGAAAGGTTTGAATACCCTGTTCATCATGTCCATGAACACTGCCGGGGCATTCGTGAGCCCGAACGGCATTACAGTAAATTCGTAATGACCGTAGCGAGTCCGAAAAGCCGTTTTGGGGATGTCCTCCCCCTTGACCTGGACCTGATGATAGCCCGACTGCAGGTCAATCTTTGAAAACACCGTCGCCCCCTGTAGTTGGTCGAAGAGGTCGTCGGTCCTTGGCAGGGGTGCTTGTTCTTAACGGTGACCTTATTTATCTCCCGGTAGTCGATGCACAACCGGAGACTTCCGTCCTTCTTTCTCACAAACAGGACGGGCGCGCCCCAGGGTGACGCGCTAGGTCTGATGAAGCCTTTATCCAAAAGGTCCTCCAACTGTGCCTTGAGTTCCTTCAACTCTGCGAAGGCCATCCTGTACGGTGCCTTGGTGATGGGTTTGGTGCCGGGAAGTAGTTCAATGGGAAAGTCGACTTCTCGTTCTGGCGGCGCTCCGGGGAGCTCTGCCGGAAATACGTCCGGAAATTCCCTTACCACGGGACCACTGATCCTTATCTGGGGAGCGGCCCTGAACTACCTATCGACCCATTGGGTCCTCGGCTGCAAGGCATAGGGTGGAGCCTATTTGTTCCTTGCATGGCCCTTAACGGGCCCCGAGTACACAAGGTTCTCCTATGCTTCGAAGCCCGCCCGCGCACATCGGCCGGGGGAGGCTTCGCCTAATACATAAGGATTCTAAAGAGAGGGAGCGAGAGAGAGAGAGCGTCTAACAGGGGTAGCAGGCTAAGGTGTGACCGGTGCTCCTAATCTAAGAAGGAAAAAGTGGAACCAAAAGTTTACCTGCCGTCACTAGGTCTGGGACGTGGCGTCCTCCACCGTAGTATCCCGGGAAGCCCGTCCACAGCCCCTGGGCCAGCGTCGTACGGCGTGCTGGGGAAGGGACTTGTCGTCTGAGGAGTCTGCAGGTTGCTGGTCGTCAGGCGAATCCTTTGGCTGAACGGGGGCCGCGACATTCTCTGGTCCTTCCTGCTGTGGTGGCGCGGCGGCGGCGGAAGTGGGCCTCTGAGGGCAGAAGGCACAAGAGTGGTCCGGTAAGCCGCACTGATTGCAGTAGTGGTACCTCCACGTACATTCTGCCACCGGGTGAGCTCCCTTGCAGATTACGCACGGTCCCTGAAGTGGTTTCGCGTCCCTTGCTGGTGTCGGTTCGTCCTCCTGCGCTTTCTCCGGTCGTCTTCCTCCTTGGCCCTCCGGGGCGGGGCCCCCTCGTGGAACGGGTGCAGCAGTCTTCCCCGTCCTCTTCGGTCGCGGTGCCGGAGGCCTGGTGGTGCCCGGTTTCCGTGGGCACTCGAAGCGTGCGTGTCTTGGCTTGCCACACCGGTAGCAGTGGTCGTGACTCCATGGACAGTCAGTCACCTGATGCGCCCCGCTGCATATGGGACACGGTTTCCCCTGCGGTTTGGATCCTCCTCTCCTTACCTTTCCAAAGGTTCCCTCTGTCCTCGGACGTTTGAGTGCCGGGCCCTGCTGGAAGGGGTTCTCTGCCGGTCTGGGATAGGGATAACACTGCCGAGCGCGTGCCTCGGCCAGTTCTTGCTCTGCCCGCTGGGCCGATATAACCGCTTCATTAAAAGTAGGGAATCCTGTCGGCGGCATTCCCCGATAGGCGCCATTCCTGGCGTCTTGCCGGATGCGGTCGACACCCTCAAAATCCTGAGTCAGTATGCCTAGGCGCTCTGTGAGAGTTAGCATTTGCCCCGCTATGTCGCGTAGCTGGTTGCGGAGTATGCGGTTGGCTGCAGCTATGGGATCCATCCTGTCCATTGAGAATGGTTAGCACTCGGTGGCCGGATCCTGGCCGTTGTCTGCTGTAATACATAGAAACCACGTTAACCCTAAGGTTATAACCCTAATACCCTGCCTTACGATTATACCTACGTTACGTTCCCCTATTCCCCGTACTCTCACGTACTACGCACCTATACCTTGGTTATCTCATGTCTAATTTGCTTGTGCTACCCTACACTGTGGATGTGGATCTCGTCTACTATGGTTATGGTTGTTTTTCTCTGATACCATTTAATCTGTCACGCCCGCGGGGGTTTTTGAGTCTATCAAAGCGGAAATTCGTGTGTATCTTTTTTTTTTTTCTCTGAACATGGTACATTAAACCTCATCCCCGGTGCGTGCCAGACCGCCACATACACAAAATTCTCCCTGTCCGCGGACAGAGTCTCCTTTGTATATGCACGGCGTCTCATTTACAACAACATACAACAATCATCAACCATCAACCATACAATAGACATTCTACATCAAGCGGAATATTAAAGCGGCATCAATGTTTAGAAAGGATAAAGCCAGCATTTGCAAAACCCGTGCCCACACGGCACTTCGTTTTGAGAAAACCCTTTTTGAAATCATTTGGTTTATCATGAAACATGCCGCATAAGAAATATCATCAGAAGAACTAAACTATAAAAGCACAACTCATCCACAGTGCCAAGTAATACATGTCCACGAATATTTCTACTCACAAGCAAATTAACTAACATGCGTAAAAGAGATGAGATAATGATAATAACCAAGCGTTCTGACTACGGTCCTCGCGACGTAGTCTCAACAATCTCCCGGGTAACGCCCCTCGTAGTGCCTGTCACGGAGTGGGTAAAGTCAGTGACAAACAAAGTAGATGTCTAACAACAATAAGGAATAAGGAGCAACCCGGAAACACCGTAACCATTTCGCTAAAAACCCTGCACATATTAAGCTGGGCCCCGACCCTAGATTTATCAATTTAATTGGGCACCAACCCCAGAATGTTTATCGGAGAGACCAAAGTCTCCCCTCGTGCGCAAGCACTCCTTTGATGCATTTAACCCCTTCCACGGTGCTGGTGTGCTATTCCCAGCGGGCGCGAAGGGGTCCTCACGGCTCCCACCCCTTTGTGAGGAACACGGGTCATACAAGACCACTCTTCCGGAAAAGTACACCCATGCGGAGGCCAATCCGCCTGTGTACGTGCAGCATCCCAAAACAGTTTTTGCCGAGATCGGCGTGTCATGAACATTGCGACCGCAGCCGCTTCAATTGTTAGATAATAACACAACTATGCGAAAGGTTAAACTGTCCATCTACTTTGTTAGATAAATTGAGAGCACTTTAATGACGATAGATGCACTTACTGCACTGGTTGTATTTACAGCAACCGTACCCACCTATTTGGAGAGAGATCGGAACACTCGAATCTTTCGCGCACCCCCGCTGCGCGTCTGGACCTAAAGAAAGTCCGCAAGGATAACTATAGTTAAAAGCGTGTACTTACATCCGAAAACATAAGACCCGATTTACTCATTTGTTTTTGACGGAAAAGTCCAACATTGTCCGGTTGACGAAACGGAATTCCCGAGCCGCCGTCGCCGTCTGCCGGAGCCCCGCGCGGTTCAGAACCGCGCGGCGTATCTCCGCGGACGATTCCCTCGCGGCGCGGTGCCCCGCGCGGGTTGCCCGTGCGACGGCCGCACGGTGCCCGCGCGGGTGCGGCCCTGCACGGCGCCCGCGCGGTTGCGGGTCCGTGCGGGTGCCGCCCGCGCTGCAGTCGCGCGGCGCCCGCGCGGCAGTCGCGCGGCGCCCGCGCGGTGCCCGCACGGGTGCGGGCCCGCGCGGGTGCCTCCCGTGCGGCAGCCGTGCGGCGCCCGCGCGGTGCCCGCATGGATGCGGGCCCGCGCGGGGGCCGCCCGCGCGGCAGCCGCGCGGCGCCCGCACGGGTGCGGGCCCGCGCGGGGGCCGCCCGCACGGTAGCCGCGCGGCGCCCGCGCGGTGCCCGCACGGGTGCGGGCCCGCGCGGGTGCCTCCTGCGCAGCGGCCGCGCGGCGCCCCCGCGGTGCCCGCATGGATGCGGGCCCGCGCGGGGGCCGCCCACGCGGCAGCCGCACGGCGCCCGCGCGGTGCCCGCAAGATTGCGGGCCCGCGCGGGTGCCTCCCGTGCGGCAGCCGCGCGGCGTCCGCGCGGTACCCGCACGGTTGCGGGTCCGCGCGGTGGCCGCGCGGCGCCCGTGCGGTGCCGTCCGTGACCCTCCTCCGCGCGATGCCCTAGCGGCATCGCGCGCCTCCGCCGTCCGTTCCGCGCCTTTTCAAGGAGACGAAGTCGGCGACGGTGACGGATACGACGGAGAAAACAAGAAACCAAGAACTCACGAAAAAGACAACGAACAAAAATCCCAAATAATTTAAATAAATTATTTTACTAACCGAAGATCGACGGGAAGGTTGTCCGGTCGTGTTCTTGTCTTCGGTTCGGCGTCCGGGAAGATCGGGCTCCTTCTCTTTCTCCTTTCCCTTTCTTCCGGCTAGGGTTTCGTCTTTTCTTTTTTTCTTTTTTTTTTCCTTCTCTCCGATTAGGGTTTTTATTTCCTTTTTCTTTTCCTTTCCGATAATCGGGATCCCTTATATAGTCGTACTTTACCTTTAATTAATTCCTCTTTAATTCGTACGTAAGAGAATTAATTAATTTTCCGTCTGGGATAATTAATTAACTAATTAATTATCCCCCACGAGATAAACCACCTTATCTCTAACGGGTGCAAGATATTTAGCACGGATTCCGATGCACGACTAATTACCGTATCACTTTGAATCCCGTTCAGTGGGTTCCCGATATCGGATTTCAGATCCGATCGCGCCGTCGGCTTTCTTTTTCCGCGCACAATCGCGGAAAAATACTAGCGTCCCACAATGGCCAACTTCAAGAATTGAATAATTCTATTTCACTTAAAGGCCTAAACGACTACACGTAAGTCAAAAGTACCCCGAAAGACCGGATCACTACAAATACGTAATTTGATCATAGTTACACACCAACATATCTTCTATACAATCAAAATCCAAATGTCACAAACTTGTTAGTGAACATCAACTTGTTAGTTATATTACATGCCCAAATAGTAAATCGAATAGTTAGTTGAGGCATGCATGCAATCACAAAAGAAAATCGAAAACCAAAAGTTGAAGTTCTACTTACCTTCATGGTTCACAACTGGACAATCATCGTTTCATTGTTCAACTGTTCTAATATTCTCTCCCCCTTTTGTTCACAAAGTTAGCCAAAATTACCAAAACGGAGAGAAAAGTTAACAAGTTCAAGAACCAAAACTGTGAGAATTAAAACTAAAAACTAAAACTTAAAACCTGCACAAGAAAAAGATTAAAAGGATAGGGATTACTCAGAATCATCCGAACTGATGCAGCCGAGTATTCGGAAGATTTTCTTTAATCGTTTGTTCATGGATGACTGCTTCTTGTTGACCTTTTTTATTTCTTCCTTTACTTCAATCAGTTCATTCGATATGCGTTCTTGCTCGTTGGAGAGCCTTTGCTGTTCTTTATAAATAGAGGTAACCGATGCATCATCATCGGATGTCGATGGAGGTGCTTGTTGTGCTGCATGTGCTGGTTGGACTGGAGGTGGTGCTGCTGGTGCAGAGGTTGTTGCTTGTTGTTGTGCTCTTCGTCGGTGAGGAGGTGATGGGAGCTCATCTTGTTTTGTTTAGAGAGACTTTACAATAGTTGTTTCATTGATCGTTCCTAGACTGTGCATGTAGGAACTCGCACTTGTATCAACTTTAAACTTTCGAAAAATACGCATAATGATCATTGGATAGGGATGTCACGCCCCGAGTTTAAAAACCAGTGTATAAATTTTTTTTTTTTTTTTTTATAAATCAGAGTTGCAAAAACAGCCAGGGCAATGACAGACCGCCACATATATAGAAGAGCCCCAATCCCCCATGGGATTGAGCCTTCTCTATATATGCACGGCTAGCATGGCAACAACATCAGAGTACTAACTACGTACTACAACTATAAAAAATTACCATTTAATTATTACAACAACTCAACAAATGAATTACACATTTCTTTTAACTGATACAAATACATGTGCATTCGGCTGTCCAGGGTCAATCTCTATATCGATACCTCGCCAATTTGTCCCGACATCCCAACACCCGCGCGACCTGAAAAACAGTCACCCGAGGGTGTGAGACACACCGGAGTGTATCCCAGTGGGCACGACGAGCCGAGAAATAGCAGATCGTACCTACTGGTATACAATACTAGAGGATAGTAAAAGATCACTGTTAGGAAAAGTAATTATCATAAAGGAGTAGTGTTTACTCTAATTAAAGTCATTATGAGTTAAGACAGATAAGAAATATCATTATGGGATAACATAGAGATCGACAACTCTATTATAATGGAAGCAACGTGGAGATCAACAAGTATATCCTCATGAAAGTGTCATGGAGTGTCAGCAGATATGAAAGCACTGGTAGGATCAGCAACTCAATAATCATGATACTAAAAGTAAAGGCATCATATCAAATCTCGACATGTATAGGTGGATAATTGAAATCAAATCCAGGAATCAATGGATAATGAAGTAAACATATCAATCAGCAACTCATGCATCAATAGATGAAATACTAAAACCAACCCAATCTCAAGCCACCATATTGGTCATCAAGACCTCAGGGAAAACCTCGCCGAACCTGGCACCAACCTGGCTGACATACTCCGGCACCCTCGGGCACTAACCTGGGAGTCAACACTCCGGCACCCTTGGGCACTAACCTGGGAGTCACGGGTCATACACCAGACCACTTTACCGGTAAAGAACATCCACACGGGTCATGACTCCGCTGATGTTCGTGAAGTACAGCAGTGCGGGCGATAAATCATGCGAATGCTCAAGCTCACGGTCCTCTGACCGGGTAATCGGCAATAAGCCGGGAACTATCCCTTTTGGGATTCAGCAATAATACCATATCAGAATATCATCTCAATCACATGCAAGAACAACAGCAACTATAATGATCCAGGAACAATCAGGGAAACTGATATCTCAGATGTCGCAATAATCACGAACAAGTACCAACATGGAAATTAACTACAAATCGATCATACAACTAAACACATGATGTTTTTGAGAAAACATTTTGAAAACAAGTTCTAGGTCCAAACTTCGAAGAGCAATGCCTTTGTCCTATCAAACAAGAACAGACTCAGGCGACCCTACGAAGCTCGGTAAAAACATTTATTTAATAAAATCATGTATTTAGCAACATAACGGGTGAACAACAAGCCGAAACAATCCGATCAACGATGCAATGTCAGAATCAACTGAATCTCAACTCATATGCAGGAATAATTATCAACTAATCCAATCAAGGATGCAATATCAGAATCAACTGAATCTCAACTCATAGGCAGGAATAATTATCAACCACAACTAGGACATGAATCAGGATATAGATACTGATAGTCAAGTATAAATGTGCAAACTAGGTAATGACCAATCAGGCAAAGCAACAAACAATAATATAACTCAATCAAAGGCAGATAGGCTCAATTATATCCAGGTTAACCAAAAACAGGGGTCCAACCAATACCGTACACAGAGGGCCGAAATGATAAAGCCCGGACCGAAGATAAACCCACCTGTCGTTTTGCAGGCGACCAAACAGTATCGATTGAACGCTCGAAACCAGAGGCAAACCGTGCCAACCTGAATCAAAAATACTGTTCAGGGAAAACTCAAACCCGACCAACAACTTACCTAGACCCTTAAGGTTTTCAAAAACCGCACTTTTAATGCTTTTTGAGCACTATTTTCGCTCATTCTCTTAAACAGAAAATCATTTTTACGAGCCGTCACCTCCAGCAGGTGACATTTATCTTGCTGAACACCGTGCTCACACATTTGTGGCAGCACGCAACCCGAGGAAAACTTCGGGCCATAAAAGACCTTGCTAACATAGTCATTTTGCATTTTTGTTTCTCCGGATCATCGAAACCTAAATCTAACGCGAGCATCGCGTCCAGTGACCCCAAATTAGCCAGGAGCTCACTGTCGCGGCTTCGCAAACAGCCCGGAATAAACTTTGGGCCAACTATTTATTTAGAGGTTGATTTCACTATAACTTAAATTCTATTAATCCAATCAAAATTCTACTTTAGGTGTATGTTCAATATGCCTAAAAAAAACACAGGGCTTGCCCTATTGGCAGCCCAGCCTTGCTGGTTTAACCAGAACAATAACCTTGCTCTCTAACAAACCGACAATGCTCCAAACATCAATCCACACAGATCTACTTTAATCTGAAGTGAGCATCAAGCTCAGGGAAACATTTGAAGCAAGTTTCATATTTAACTCGAAACCTAAATCCATTTAAAAACTCTTTGTGGCATTATAACAAACAGTTGGTGTGCACCTTATACAAACATCTACACAACACCAACCTAAGGTTGGTTTTCTGCAAACACTGAACCAAACTCTATTAAACTTGGAGGGAAATGTTCCTCCAGGTTGCAGGAGTTTTTCCAGCAACTTGGAGCAAGCCAAAACCCAGAGTTGGTCGCGGGCTCGAGGAGGAAGATGAAGCCATTCACTTTGAAAATCGTGACCAATCAACCAGGGAGTCTGGGGCTCAAAAACTTGACCAAAATGTTTCTATACATCACAACTAACTTACCTGAACCCGTGCCCGGCGACGGGGTGCGGCGGCGGCGGCGGGGAGCAAAGCTCAGTTTGGAGCTTCACCCCGTTAATGGCGAATTTTGATAGAAGCATTTTGAAGCCCTCCAACATAGATGGATAGCTTCCATGGGGTCATATGAAGCTTCCCAACCACCTCTCCCCGGCCGGAGGTGGCCGGATCGCCGGCGGCGACGTTGGGTTCCAATTTCGGGTCATCCATGGCCAACCCTCATTCGGGCTGCATGGGAGCCATGCAAAAGCATGGTTGAGGTCCTCTGGGTCCCAGCAATACTTCTGGGTAGGTGGCCGGCGTCGGGGAAGCCCGTCGGCGCCGGAAATGAAAGTTCGGCCAACATGCACAAAAACCCGAAAGCTAGGGCATGAATCTGCCACCAATCGGCTTGATCAAACTCCACCAAATTTGGTGGAGATGATCACTAGATCCAACAGTAAAATCCCATCATTTTATATTTTAATTTGGTTCACTGGTTGCGAATAAATGCCGCGGCGGAGCTCGGCTAGGTTTCCGGCGAGAACTTGCTCCCGCCGGCCATGCAACGTGCATGGGAAGCTCAGGCCTTGCAGAGAGCATCACAAGATCCTAACTAACCTACTACTAGTGGTCTCGGGCTAAAACCAACCGAGGTTTAGAAGCCCTTACCTTGGCCGGAGTTGTGGAAGATGGAAGAAGCCAGTTTTCTTCTTCCTCCTTCGCGCGGTCTCAGCAAGCCTCCAAATGCTCCTCTGGTACTGAGAAACACCACAGGGAACTTCAACTCCAACTTGGTAAAGGTTTGGTTCCAACCTTCTTTGCTCTCTCTCTCTCTCGGTTTACATCTATGGAGGGGGTGACCCTCGGCCTCACCACACCCAGCTTAAAGAGGATTAACTCTTGGGAGTTAGAAGATCCCAAGAGCCTTCCTCGTGTAACCTCCCACGAGGAAGCCCAAAAGACATGGTGGAGAATAACATAATTTCGGATATTCTTTTACCCACCACCACCAGGCCTGCCTCCAGCCTCCAGCACCCACTCGCGGGCTCCAAATGCTAGCAGGAGCCCAGCTCCAAAGCCCCAATAGCTCAGGCCCAAGAAACATTAAGTTTCTTGCAAAATAAAAGGCTCTTTCGGCACTTTTCGCGTATTTCGAGGCACTCGAGTCGCCGAAACTAAAAATGGACTTCGCCACGACGTCCGGCTCGTCGAGACCTGTCAGGTAGCGTGTTTGTTTGGTTTGTTCGACGCTCGAATTAAAAGTCGTTCCATAAAGTTCGTCGAATTATCGCGCGTGGCACGCACTTCGATGCACCCGGGTCGCCAAACGCGAAATCCGTCAGTGCCATTGCGCTCAGAACGTCGAAATTAGTTAGGTTCCATTACTCATACCTCTAGGTTAAAACTCTAGATAGTGGTTCGGCCAATAGTGGTCGAAAGGGGATTAAAAATACAAGGTTACTATTCACAACTTAAGTTGTGGGACCCATTCTTCTTTGCTGTTTTGCGGAAGATCCGACCGTTGGATCGTCGACAAGTGAATATGAAACTTTTATGTTTCGTCGAAACGATCGCAATGGTACTCTCGGATTTTCGAGATCAGGCCCCGATCAAAAGTCAATATTTTAGGGCCACTGTTGCACTACTATCTACCAATTTTTGCTATTTAAATAATTCTGGAAATTATTTAAACCTGAATTCTGGATTTTAAAATCATGGTTACTACAAGGGAAGTCTCTCTGAGGGGTGAGCATGTTCCACATAACGTGCCATCCTTGACCAAATGACGTAAGGAATGTTTAAGTTTGCTCCCATTGCCGCTGTGGGGTTTCCAAGAAGATAAAGGAATAACATCCTATCCCACCGAAGAACCTTTGTATTCATATTTGGAAGGACGTTATAACAAACAATGAAGTTCAAGTAGCGATACTCTGGTCGAAGCTCTTTTGAAAAGACGGAGTTTCCTGCCGACATAGTATCTGGAAGACAGATTCCATCAACTACCACTCTCCAGGAGTTGGTGGTGAAGGTTTGACTCTTCAGATAATGAGCCCCATCAGCTCTGGCCGTCATTCCTAATGCCTCTCCAATCAGTTGAGGGGTTACTTTAATCTTAACATTCTTAACCAATGTTTGAAATTCTCGACGTCCACTCTCCTGATCAACTAGATAGCAAGCATTTTGATAAAACATCCTTACTGAGTGAAGACAATACCCAGTGGTCTCGGTAAAATTGCAAATGGGAGCAAGACCTGTCTGGTCATACAGAGTCCCAAATAGCGAAGAACGTTCCTTCAAGGCTTTGACATTAACATGTCTTTCGCCAATGCATTCCATGTTCTCAAAATCCTTTATCCTAGCAGAGCTGATAAAGTCTTGTGGAGGAGGCTGGCTAGCAACTGGTTGCTCAATAGAAATTCCTCGAGCACTCCCTCTCTTGCGGGCAACACTTTTTCTTTTTGTATTCACAGAAGTTTCTTCTATTGAAGCTTTTCCCTTTTCAGCAGCAGTAGGTGGAGCCTTAGATGTATCTGCAGGCGCTTTTCCTTTCGAAGCAGTGGGTGTAGTTGCTTCAACTTGAAGCTCATCCCAATCGATCGATTCCGTCTCAGAGTCCGTACCGGAATCATCCTTTGTTTTCTTCGCCTTCTTAGCCTTCTTGGGCTTGATAGTATCTCTTGTATGAACCATAGCAGCCAGAAGAAAAATGATCCAGGTGATCACCATTGCTACTAGTTTCTTGTGAGAAATAAGGTCCTGTGGGAAACAACTCAAGAACACGAAAAATTGTTAATTTTCAAAAATTTGAAAAATTGTACCCAAACAATCATTATCGTGTAGAGAGACTAAGAATCAAATTAGTTTTGCAAAAAGAATTTTAAAAATAGATCAAACGCATGATTTTCGAAAATTCCCATTATATGCCCTAAAACCGAAATTTTTGAAATCGAAGGCCAAAAATCTGTTTATCATTAGAATACCTAGCATATAATCAAAACTAATCTACCCAGAGTTCTTATTTCAAAAGAAATTTGATCAAAAACCATCCACAAACGAAAAAGATACAAAAATTTTATCACGTTTTGAGGAAGAATATGAAAAACTGTGAAAAACCGAGATTTTGATCAATAAAACTTACTTGGAATCGAAGAACTTGAGTTTGAAAGCTTCCAAGATGGATGAATTCTAGAGAGAGAAGCTCTGGAGACTTTTGAACAAAAGATTGAAGTAAAAAGCAATCAAAACCCTTTTGTTCTATATAAAATCCTAGCCGCGATCCGGATCAGTTCGTGATTCCGATCCGGATCGGCTACCCGCAGAGAATACCTGCGTTCGGGATCCGGATCGGCTTGTCCAATCCGGATCGGCTCCAACTTTTTCTTCAGAAAAAATCAGAAAAATTCTAGAAAAACCAGAAAAAGATTGTAAGCACTTTTGAGTATCAACTTTAAATGAAAATCATCGTTTCATACAACAAGAAATAGATTATGCCAAATCTATCAATAACATCCAACAAATGAAACGAAAATTTATAAAAATTAAATCCCTTAAAGTTGAACAACTTCAATTACATCTAACTTGATCTTATGAGTAATGTCTTTATCAAATCATCAATTCGGTAAAGAAAATGAAATACAAAGATCAATAGATGTCTGAAATCCCAGATAAGTTAGATAATATATCTAGTCAATTTATTGAAGAGAGTGGCTCTTTGAGCATCTTTCATTAAAATTCCCACCTTATACCAACCTTGAAATTTTGACAGAGTCAAGTATTTCAACATGCATTTTATTTAATCAAACTTAAAAAAAACTTGCTTGGTATACATGTGGTAGCTGCACACAGTACTCGGACGACCGAGGTGGTAGCTCTTTCCTCCATGTGGTGGTAGTTTTCACACTCCTCATTGGGATGTAACTCTTTCCACATCTTTTGAGCATAACACTTTTTCTTTGACTCCCCCTCAATTGGCTATCAATTATTTAAGATATAAAGTATTCAACCAAAAATTGATCTCGATTTCATACTCGACTAAACAGTCAAATAAGATAAAAACTATACCAAGAGATCATTGAGAGAGAAATTGACTTTGATCAACACAAAGATGATTTAATTCACATAAATGATCATTGCATCAAATGAATTATTATGATATCCAAAGCATAATAAATTTCTAAACATATAAAAAGATGCAGTTAAAGTCAATAAAACTAATGCTCAATTAATGTTCTATGTCTAAGCATATATAATGAACAAAAACACAAAAACAAAACCTAACCTAAACAAGAGTTTCAAAAAGAGGTTATTTCAAGGAAAGCATTCCAATTGCTTTACGCAAATGAATAAAACGTTTTTGATCCAAAGGTTTTGTTAAAAAGTCAGCTAATTGATCTTCAGTTGAAATGTAGGAAATTTGAAGAATATTTGATTCAACTAGCTCTCTAAGAAAATGATATCTAAGTTCAATGTGTTTTGTTCTTGAGTGCAACACAGGGTTTTTTGAAATGTTTATAGCACTAGTGTTGTCACATAAAACAGTTACCGAAGTTGCTGAAATCCGGAAGTCGCTCAACACGCTTTTCATCCAAATGAGTTGAGTTGAACAACTACCCGCTGAGATGTATTCCGCTTCGGCAGTCGAGAGTGCAATGCAGTTTTGCTTTTTACTATGCCATGCAACAAGGCAATGGCCAAGATAAAAACATGCACCACTCGTACTTTTCCGATCATCCACAGATCCTACCCAATCGGCATCTGAGTATCCAATAATATCTAGACTTGTTCCCATAGGATACCAAATTCCGAAATTAATGGTTCCTTTGATGTATCGGATGATCCGTTTCACCGCTTTCAGGTGAACCTCCTTTGGTGCTGATTGATATCTTGCGCAAATCCCAACACTAAAGGATATATCCGGGCGACTAGCTGTGAGGTAAAGTAGACTTCCAATCATACTGCGATAAAGTTTCTCGTCTACATTCTCACTAAGAGATTCACTTCCTAATCCCTTATTGCTAGTTCCCATAGGAGTAGGAAAATCTTTAGAATCTTCTAATCCGAATTTCTTTACCAACTCCTTTGCATACTTGGATTGACACAGATGGATGCCTTCACCATTTTGTTTCACTTGCAATCCAAGAAAGTATGTCAGTTCGCCCATCATTGACATCTCAAATTCGCTTTCCATGGTTTCAGCTAATTTAGAAGCATCATTATCCTTTGTTGCTCCAAATACAATGTCATCGACATAGATTTGTGCAACAATGAAGTTATTTTGATAATGCTTCACAAAGAGAGTCCTGTCTGCTCCCCCTCAAGTATAGCCCTTCTCCAAAAGGTGCTTTGTCAACCTTTCGTACCACGCTCGCGGTGCTTGTTTTAAACCGTAAAGAGCCTTTTTCAAACGAAAAACATGGTTAGGTAGTTTACAGTCTACAAAACCTTTCGGTTGAGCCACATAAACTTCCTCATTTAAAAACCCATTTAAAAACGCGCTCTTAACGTCCATTTGAAAGAGTTTTATTTTAAAGTGACAAGCAATAGCGAATAAGATACGAATGGACTCGAGTCTAGCTACAGGGGCGAACGTTTCATCAAAGTCTATACCTTCTATTTGAGAGTAGCCTTGAGCAACTAAACGTGCTTTGTTCCTGATGATGGTACCATCCTCATTTTTCTTGTTCTTGAAAATCCATTTAGTACCGATCACATTGTGTTGCTTCGGAGGCGTCGTTAATTCCCAGACTTTGTTGCGTTCAAACTGATGGAGCTCTTCCTGCATTGCTTCAATCCAGTAGTCATCCTGAAGAGCTTCATCGACGTTCTTTGGTTCGATCATGGAAACGTAACAAACGAATCCACAAACCAACTGTCTCCGAGTTTTGACTCCTTCTAATGGGTCTCCAATGATGTTTGATTCAGGATGATCCTTGGAGATGCGTAACGTTTGATGTAATGGAGTACTCGGAGGTACATGAGATGATTCCTGCACATCAGATAAACTTGAAGAACTATTAGATGCATCATTAATATTGGAAGTATTATCATGAGAAGATGTATTTACAGGAGTATCATCATCAAGAGAAATATCAGGGGTAGATTTATCAGATGCAAAGTGGAAAGCTTCGTCTACTTAACATTTATGGATTCTACGATCGTTTTAGATTCCAAGTTAAATACCCGATATGCTCTACTATTTGTAGAATAACCCATGAAAATCCCTTCGTCACTTCGAGAGTCAAATTTTCCAAGATTTTCGCGGTCACGTAAAATATAACACCGACTCCCAAAGATACGAAAATATTTGATGTTTGGCTTTCTACAAAACCATAGTTCATATGGTGTATTTAACGTTCTCGGGTGCAAATAAACTCGATTAATAACATAGATTGCAGTGTTCACAGCTTCAGCCCAAAAATATAACGGTAAATTTCGGCTATGAAGCATAACACGTGCCATCTCTTGTACAACCCTGTTTTTGTGCTCGATTACACCATTCTGTTAAGGTGTATAGGGTGCTGAGAATTCATGTTTAATGCCATTCGAAGAGCAAAAATCAATGAATTTAGAATTTATGAATTCTCCACCTCTATCACTTCTAACACGAATGATCTTTTCATTCTTTTCAATCATAATACGAAGGCAAATCTCGTGAAAAGAATCAAAAGTATCAGCTTTCTCTTTTAAAAATGCTACCCATGAGTATCTAGAGAAATCATCAACCAATAAGAAAATATACCATTTACCTTGTTGGGTTATATGTAATGTAGATCTAAATAGGGGAAAAAAACACCTAGAGTGGGGTGAATAGGTGTAAACGTATAAACACTCAAAAATCGTTGCGATAAAAACCCAATGCGGAAATAAAAATAACACGCAAGATTTTTACGTGGAAAACTCCATCACCGGAGTAAAAAACCACGGGACCGATAACACGGCAGAAATCCACTAGAATTAAAACACGTACAAGGTGATTTACCGTACACACTTACGACTCAACCTTTTCCATACGCTCCTAGAGGATCTTCTCCGCTCGCTCCGCGACGCTTCTCGAATCCACGATCTGCGCCCAACGCCGAATCCACGGCGTCCAACGTCGAATCCACGACGTCCGACCGAATCCACGGTCTTCACCCAATAGCACCCTTCGAATCCACGAACGTGCCTCGCACCGAATCCACGAGAGCGGTTGAACCTTGAATCCACAAGGACACGCGAATCCACGCGCCGATTTTGGGGAAATCGTTGTTTTTTGGGTGGTGATGATCCGTCGAATACTTAGATCAAAGATAGATCGGAAATACCATCTAAGTATTCATTAGTTTGATTCAACTCAAGATGTGAGTATGAAAACCTAGAATCAAACTAATCAATATAGATGAAGAAACATAAAGTATTCTCTAATGATTTCCTTTCTTCTCTATATGTGGATCTTAGGCCGTATGAAAATGATATATGAAAATGACGGCTATTTTCATTTCCAGCCTCATTTGGATTAACCCTAGAAAAAGAGTCATAGGGTCTATTTATAGGTTAGAAACATTTGGAAGGAGATAAGAATCAAAAACCTAACATTTCTGGAATTTTGACGGACGGCGATCCGGATTGGATTTGGGCGATCCGGATTGCAGTAGCAATAAAGACGGTTTCCAGAAAACAAACGTTCGGGATCCGGATCGGAATGCCTGATCCGGATCGTTCATACATTTCAGAAAACTCAACGTTCGGGATCCGGATCGTGAGATGCTGCGATCCGGATTGAAGTGATGTATGAAACAACAACCTTCGGGATCCGGATCGCTGACTCTGATCCGGATCCTGAACCTGTCCGAACACCAGTTTTTGATTTTTATGCAATTAAAAACTCTTCCAGGTGTTTCTACACTACAAGAAGTATTCGAATCACCAATAATCTTTAGTTAAACATACCTGATCCTTTTGAATTCTTCTTTCTTGAGATTGAGTTAAATGATCCAACTTTCTTCACCTTCAATCTTCAAGACTTGAACCTTTCACGAAACTACGCCAACTCAAATTCCGTAACAATCTCCCCCTTTGGCGGTTTCATGACAAAACACAGATCCACTAAAGAAAATTTGAAAAGATATTTTTGTTGCTATCACCATACAACAAAAATTTACAATGGAGATCCGAAAATTTAAAAACATGAGATAAACTCCTAAAACAGACTCTAGGCTTAGACATCTGTACTCTCTGCACAAAGAAATCATTCTTGACAAAAAGAGATCGTTAGATACCTCAAGAATATTTAGCATTCAAAACCTAACAGAGATAGAGTTTATGCTCACCATGACATTGAGTAATTCAGATATGTAATAAGATCACAATCAAACATTGACATATCTTCTAAGCAATAAAATTCCAAATGTCATGACTTTGCTTTGTTAGTAATCAAACAACTTGTTAGTAATAATACATGTCCAAATAGTTAGTCGAATAGTTAGTAGGAACATGCAACAAATCACAAGATAAAAACCAAAGTTGTGATACTTACCTTTCACCAAAGTCAAAGTTGAAATGATACTTACCTTGATGTTCACACATTCACATCAATCATTGTTCGAGTTCTCTCTAAACTCTCTCCCCCTTTTTGTCACAAACAAAGCCATAATTACAAAAATCAAGGAGAGTTAAATAGATCAGAATAAAGAAACGTGAGAGCTGAATAATAACAAAATCTTAAAAACCTGCAAAGGAAAAATTAGAAACAAAAGTTTATGCAGAGTCGTTGGAGCTGATACACCCAAGCTTCTGAAACATTTTCTTGATCCTTTTGTTCATAGAAGCTTGTTCCTTCTTAACTTCTTTGATATCCTCTCTCATTTCAGCGAAATCAGTAGCCATGCGTTCTTGCTCGTTTGAGAGTCGCTGTTGTTCCTTAAAGATTGAGCTAACCGACGCATCGTCATCAGACGTTGATGGAGGTGCTGGTTGTGCTGCCGGTGTAGAGGTTGTTGCTTGTTGTTGTTGAGCTCGTTGGCGGTGAGGAGGTATTATGGGATCATCTGGCTTCGTCGAGAGAGACTTCACAATTGTTGTCTCATTAATGGTGCCCAAACTGTACATGTAAGAGCTTGCGCTCGTATCGACTTTATACTTTTTGAGGATGCGCATGATTATCATTGGGTATGGTAGTCTCTCTGTGGGGTGAGAGTGTTCCACATACCGCGCCATCCTTGACCAAATGAGATAAGGAATATTCAAGTTTGCTCCCATCAATGCGGCCGGGTTTCCAAGAAGATAAAGGTATAACATTCTGTCCCATCGAAGAACCTTCGTATTCATGTTGGGAAGAATGTTGTAGCAGACAATGAAGTTTATATACCGATACTCTGGTCGAAGCTCTTTAGAGAAAACAGAATTTCCGGTCGACCGAGTATTTGGAAGACATATTCCATTAACTATAACTCTCCAAGAGTTGTCGTTGAAGCTTTGAGTTTTTAGGTAATGGAGTCCATCAGCTCTGGCTGTCATACCTAGCACAACTCCAATCAGCTGGGGCGTGACTTTGATTTTGATATTTTTAACCAAAGTGTGAAATTCTCGACGTCCATCCTCGTGATCAATCAGACTTGCAGCGTTTTGATAAAACATTCGAACTGAGTGTGGACAGTACCCAGTAGTCTCAGGGAAGTTGCAAATTTGAGCAAGACCAACTTGGTCAAACAAAGTCCCAAAGACTGCAGATCGTTCCTTCATTGGTTTGACATTGACATGTCTCTCCCCAATGCATTCCCTCTTCTCAAAATCCTTGATTCTTTCGGAGCTGATGAAGTCTTGTGGATGAGGCTGCCTAGCAACTGGTTCCTCAATGGTAATTCCCTGAGCACTGCCTCTTTTTCTTGCACCGGTTTTTCTTTTTGTTCCAATTGAACTTGGTTCCATAGGGGCTTTTCCTTTTTCAGCTGCAGTAGGCTTTGAAGCTTCAGCAGTTGCTTTCCCTTTGGAGACAATGGGAGCAGCTTGCTCGATTTCGATGTTATCCCAGTCGATCGACTCCGTCTCTGATTCAGTGTCGGAATCATCCTTGGTCTTCTTCGCTTTCTTAGCCTTCTTAGGCTTGACAGTATCCTTGGTATGAACCATGGCAGCAAGTAGGAAAATAATCCAAGTGATCACCATTTTGATTGATAGTGAAAAATATATCCTGTGAAGACCAACTCAAGAACACATGAAAAATTGTTAATTTTCAAAAATTTGAAAAATTGTACCCAAACAATCATAATCATGTAGAGAGACTAAGAATCAAATTAGTTTTGCAAAAGGACTTTTAAAATTAGATCAATTGCATGATTTTCGAAAATCCTCATTATATGCCCTAAAACCGAAATTTTAGAAATCGAAGCCTAAAAATCCGTTAATCAGGAGAATACATAGCATATAATCAAAACTAATCTACCCAGAGTTCTTATTTCAAAAGGAATTTGATCAAAAACCATCCACAAACGAAATCGATCCAAGAAATTCATCACGTTTGAGGAGGAAAAAGAAAAACGGTGAAAAACCGAGATTTTGATCAATAAAACTTACTTGTATTCGAAGAACTTGAGTTTGGAAAGCTCCAAGGTGCAATATTTCTAGAGAGAGAGGCTCTAGAGACTTGAGAACAAAAGATTAAGGTAAAAGAAATCAAAACCCTTTTGTTCTTTATAAAACCCTAGCCGCGATCCGGATCAGTTCATGATTGCGATCCGGATCGGCTACCCACAGTGAAAGACTGCGTTCGGGATCCGGATCGGCAGGTCCAATCCGGATCGTCTGCCCGCAGAAGAATATCTGCGTTCGGGATCCGGATCGGCAGGTCCAATCCGGATCGGCTCCAACTTTTTCATTAGAAAAATTTCAGAGAAATTCAAGAAAAACCAGAAAAAGATTGTGAGCACATTTGTGTATCAACTTTAAACAAAAATCATCGTTTCATACAACAAGAAATAGATTATACCAAATCTATCAATAATATCCAAAAATGAAACGAGAATTTACAAAAATTAAATCCCTTTAAGTTGAACACCTTCAATTACATCTAACTTGATCCTATGAGTAATGCCTTTATCAAATCATCAATTCAGTAAAGAAAATGAAATACAAAGATCAATAGATGTTTGAAATCCCAAATATGGTAGATAATATATCTAGACAATCTGTTGAAGAGAGTGGCTCTTTGAGCATCTTTCTTTAAAATCCCACCTTATACCAACCTTGAAATTTGACGGAGTCAAGTATTTCAACGTGCATTTTACTTAATCAAAAAAATTGAACAACCATGCTTGGTATACATGTGGTAGCTGCACACAATACTCGGACGACCGAGGTGGTAGCTCTTTCCTCCATGTGGTGGTAGTTTTCACACTCCTCATTGGGATATAACTCTTTCCACATCTTTTGAGCATTTTACATTTCTTTGACTCCCCCTCAATTGGCTATCAATTATTTAAGATATAAAGTATTCAACCAAAAATTGATCTCGATTTCACACTCGACTAAGCAGTCAAATAAGATAATGACTATACCAAGAGATCATTGAGAGAGAAATTGATTTTGATCACTCAGAAGATGATTTAATTAACATAAATGATCATTGCAACAGTGAAATATTATGATGGCAAAAGCATAATAAATTTCTAAATGTGCGAAAAGATGCAATTAAAGTCAATTATGATCTATGCTCAAATAATGTCCTATGTACAAACATAGATAAAGAACAAAACAAAATAAAAACAAAACCTATCCTAAGCAAAGGTTTCAAAAAGAAGTTTATTTCAAGGAAACCATTCCAATTGCTTTTCGCAAATGAATAAAACGTTTTTGATCCAAAGGTTTTGTCAAAATGTCAGCTAATTGATCCTCAGTTGAAATATATGAAAGTTGAAGAGTATTTGATTCAACTAGCTCTCTAAGAAAATGATATCTAAGTTCAATATGTTTTGTTCTAGAGTGCAACACAGGGTTTTTAGAAATGTTAATTGCACTTGTGTTGTCACAAAGAATTGTTACCGAAGATGCTGAAATTCGGAAGTCGCTCAATACGCTTTTCATCCAAATGAGTTGAGTTGAACAACTTCCAGCTGAAATGTATTCCGCTTCGGCAGTCGAGAGTGCTATGCCATTCTGTTTTTTACTGTGCCATGCAACAAGGCAATGACCAAGATAGAAGCATGCACCACTCATGCTTTTCCGATCATCCACTGATCCTGCCCAATCGGCATCTGAGTATCCAACAATATCCAAACTTGTTCCCATAGGATACCAAATTCCGAAATTAATTGATCCTTTGACGTACCGGATGATCCTTTTCACCGCTTTCAGGTGAACCTCCTTTGGTGCTGATTGATATCTCGCGCAAATCCCAACACTAAAGGATATATCCGGGCGACTAGCCGTGAGGTAAAGTAGACTTCCAATCATACTTCGATACAGTTTCTCGTCTACATTCTCACTTTGTGATTCACTTCCAAGTCCCTTGTGGCTAGTTCCCATTGGAGTCGGAAAATCCTTCGAATTTTCAAGATCAAACTTTTTAACCAACTCCATTGCATACTTGGATTGACTCAATTGAATACCTTCATTATTTTGTTTAATTTGCAATCCAAGGAAATAAGTCAATTCGCCCATCATGGACATCTCAAATTCGCTTTCCATGGTCTCCGCGAATTTAGAAGCATCATTATCTCTTGTTGCGCCAAATACAATGTCATCGACATAGATTTGTTGTGACACCCCCGGAATTTGGATTAGTCCTCTATATAAATGATATAATAGGACTAAATCTCTAACCCGGCTATAGCATTTTGGATGGTAGCAAGATCCAAGAGGAACATGAGAGTTAAGCGTGCTAGAGCTAGAGTAGTTCTAGGATGGGTGACCCCCTGGGAAGTGGGGCGTCACAGTTGGTATCAGAGCCATTCACCAGCCGGAAATGTGAGATGAGTCTCGGCTGAGCCAGGGTTATATAGCGGGTAGAGCGAGGCTCCCCGGCTAATGACCGTTGTGAGTGGAGTGAAGCTCCTCACAAGGTCGGCTAAGGCTAGCGAGACGAGTCTCACATCGCCTGGTGCTTGTGAGTGTGCTTGAGCCTGACGTGGACGTCAGGGCTTAAAGGGGGGAAGAATGTGACACCCCCGGAATTTGGATTAGTCCTCTATATAAATGATATAATAGGACTAAATCTCTAACCCGGCTATAGCATTTTGGATGGTAGCAAGATCCAAGAGGAACATGAGAGTTAAGCGTGCTAGAGCTAGAGTAGTTCTAGGATGGGTGACCCCCTGGGAAGTGGGGCGTCACATTTGTGCTACAATGAAATTGCTTTGATAATGCTTCACAAAGAGAGTCCTGTCAGCTCCCCCTCGAGTATAGCCCTTCTCCAAAAGGTGCTTTGTCAGCCTTTCGTACCATGCTCGCGGTGCTTGTTTCAGACCGTAAAGAGCCTTTTTCAAATGAAAAACATGGTTAGGTTGTTTATGGTCCACAAAACCTTTCGGTTGAGCCACATAAACTTCCTCATTTAAAAACCCATTTAGAAACGCGCTCTTAACGTCCATTTGAAATAATTTGATTTTAAAATGACAAGCAATAGCAAATAGTATACGAATGGACTCGAGTCTAGCTACAGGGGCGAATGTTTCATCAAAGTCTATACCTTCTACTTGAGAGTAGCCTTGAGCAACTAATCGTGCCTTGTTCCTGATGATAGTACCATCCTCATTTTTCTTGTTCTTGAAAATCCATTTGGTACCTATCACATTATGTTGCTTTGGAGGCTTCGTTAATTCCCAGACTTTGTTTCGCTCAAATTGATGGAGCTCTTCCTGCATTGCTTTAATCCAGTAGTCATCCTGAAGAGCTTCATCTATGTTCTTTGGTTCGATTAAAGATACGTAGCAAGCAAATCCACAAACCAACTGCCTCCGAGTTCTAACTCCTTCTTGTGGATCTCCAATGATGTTTGATTCAGGATGATCCTTTGAGATTCGTAGCGTTTGTTGAAACGGAGTACTCAGAGGTATATGAGATGATTCCTGCACATCAGATAAACTTGAAGAACCATTAGATGCATCATTAATATTGGAAGTATTATCATGAGAAGATGCACTTACAGGTGTATCATCATCTAGAGAGATATCGAGGGTAGATTTTTCAGATGCAAAGTGAAAAGCTTCATCTACTTTAACATTTATAGATTCTACAATCGTTTTAGATTCGATGTTAAATACTCGATATGCTCTGCTATTTGTAGAATAACCCAAAAAGATCCCTTCGTCACTTCGAGAGTCAAACTTTCCAAGATTTTCACGGTCACGTAAAATGTAACATCGACTCCCGAAGATACGAAAGTATTTGATATCCGGTTTTCTACTAAACCACGGCTCATATGGTGTATTTAAAGTTCCTGGGCGCAAATACACTCGATTAATGACATAGACAGCGGTGTTCACAGCTTCAGCCCAAAAATGTAGCGGTAAATTCCGGCTATGAAGCATCACACGCGCCATCTCTTGAACAACCCTGTTTTTGCGCTCAACAACACCATTCTGCTGAGGTGTATAGGGTGCTGAGAATTCATGTTTTATGCCGTTGGAAGTACAAAAATCAATGAATTTGGAATTTATGAATTCTCCACCTCTATCACTCCTAACACGAATGATCTTTTCATTCTTTTCAATCATAATACGATGGCAAATCTCATGAAAAGAATCAAACGTATCAGCTTTCTCTTTTAAAAATGCTACCCAAGAAAACCTAGAGAAATCATCAACCAATAAGAAAATATACCATTTACCTCCCAAAGATGGTTGACGGGTCGGCCCCATTAAATCCATGTGCAAAAGTTCCAAAGGCCGTTTTGTACCTACGTGGTTCAAGTTCTTGTGTGCAGTCCTAGACTGTTTTCCCTTTTGGCAACCACCACACACAACGTTTTGTTTAAATAAAAGTTTTGGAACCCCCTTGACCACGTCCTTGTTTGAAATTCTAGCAAGTTCCTTAAAATTTAAGTGACCTAGCCTCTCATGCCAAAGTGTTTCATTATCCAAAGAAACTAGGTTACATTTTTCAGAAAACTTATTAGGAACAACATAACAATTGTTTTCAGATCTAACCCCTTTCAGAAAGAATACATGGTCCTTATCAGTTACAACACATTCAACAGATGAAAAGTTAACTGAAAAACCATTGTCGCAAAGTTGACTTATGCTGATGAGGTTAGTCTTAAGGCCATCAACAAATAACACATTATTTAGAACCGGGCCATCTGGAATAGCTACTGTTCCTCTTCCAACAATTTTGGAAGATCGACCGTCTCCGAAAACAACGAGTCCTCCGGAGATTTTCTCAAGATTTTAAAAACTATTTTTGTCACCGGTCATGTGACGCGAACACCCGCTATCCAGATACCAAGACGAACTATCATATGCATGCAAGGAAACATTGGTAACAAGACAAGGGTAGATTTCACCTTTGCGCATCCAAACCTTTTTGGAATGCGTCGGTAATGGTAGTGAAGTTAAATGCCTAGGTGAAAGCGTCTTGTTAAAACGATTGCTGCTCCTTGATGAAGTCGTCTTGCGCGGTAAACTACTAAGGTTCTTTTCCTTCAATTGATTTGCAATTGATTTTCGAGGAATCACCTTTGTGGTAGTCATTGCAATAGGTGTTTGAGGTGAGCGTTTGACTCCCGTCTTGCAATGTCTTCTTATGTGCCCTGAAACACCACAACGAAAACATACCTTAGATCTTGACGATCCCAAAGAGGATGAAGTAAGTTTGTTGTCGTTGTTTGTCTTGAATTCCGGTGTCGGAGGAGGAGATACCGACTGAGGCACAAAAACTGTCCCACTCGAACTTGGACTGTTTCCAGTTTGAGTGTACCCGAGGCCGAACCGATTTGTTTGACCAAGACCAAGAAGCCTATCCAACTTACTCCTTCCTGAAGAGAATCGCCTCAAGTCATCATTGAGTTGGAAAATGGTCTTTGTCATTTCCAGATTATCCTGTCGAGCCTCATTGTAGAGCTTTGAGAAGTGATCCGCTTTATCCACCAGTTTTGTATGTTCCTTCTCAAAAAGCTCATTGGACTCTTGAAGGGAAACATTTACTTTTATCAGATTTTTCCTTTCCACTTCAAGAGCGTTTGAGAGAGAAGTTGCTCTTTTTGCTTCTTCTTCGAGATCATGCACTCTCCCTCTCAAACTCTTGTTTTGCTTAGCCACTTTCTTTGAATCCCTCAAAAGTCTGTGGTAGGCTAAGGCAAAATCTTCACCTTCCGAATCATCCGATTCGTTGTCCGTTGCAATCTTTTCAACAGTGGAGTTGGACAATGACTCGGATGTACTTGCCATAAAGCACATGAAGGGTGAAGATATGGACGCGTGGAATGCCGTGGAGCCCTTTTCTTCATCACTTGAAGACGACTCATTTGACGTTGAGTTGTCATCCCAAGTGACGACTTGCATCGCCTTCTTCTTTGCCGGATACTTGTTGGGACACTCCGTTGCAATGTGGCCGTAGCCTCGACATTTGAAGCATTGTAGTTGTCCCTCTGAACTTTTCTTATCCTTTGAGAAGTTCTCTTGCTTTCTTGACTTGTAACTTGAAGTACCCTTGCCTTTGTTCGACTTTCCGAAGGATTGAGATTTACTTGAATTACCCCTTCGAAAGTTGCGGCGAAACTTCCTTGTCAAGAGAGCGAGCTGCTTCTCAAATTCCTCCATAGAAAGATTCTCGTCATCGTTTGAGGATGATGTATCCGCGTCTTCTTCCTTAGTTGTTTTCAACGCATAACCTGAAGACTTAGAAGAGGATGCTTTTCCAGAAGAATTGTTAGTAGTAAATGTCATTTCATAAGTTTGTAATGAACCAACTAATTCTTCTACACGCATTTCGTCCGGGTGTTTAATAGTTTCAATGGCAGTAACCTTTGGGCGAAATCGTTCAGGAAGAGTTCTTAAGATCTTTCTTACAACCTTAAATTCTGGAATCTTCTCTCCCAGGTTAGCACATGAGTTTACGATGTCTTGCAATCGTGTATAGTAGTCCGTGAAAGATTCATTTTCTGCCATTAAGATAGAGTCAAACTTGCTCGTAAGCATTTGCAGTTTCTGAATCTTCACGAGGTTAGTTCCCTCATGCGTAACCTGAATAACATCCCAGATTTCTTTCGCAGTCTCACATGCCGAGACGCGAGAGAATTCAGTTTGAGATAAGGCATTAAAAATAGCATTAATTCCCTTGTCATTGTAAGAAGATGAATCTAACTCTTCCTTGGTCCATTTCGACCTAGGTTTTAAGGTGCGAACATCAGAGATAGTTTCAGTTGGATTAGACCATCCTAATTCAATTGATTGCCACACCCTTTCGTCGATGGAAATTAAAAAGGCTTTCATTCGTACTTTCCAGTACGCATAATTTGTTCCATCAAAGAAAGGGGGTCGATTGATGTTTCCACCTTCAACCATTGTTTACAACCCTATTCCCGCTCTGATACCACTTGTTGGGTTATATGTAATGTAGATCTAAATAGGGCAAAAAAAATACCTAGAGGGGGGTGAATAGGTGTAAACGTATAAACACTCAAAAATCGTTGCGATAAAAACCCAATGCGGAAATAAAAATAACACGCAAGATTTTTACGTGGAAAACTCCATCACCGGAGTAAAAAACCACGGGACCGATAACACGGCAGAAATCCACTAGAATTAAAACACGTACAAGGTGATTTACCGTACACACTTACGACTCAACCTTTTCCATACGCTCCTAGAGGATCTTCTCCTCTCGCTCCGCGACGCTTCTCGAATCCACGATCTGCGCCCAACGCCGAATCCACGGCGTCCAACGTCGAATCCACGACGTCCGACCGAATCCACGGTCTTCACCCAATAGCACCCTTCGAATCCACGAACGTGCCTCGCTCCGAATCCACGAGAGCGGTTGAACCTTGAATCCACAAGGACACGCGAATCCACGCGCCGATTTTGGGGAAATCGTTGTTTTTTGGGTGGTGATGATCCGCCGAATACTTAGATCAAAGATAGATCGGAAATACCATCTAAGTATTCATTAGTTTGATTCAACTCAAGATGTGAGTATGAAAACCTAGAATCAAACTAATCAATATAGATGAAGAAACATAGAGTATTCTCTAATGATTTCCTTTCTTCTCTATATGTGGATCTTAGGCCGTATGAAAATGATATATGAAAATGACGGCTATTTTCATTTCCGGCCTCATTTGGATTAACCCTAGAAAAAGAGTCATAGGGTCTATTTATAGGTTAGAAACATTTGGAAGGAGATAAGAATCAAAAACCTAACATTTCTGGAATTTTGACGGACGGCGATCCGGATCGGATTTGGGCGATCCGGATTGCAGTAGCAATAAAGACGGTTTCCAGAAAACAAACGTTCGGGATCCGGATCGGAATGCCTGATCCGGATCGTTCATACATTTCAGAAAACTCAACGTTCGGGATCCGGATCGTGAGATGCTGCGATCCGGATTGAAGTGATGTATGAAACAACAACCTTCGGGATCCGGATCGCTGACTCTGATCCGGATCCTGAACCTGTCCGAACACCAGTTTTTGATTTTTATGCAATTAAAAACTCTTCCAGGTGTTTCTACACTACAAGAAGTATTCGGATCACCAATAATCTTTAGTTAAACATACCTGATCCTTTTGAATTCTTCTTTCTTGAGATTGAGTTAAATGATCCAACTTTCTTCACCTTCAATCTTCAAGACTTGAACCTTTCACGAAACTACGCCAACTCAAATTCCGTAACATACCTCCCAAGGATGGTTGACGTGTCGGCCCCATAAGATCCATATGCAGTAATTCCAAGGGCCGTTTAGTACCAACATGGTTCAAGTTCTTGTGTGCAGTCCTAGATTGTTTTCCCTTTTGACAACCACCACACACAATGTTTTGTTTAAGTGAAAGTTTAGGAACCCCCTTGACCACGTCTTTGTTTGAAATTCTAGCAAGTTCCTTAAAATTTATGTGACCTAGCCTTTCATGCCAAAGTGTTTCATAATTCAAAGAGACTAAGTTACAATTTTCAGAAATTTTATTAGGAACAACATAACAATTGTTTTCAGATCTAACCCATTTTAAAAGAAAACGTGGTCCTTATCAGTTACAATGCATTCAACAGATGAAAAATTAACTGAAAAACCATTGTCACAAAGTTGACTGATACTTATGAGGTTAGTCTTAAGGCCATCAACAAATAACACATTATTTAGAATCGGGCCATCTGGAATAGCTACTGTTCCTTTTCCAACAATTTTGGAAGACTGACCGTCTCCGAAAACTACAAGTCCTCCAGAGATTTTCTCAAAATTTTGAAAATAGTTTTTGTCACCGGTCATGTGACAGGAACAACCGCTATCCAGATACCAAGACGAATTATCATATGCATGCAAGGAAATATTTGTAACAAGATAAGGGAAGACTTCACATTTGCGTACCCAAACCTTTCGAGCGTTGGTGTACGCCGAAAATGATTGTGAAGTTGACACCTTTGGTGAAAGCGTCTTGAATGATCCATCGCTTTTCCTTGACGTCGTCGTCTTGTTTGATGAACTACCGAGGCTCTTTTCCTTCGAATAATTTGCATTTGATTTTCGAGGAATTGCCTTTTTGGTAGTCGTTGCAAGAAGTGCTTGAGTTGAGCGTTTGGCTCCCATCTTGCAATTTCTTCTTATGTGCCCTGCAATACCACAACGAAAACATACCTTGATGCTTGACGATTCCGAAGAGGGGGAAGTAGGTTTGTTGTCGTTGTTTGTCGTCAATTCCGGTGTCGGAGGAGGAGATACCGACTGGGGCACAAAGACTGTCCCAACCGAACTAAAATTGTCGTTAGTTCGATTGTATCCGAGGCCGAACTTGTTTGATTGACCAAGACCAAGAAGCTTATCCAACTTACTCCTTCCTGATGAAAATCGCTGTAAGTCATCCTTGAGTTGGAGAATGGTCTCTGTCATTTCCAATTTTTCCTGTCGAGCCTCGCCGTTGAGCTTCAAGAAGTAATTCGCTTTGTTCACCATATCTACATAATTCTTCTCGAATTGCTCATTGGACTCTTGAAGTGAAGCATTTGCTTTTATCAGATTATCCCTTTCCACTTCAAGATTGGTCGAGAGAGAAGTTACCCTTTTTACTTCTTCTTCGAGATCCTGCAATCTCCCTCTCAACCCCTTGTTTTGCCTAACCAGTTTCTTTGAATCCCTCAAAAGTCTGTGATAGGCTAGAGCAAAGTCTTCACCTTCTGAGTTATCCGATTCATCGTCCGTTGCAATCTTTTCAACAGTGGAGTTGGACAATGACTCGGATGTATTAGCCATTAAGCACATGAAGGGTGAAGATGTGGACGCGTGGAACGCTGTTGCGTTATCTTCTTCATCACTTGACGATGACTCATTTGACGATGAAGTGTCATCCCAAGTGACGGCTTGCATCGCTTTCTTCTTTGACGGATTCTTATTAGGACACTCCGTTGAGATATGGCCGTACCCTCGGCACTTGAAGCATTGGACTTGTCCTTCTGAGCTTTTCTTATCCTTAGAAAAACCCTCTTGCTTTCTTGGTTTGAAACTTGAAGAACCTTTGCCTTTCTTTGACTTTACGAAGGATGGAGTTTTGCTTGAGTTACCCCTTCGAAAGTTTCGGCGAAATCTTCTTGTCAAGAGAGCAAGCTGCTTCTCAAAGTCCTCCATAGATAAATTCTCGTCATCGCCTGAGGAGGATGAATCCGCGTCTTCTTCTTTTGTAGTTTTCAAAGCAAAACCTGAAGACTTAGAAGAGGATGCCATTCCAGAAGAATAGTTAGTAGGAAAAGTCATTTCATAAGTTTGTAATGAACCAACTAATTCTTCTACACGGATTTCGTCCGGGTGTTTAATAGTTTCAATGGCTGTAACCTTGGAACGAAATCTTTCAGGAAGAGTTGTTAATATTTTTCTTACAATTTTAAATTCTGGAATCTTCTCTCCCAAGTTAGCACATGTGTTTACGATGTCTTGCAATCGTGTATAGTAGTCTGTGAAAGATTCATTTTCTGCCATGAAAATGGAGTCAAACTTGCTCGTAAGCATTTCCAGTTTCTGAATCTTCACAAGGTTAGTTCCCTCATGCGTAACTTGAAGAACATCCCAGATTTCTTTCGCAGTCTCACATGCCGAGATGCGAAAGAACTCTGTTTGCGACAAAGCATTAAATAAAGCGTTAATCCCTTTGCCATTGTAAGAAGAAGAATCTATCTCTTCCTTGGTGCATTTCGACCTAGGTTTGATGGTGCGAACATCAGCAAGAATTTCAGTTGGATTAGACCATCCTAATTCAATTGATTGCCACACCCGTTCGTCGATGGAAATTAAAAAGGCTTTCATCCGTACTTTCCAGTAAGCATAATTTGTTCCATCGAAGAACGGGGGTCTGTTGATGTTTCCACCTTCAACCATTGTTTACAACCCTATTCCCGCTCTGATACCACTTGTTGGGTTATGTATAATTGGATCTAAATAGGGGAAAAAACACCTAGAGGGGGGTGAATAGGTGTAAACAATAAACACTCAAAAATCTTTGCGATATAAAACCCAATGCGGAAAAATAAATAACACGCAGAGATTTTTACGTGGAAAACTCCAAACCGGAGTAAAAAACCACGGGACCGATAACACGGTGAAATCCACTAGAATTAAACACGTACAAGGTGATATACCGTACTCACAGACGACTCAACCTTTTCCATACGCTCCTAGTTGATCTTCTCCGCTCGCTCCACGACGCTTCTCGAATCCACGATCTGCGTCCAACGCCGAATCCACGACGTCCGACCGAATCCACGGTCTTCACCCAGTAGCACGCTTCGAATCCACGAACGTACCTCGCTCCGAATCCACGAGAGCGGTTGCACCTTGAATCCACAAGGCCACGCGAGTCCACGCGCCGATTTTTGGGAAATCGTTGTTTTTGGGTGGTGATGATCCGCCGAATACTTAGATTAGAAATAGATCGGAAATACCATCTAAGTATTCATTGATTTGATTCTACTCAAAATGTGAGTATCAAAACCTAGAATCAAATCAATCAATATAGATGAAGAAATATAAGATTAAATCTATTGATTTCCTTTCTTCTCTATTTGTGGATCTATCTATTTCGGTCATCTTTTTCCCTTTTTCTTGGTTACCCTAAAAGATGAATTAAAGGGTCTATTTATAGGTTAGAAACCATTGGAAGAGGATAAGAATCAAAAACTAACCTTTTCTGGAATTTTTCAGGATGGCGATCCGGATCGGAATTCGGCGATCCGGATTGCAGTAGCGAGACAGACAGTTTCCAGAAAAACAAAGGTTCGGGATCCGGATCGAAGTGCCTGATCCGGATCGTTCATACAATTTCACCAAACACCAACGTTCAGGATCCGGATTGAAAAGCCTGATCCGGATCGTTCATAAATCATGGTAAAACCAGTGTTCGGGATCCGGATCAAAGGAGGCTACGATCCGGATTGAATTTGTGTATGAACAAACACACTTCGGGATCCGGATCGAAGTGTCTGATCCGGATCCTGAACATGTCCCATGTCCAGTTTTTTATTTTTATGCAATTAGAAATTCATCCAAGTGTTTCTACACTATAAGAAGTATTCGGATCACCAAAGATAATTAGTTAAACATACCTGATCCTTTTGAATTCTTCTTTCATGAGATTGAGTTATATGATCCAACCTTCTTTATCTTCAATCTTCAAGACTTAACCGACTTCACGAAATACGCCAACTTAAATTCCGTAACAGGCCTCTCTATTTATAGATTATTATATAAAATCCTATTCTAATTAGATATCCTATCTAATTAGATTTATCTTTATCACAATTTAAACAACCAAACATATTAGATAATCTAATTCTAACTAATTAGCATTATCTTTAACACTCCCCCATAATGCTAATGTTCTTCACACCGATCTTCTATCGGCAAAATATGGATTTTTCCAATGGTAGCGGCTTTGTGAAAATATCGGCCATCTGTTTTTTGGTAGAGCAGTGTGAAAACTCGACTTGACCGTTAGCGATCTGTTCACGAATAAAATGATGTCGCAGTTCGATGTGTTTGGTTCGGCTGTGATGAATTGGATTTTTCACTATTGCGATAGTCGATTGATTATCGCAATAAATTACAGTTGGATCTATTTGCTCGTATTTCAAATCTGTTAAGATTCGCCACATCCAGATTGCTTGACATGTAGCAGCCATAACTGTAATGATCTGGATCTCCGCTGAAGGGTTACAGTGTGATCAACGGCTTCTGGAGACTTATTCGGTGTGATGGAGGTGTTTGTCCGCGAATCGGACTCGAGGAATGGACCCCGCGTGAAAAATGGATCAAGTTTGCCTTTCGGACGCCTTCATCGAAAAATAGAAGTGGTTTTCACGCAAAACAAAGGTCGGATCTGGATTTAGCGCGGAAAAATGATGGAAAATAGCTATTTGTGTAGAGTACCGGGATTTCGGATAGTGCACCGACCTCGCAAGAAGGCGTGATGTGGAGGATTTACTTTGGACGAGTCCAAATCATGGTTACAGATGAGTTCGGGTTGATTCGGATATACGCGGAAGCCCCAGCTTGATTCGGGGTTTTCCGGGCATTGTGCGCTGATAGAGGACTGGCTTCGGGGAAGCCTCGACTTCACAGTGGAGTGCAGGAAAATTAGAAATACTTGGAACAGGTATATTTTCAGATTACAGCGGAGTTCGGGAGGTTCCGGATTGACGCGGAGGACACGAGGGTGAAAAGTGAGTTGGAACTAGTAATTTTGGAGCCGGTTTTTGGATTGAGCACACCGACTCCACAGTTGAGCTTTTTGAGTTGGAAAAACTGTGGACATGTGTATTTTCATATTACAGCGGAGTTCGGGAGGTTTCGGGCCGGTGCGGAGACTCCGAAGGTAAAAAATGACCTGAAGTTGGCTAAAAAGGTAATTAATTAATTAAATTTAATTTAGTTGCTTATTTCTTGTCTGTAATGGATTAAAGAAAGAAAATGAAATAATTGAAAGAGGGATTGGAATTAGTGGATTTAAATATTAAGGGTGTTAGATATTTTTTTTTTGGTGTGGGAATATTTAACTATTTCCCCTCCACCCTTAATTAGTAGCCACCACTAATTAAGTAGTGGCCACGTCACCTCTCTCCTCCAACCTGCAACAGAGGATATGCTATGAAACAGAGGAATGGAAGATAGAGAGAAAAGAAAGAAGATGGAGAAGATGGAGTAGTGAAATGGGTTGGTAGATGAGGATTTGGACGGAGGTGTTGGTCAGGTCCTTCTGGTGGCTGTGTGAAGCCGAGCGGAGCGGTGAGCGCACGCGTCGACCCTCTTGTTAAGGTACGTTCGATTTCCTTGTTTTTCAGGTGGAGGGAGAGAGGTCTTCGTTTGAGTTTTTTTTTTTTGGGTTTTGTGTGTTGTGGCTGTGAGGTGGTGGCCGCGCAGGGCGCGCTACAGGTGCTGCGCAACTAGCCGGCGCGGCAGCTGACGCGCGCTGGCAGCGGGCGCATGCAAGCGCTGCGCAGGCTGGCGCGGGCGCGCGCTGCGCACAGCTCCGCGCAGGTGCGTGCTGCGCACAGCGCGCGCGGGCGCGCGCTGCGCATGGTGCGCAGCGACCGCGCGCTGCGCACACCGCGCAGTGGGCGCGCGCTGCGCACAGCGCGCTGCGCATGGAGCGCAGCTGGCCGCGCGGCGGGCCCGGGCACCGCGCGGCGGGCCCGGGCACCGCGCGGCGGGCTCGGGCAGCGCACCGGCAGCACCCGGGTTGCAGCGGCATCGGCGACGGCGCCACGCGCAGCGGCGCGAGCGTGGGCGTTTCCTCGCTTGGGCGAGCGGCGTTTTCGCGGCCGGTGGGCCGCGTGCGCGCGCGCGCCGAGGCTCGTGGCTGCCCGGGTTCCGAGAGGGTTTCGTGTGGATCGCTATTGATATGTTTTTTTTTGCCCTTTTTGCTCTCTTAGGACATCGCCTGGATGCGAGATTTCCGGCAGGGCGCCGTGCGGAGCGCGGATCGCGTGTGCGGCATTTGGTCTATGTTGCTGGTTGTTTTTGCTGTGGGGAGCTGCAGGGAGTTGGTTGGTGTGTGTTTTTCCCTTGAAGTATAATTGAAACAGGTGAAGTTTTGTATGGTGCTTAAGTGAAGCTTTTGTGTAAGTGTTGGGTGTTGGTTATGTTTGTGGGTGTGCAATGGGAGCAAGTATTATTGGGCTGAAGCTTATGAGTAATTTGTTGGAGAGCCGTTATTGTGCTGTGAGTGTGGGAGTGCCTGTGATTTCTTATGAGTGTGAACAAGTGAGCACTTATTTATGGATGTGCAGATTTCTTTAATGGATTTAGATTTATGAAGTTGGCCTTATGAGCTTGATTTTTAGTGTAAGCTGCTAGTGTTGTTGGTGGAGTTTCATGGCAGCCTTTTTCTCTACTACCTTAAGCAGTATGTATTGGAGGTGAGTCTGTGTTATTTTGGTGCTTTGGTGGTGGTTGTGGTGTACTTGAGCCCTTGTTTGCTTTGTGATTTTGGCCGTAGAGTGACCCGGTTGCGCGCAGATTTATGTGGGGACTTGATGGAAATTATTTGAGCTACCGGGGATTTTTTTTTTCCGGATTCGCGGCAGTGTGCGCGCGCGAGGCACGAATTTCGAGGTTTCGTCGGTTTGAGGATCCGGCGCTTCACCGACTACAGCGATTGCCAGCGGAAAAGCGTTCCAGGTGGGTTGGAATTTCTCCAAAATTTCTGGAATGCCCTTTAATGCTATTGAACGCAAGTTGATCATGTTTATCTTGCTATTTTTCACTGTTTTTAATCTGATAGTTGTCTGTAATTTTCTGTACAATTTATTGGAACCCCGGATTATTTTTAGTAGACTCCCGATATTATATGACACTAGGTTTCATGCTTTGTTTGCATCATAATTGCACCTAAACCGTTTTAAAAATCGAAAAACCCATTTTAATGAAAATCAAGGTTTTCAAAGATGGTTTTTAAATTATGAGTTGCCAAAGGTATGGCATAGGTTCAGGGTACTTGTATACTCGTGCCCGGGGGCCGAGTGGATTTTTAGAGCATGTGTGTTGAGCTCTAGTGTCATGTGAGATGAGCTTCCTTGTGGGGATTGGGTGATTGCTCTAGATTGTGTTTTTTTTTCCGATTTAGTCCTTGAGGTGGACCTCCGACTTAGCTTGAGAGTTTGGGGTTCTGGCAGATCGAGTCGTGGAGGTTTCCCGACTTAGCCATGAGTTGTGCATTATCAGTTTGAGTCGTTGAGGGTTCTCCGATAGATCATGTGAGGTTTTGGGCTTTTCTTGTTTGAGTCGAGGAGTCTTTTCCGACGGAGTTGTACTTCTGAGCATTGAGTTGCCGATCTGTTTGATCGTGGACCATAGCCTGCATATGCCGTTTATTGAGACAGTTGAGACTGATGTGATACTTGAGCTCATTGGGGTCGCTCCCGTCGGGTCACGCTCCGAATGCGTAGATGTGTTGATGCCCCTGGCCGAGTTACCAGGTGGTTATTGCCCCTGGCCGAGTTACCAGGTGGTTACTTGCCCCTGGCCGAGTTACCAGGTGGTTACTTGCCCCTGGCCGAGTTACCAGGTGATTGATGCCCCTGGCCGAGTTACCAGGTGGTTACTTGATTGAGATTGAGATAGTCGAACAGGACGCCCCACGTAAATCCCGTCCTCATGGGGATGTGTGGTAGTGGGCAGGTGCGTTCCTAGTCGACAGGCGCAGGCCTGACTGGACCCTATGTGGCAGTCTTTGGAATTGGGTGTTATGAGCGGGTGGTCACATATTATGTTCTTAGATGGTTTTTTCTTTGAGCATTGATACTGAGGCATTTTAGCAGTAGCGAGTGTATGCATAGAATGTTTACGATAGAGTTTCTGTAATAACCGTAATTTTTAAAATTCAAAATTTAAGTTTAAATAATTTTCTGGAATATTTAAATAGCAAAAATAGGCAATTAATAGTCAATAGTGGCCCAAAAATATCGACTTTTGATCGGGGCCTAATCTTGAAAATTCGAGATCGCCATTGCGATCGTCTCGTCGAAACATGAAAATTTCATATTCAGTTGTCGATGATCTGACGATCAGATCTTTCAGAAATCAGCGAAGAAGAAGCGGGTCCCACAACTTAAGTTGTGAATAGTAACCCCTTATTTTAATTCCCTCTTGATCGCTAACAGCCGTTTCGCCGTCTGGAAACCCAATATAGGGGTATGAGTAATGGATCCTAACTAATTTCGACGTTCTGAGCGCAATGGCACTGACGGATTTCGCGTTTGGCGACCCGGGTGCATCAGAGTGCTGCAATATACCGCAAATCGTCGAATTAAATGGCCCGAGATTTTATCCGAGCATCAAATGAACCAAACAAATATGCTACCTGACAGGTCTCGACGAGCCGGACGTCGTGGCGAAGTCCGTTTCGCAAAACGTCGAGCGGATTTTCTCGAAATACGTGAAAAGTGGCCAAAATGCAATATTTCCTATACAAACTTAATATTTTATGTACCTTAGTGCATGGGACTTAATCTATAGGGTCCTAAGTGTAATTGTAACCTATAGCAAGAGGCTCGGATGCTAGGGATTTAGTGTGAACCTGGTTTGAGGAAATATTGCAAAGGAATCTTTGCATTTAGTGTAAATGGCCTTTGGTCTCCTTACGTGGTGATCGAGGGGTTAGAAGGGGATCCAAAGCATCACCTAGATTTTCTGCACCTCCCAGACTTAGCCCGAAATGCTGGACAACCTATTTACACCATGCCATTGAGAGAGTACTCGGGAGAGAGAGAAAGAAGAGAAGGTTGGGCCAAGTTCTTCCAAGGTTGAAGTAGGATTACTCTGGGGATTTCTAAGCATCCTCACCAGCCTCTGCTTCTTCTCCATCAAGCCCTAGAGCAAGGGTGGCCAAAGATGGAACCCATAGTTTGAGTGTGAAACCGAGAAAGAAAGAGAGAAAGAAAAGGTTGGAACCAACCCTTACCAAAAATTGTTTTGGAGCTTTGGAAGAGTTCCTCTGTACCAGAGGACCCTGCTGGAGCTTGCCGTGGCCGTGCGTGCAAGAGGAACAAAATCCGGCTTCATCCCATCTTCTTCCAACTCGGCCAAGGTAAGTTCTCTCCAACCTCGGTTTGTTTGAACCCAAGACTTGTAGCAGTAGCTTAGTGGGGACCCATAGATGCTCTGTACCAAGCCTGAGCTCCCCATGCAAAGCGCATGGCCGGCGGGGGCCAACTATGGCCGAAAACATAATAAAACTCCACCTTGACATAACTCGGCATATAACGAACCAACTTAGCTAAATATTGGTGTGCCAGAACTGAAGGATAGGTAGATTAAATCTGCAAAGTTTTGTTGAAGTTAGTGGAGTATTTTGGAAGAAAATCAAAGCCCTAGTTTTTGTGGAAATTGCACCATGGCCGAGCTACTTGCTCAGGCGCCGGCGAGCCTCCCCACCTCCGGCCAAGTGGTCGGGAAGCTTCCTGGGATCAAGTAGATCCCAGCCAAGCCCTTGCATGAAGCCCATGCAGCCTCGGGTGAAATCCACCATTAGAGGGTGGAGAAGCTCAAACCGAGCTCCTCGCCGCCGCGTCGCCACCGTGTCTGGGTGCAGGGCATGGGCTCAGAAAGACTCACTTAAGTATTTAGCACCTGTTGGTGCTTGTGGTTAAGTCCCAGATCCCATGGAATGAGCATCACAAATTTCGATGCATGGGTCACCATCTTCCTCCTCGGGCCCGAGCCAATTTGGAGGTTGAGGTTGCTCCAAGATGATGAGAACAGCACCTGGAACCCAGGGGAATATTTCGATCCAAGTGTGAGAGGCCCAGGTCCTGAGAATGCTGAGATCCAACTTTGTGTTGGTGTTGAAGAGTGTGTGTAAAGTGTGCACATAAGGTGTTTGAGGAAATGCCTCAATGAGAATTTATTTGGAATTAGGCTTCAAGTTGAATACGAAAGTTACTCAGAATTGTCCCCTGAGCTTGATGCTCACTTCAGATCAACTTGGATCTGTGTGGACAAGTGTATGGTGCATTGTGAATGTGTGTGATGTAGAGTTATTATAGGATCCACAAGGATCTAAATAGGTACTATCAAACAACTAGAGGGGGGGTGAATAGGTGTAATACTTAAAAAACTCAATCTCAGTGCAAAATAAAAACCAATGCGGAAAATAAAAACAGCACACCGAGATTTACGTGGAAACTCCAATCTAGGAGAAAAACCACGGGACCAACACGCAATAACAATCCACTAAGAATAGAAGAATAACAAGGTGATTACCGACTCCACGGACTCAACCCCTCCTTCAGCTTCTTCGGACCTTGCGCTGACCGGTTGGATGTCCACGCAATAACAATCCCTAAGAAAAGAAGAATAACAAGGTGATTACCGTCTCCACGGATTTAACCCCTCCTTCAATTTCTTGGACATCGCGCTCCACCGATTTTGCACGTCCACTGCACACGTTCGAATCCATGAACGCCACTCGAATCCACGAGCACACGTTTCGAATCCACACGACATCGGCTGATGCCCTTCGTGATGCCACGTGGTGAGTACACAACGGTGAGAGTTCTATGATGGTATGAGCACAAACAGATTTGGGTTGCGTTTCGGCTGATGCCCTTCGTGAGATTGTCAGCATTCTGGAACCTCACAGTCGAGGGCTGTGCCCCGATAGTGTTCAGGACCCGGTAGGGGTTTTCTGAGCTTTCATTTCGGTCAAATGGATTGGCTAAGGCCCGGCGGGCTTTTGGATGTGATGAAATCGAGTGTTCCGGTTATGTTGGACGGGTTGGTGGTTGTACCCGTCGTGGATATTTGGATTATTTCCGGAGTGACTTGGAGCATAAGGAGCACTTGAGGATAGTGCTACAACTTCTATGAGGAGATAAGCTGAAGAGAATGCCAGCATGGATGTGGATGTTTGTCAGTGATAAGAGAGGGAATTGAGTTATTATGGATCCACGAACCTGAAGTACTTGGATACTCAGGAAGAGTTGGTTTGAGGCAACGCCGGTGGGCAGAGTATTGGAGTTATATGATTGATTGGGTATATCATTATCCCGGTGGTGACTCTATGGTTATGGACGCCTTGTTTAGGCGAGCAGCGTACCTTGGAATAAGATGATCGATAAGTAGGTGCCCCTTTGGAACTTGGGATTTGAGAGCTAAGGGTTGAGCATTATTCCCAATGTTGATCTTCTTCCCCTGTGGATGGATACAAGAGTTGTATATGTGGAACTTAAGTATTTGGTTGCTCTGGAGTAACGAGGGATTTACACCTTTGGAGACCTTGAGTGGTGGAAGCCATTTTTCGCAGGGATTGTAGATTTGAGCTTACGCGGGGAGTTGATCTGTGTGTTTTATCTGCCTGGAAGAAGTGTAATTGATCCCTTGTATGATTGGTTGCGCTTCATGAAGTTGGATGAGGATTGGAGCTTTTAGGAGCGACCGATGCAATTTTTGCTGGCGAGACAGAAGATTTTCTGTAGTCGGATTATACCTTTGGACGAGGTCCCGGGGAGCTTTTGTTGAGTGAGAATGGCCACATGAGAGCCTGAAGATGAGTTTGGGATCCCCTATCCCCATTTGATGGAGTCACCCTCTTGAGTTATGAACTTATTTAGGGTTTCGAGGACGAAACCTTTTTAAGGAGGAGAGAGTGTAGAGTACCGGGATTTCGGATAGTGCACCGACCTCGCAAGATGGCGTGATGTGGAGGATTTACTTTGGACGAGTCCAAATCATGGTTACAGATGAGTTCGGGTTGATTCGGATCTACGCGGAAGCCCCAGCTTGATTCGGGGTTTTCCGGGTATTGTGCGCCGATAGAGGACTGGCTTCGGGGAAGCCTCGACTTCACAGTGGAGTGCAGAAAAATTAGAAATACTTGGAACAGGTATATTTTCAGATTACAGCGGAGTTCGGGAGGTTCCAGACTGACGCGGAGGACACGGGGGCGAAAAGTGAGTTGGAACTGGCAATTTGGAGCCGGTTTTTGGATTGAGCACACCGACTCCATAGTTGAGCTTTTTGAGTTGGAAAAACTGTGGACATGTGTATTTTCATATTACAGCGGAGTTCGGGAGGTTTCGGGCCGGTGGGGAAACACCGAAGACAAAAAGTGACTTGAAGTTGGCTAAAAAAAAAATTAATTAATTAAATTTAATTTAGTTGCTTATTTCTTGCCTGTAATGAATTAAAGAAAGAAAATGAAATAATTGAAAGAGGGATTGGAATTAGTGGATTTAAATATTAAAAGGGTGTTAGATATTTTTTTTGGTGTGGGAATATTTAACTATTTCCCCTCCACCCTTAATTAGTAGACACCACTAATTAAGTAGAGGCCACGTCACCTCTCTCCTCCAACCTGCAACAGAGGATATGCTATGAAACAGAGGAATGGAAGATTGAGAGAAAAGAAAGAAGATGGAGAAGATGGAGTAGTTAAATGGGTTGGTAGATGAGGATTTGGACGGAGGTGTTGGTCAGGTCCTTCTGGTGGCTGTGTGAAGCCGAGCGGAGCGGTGAGCGCGCGCGTCGACCCTCTTGTTAAGGTACGTTCGATTTCCTTGTTTTTGAGGTGGAGGGAGAGAGGTCTTCGTTTGAGTTTTTTTTTTTTGGGTTTTGTGTGTTGTGGCTGTGAGGTGGTGGCCGCGCGGGGCGCGCTACAGGTGCTGCGCAACTAGCCGGCGCGGCAGCTGACGCGCGCTGGCAGCGGGCGCATGCAAGCGCTGCGCAGGCTGGCGCGGGCGCGCGCTGCGCACAGCTCCGCGCAGGCGCGCGCTGCGCACAGCTCCGCGCAGGCGCGTGCTGCGCACAGCGCGCAGCGACCGAGCGCCGCGGGCGCGCGCTGCGCACAGCGCGCAGTGGGCGCGCGCTGCGCATGGCGCGCAGCTGGCCGCGCGGCGGGCCCGGGCACCGCGCGGCGGGCTCGGGCAGCGCAACGGCAGCACCCGCGTTGCGGCGGCATCGGCGACGGCGCCACGCGCAGCGGCGCGAGCGTGGGCGTTTCCTCACTTGGGCGAGCGGCGTTTTCGCGGCCGGTGGGCCGCGTGCGCGCGCGCGCCGAGGCTCGTGGCTGCCCGGGTTCCGAGAGGGTTTCGTGTGGATCGTTATTGATATGTTTTTTTTGCCCTTTTTGCTCTCTTAGGACATCGCCTGGATGCGAGATTTCCGGCAGGGCGCCGTGCGGAGCGCGGATCGCGTGTGCGGCATTTGGTCTATGTTGCTGGTTGTTTTTGTTGTGGGGAGCTGCAGGGAGTTGGTTGGTGTGTGTTTTTCCCTTGAAGTATAATTGAAACAGGTGAAGTTTTGTATGGTGCCTAAGTGAAGCTTTTTTGGATGTGTTGGGTGTTGGTTATGTTTGTGGATGTGCAATGGGAGCAAGTATTATTGGGCTGAAGCTTATGAGTAATTTGTTGGAGAGTCGTTATTGTGCGGTGAGTGTGGGAGTGTGTGTGATTTCTTATGAGTGTGAACAAGTGAGCACTTATTTATGGATGTGCAGATTTCTTTAATGCATTTAGATTTATGAAGTTTGCCTTATGAGCTTGATTTTTAGTGTAAGCTGTTAGTGTTGTTGGTGGAGTTTCATGGCAGCCTTTTTCTTTACTACCTTAAGCAGTATGTATTGGAGGTGAGTCTGTGTTATTTTGGTGCTTTGGTGGTGGTTGTGGTGTACTTGAGCCCTTGTTTGCTTTGTGATTTTGGCCGTAGAGTGACCTGGTTGCGCGCAGATTTATGTGGGGACTTGATGGAAATTATTTGAGCTACCGAGAATTTTTTTTTCCGGATTCGCGGCAGTGTGCGCGCGCGAGGCATGAATTTCGAGGTTTCGTCGGTTTGAGGATCCGGCGCTTCACCGACTACAGCGATTGCCTGCGGAAAGCGTTCCAGGTGGGTTGGAATTTCTCCAAAATTTCTGGAATGCCCTTTAATGCTATTGAACGCAAGTTGATCATGTTTATCTTGCTATTTTTCACTGTTTTTAATCTGATAGTTGTCTGGAATTTTCTGTATAATTTATTGGAACCTCGGATTATTTTTAGTAGACTCCTGATATTATATGACACTAGGTTTCATGCTTTGTTTGCATCATAATTGCACGTGAACCGTTTTAAAAATCGAGAAACCCGTTTTAAGGAAAATCAAGGTTTTCAAAGATGGTTTTTAAATTATGAGTTGCCAAAGGTATGACATAGGTTCAGGGTACTTGTATACTCGTGCCCGGGGGCCGAGTGGATTTTTAGAGCATGTGTGTTGAGCTCTAGTGTCATGTGAGATGAGCTTCCTTGTGGGGATTGGGTGATTGCTCTAGATTGTGTTTTTTTTTTCCGATATAGTTGTTGAGGTGGACCTCCGACTTAGTTTGAGAGTTTGGGGTTCTGGCAGATCGAGTCGTGGAGGTTTCCCGACTTAGCCATGAGTTATGCATTATCAGATTGAGTCGTTGAGGGTTCTCCGACAGATCATGTGAGGTTTTGGGCTTTTCTTGTTTGAGCCGAGGAGTCTTTTCCGACGGAGTTGTACTTCTGAGCATTGAGTTGCCGATCTGTTTGATCGTGGACCATAGCCTGCATATGCCGTTTATTGAGACAGTTGAGGTTGATGTGATACTTGAGCTCGTTGGGGTCGCTCCCCTCGGGTTACGCTCCGGATGCGTAGATGTGTTGATGCCCCTGGCCGAGTTACCAGGTGGTTATTGCCCCTGGCCGAGTTACCAGGTGGTTATTTGCCCCTGGCCGAGTTACCAGGTGATTGATGCCCCTGGCCGAGTTACCAGGTGGTTACTTGATTGAGATTGAGATAGTCGGACAGGACGCCACACGTAAATCCCGTCCTTATGGGGATGTGTGGTAGTGGGCAGGTGCGTTCCTAGTCGACAGGCGCAGGCCTGACTGGACCCTATGTGGCAGTCTTTGGGATTGGTTGTTATGAGCGGGTGGTCACATATTATGTTCTTAGATGGTTTTTCATTTGAGCATTGATACTGAGGCATTTTAGCAGTAGCGAGTATATGCATAGCATGTTTACGATAGAGTTTCCTTTTGAGCTTTATGTTGAGACACATTAGCTATAGTTTTCTTTCAGCTTACCATTATTTATCTATCTATCTCTCTATCTGCATATCTATCTGTTATGCCTCCAGTAGACTTAGTGGGCATACCGTGGATATTGGTGACGGTACCCACTGAGATCTACCTTCTGCTGTAGATCTCACACCCGCTGCTGTAGAATACCGGGATTTCGGATAGTGCACCGACCTCGCAAGATGGCGTGATGTGGAGGATTTACTTTGGACGAGTCCAAATCATGGTTACAGATGAGTTCGGGTTGACTCGGATCTACGCGGGAGCCCCAACTTGATTCGGGGTCTTCCGGGCGTTGTGCGCCGATAGAGGACTGGCTTCGGGGAAGCCTCGACTTCACAGTGGAGTGCAGAAAAATTAGAAATACTTGGAACAGGTATATTTTCATGTTACAGTGGTGTTCGGGAGGTTTCGGGGCGGTGCGGAGACCCCGAAGGCAAAAAGTGACTTGAAGTTGGCAAAAAGGGAATTGATTAATTAATTAATTAATTAAGGAATTAACTAATGGGTTGCCTTTAATTTGAGATGAATTAAGAAAGTAGGAGGTGTTATGTTTGAATTTTGTTGTTGTGGGTGGTTTAGATATTTACCTTGGTGGGCATTTTGGTCTTTTGGCAGCTCATTAATTAAGCCACCAACCTTAATTAATGAGCAGCCACGTCATCGTCTCCCTCTTAGGAGCAAAACAGAGGAATGAGAGGTGAACAGAGGAAAGGGAGAAGAGAGAAAAGAAAGAAGAAGAAGATGAAGAAAGAGGAGGAAAGAAGGAAGTGAGTGTGGTTTTGATGTTGGCCTTCCTCCTAGAAGCCGCATGGAGCGAGCGAAGTGCGCGCGTCGAGCTCAACGAGGATTCATGCAGTTTTTGGTGAGCTCGGTTTGGATTTTCTTTAGAGTTTTTGGGTTTGGTTTTGGTGGATTTGGTGATTTTGAGGATGGTGTTTGGTGTTGCTGTTGGTGGATTGAGGTTTGGTTGCTGTCCTTGGTTGGCAGCAACATGCTACAGGTGGGTGGCGCTTGCGCAGGCGCGCGATGCGCAGCGCGCAGGCGCGCGGCGGGCGCGCAGCGCGCAGGCGCGGTACGCAGCGCGCAGGCGCGCGATGCGCAGCGCGCGCTCTGCAGCGCGCAGGCGCGCAGCGCGCGGCGCGCAGGCGTGCGGTGCGCTGCAGCGCGGCGTGCTTCTGGCAGCGGCTGCCGCGTGCCGTGCGAGTGGGCGCGCGGGGTTTCCTGCGGCGAGGGCTCTTGGGAGCTGTGTTTTAGTGGGATTTTGATCTTTTCTCTCTTTTCTCTCTCCCTTTGTAGGTGCAGTAGCTTGGGTGCTCGCGGCGAGCTCGGTGCCGCGCGAGCCGTTGGTGCCGACGGTGACGGCACGTGTAACACCATCAAATTTGGAGCCACAGCGTTGAGGGAGCATTCACGTCTTGAGAGTGTGCTGTGGAGTTTATGTTTTGTGGTGGTTTTTTTGTTGAATGTAGTAATGGTTGTTTGTGGAGTTTGTGAAGGTGTGCATTGGAGCCTGGCAATGTGTTTTTGAACTGTGAGTTGGAGTGAGTGTGTTTGGGTTTTGTTTATTGTGTTGGAACCTTGGTGTGTGAGATGTGTTTGTTGTGAGCTTACTGTTGGTGGTGATGGACTTGTGCTGCAGATTGGAGCTTTTTAGTGTGCTGGGGATTGTTTGTGAGAGTAATTAAGGGATTGTGTTTATGTGATTTGAATTAGTATGTGTATGTGAGCTTGATATTGGAGATGTGTATTAGGACTTTTGTATTTTGTGAGTGTGGTGGAATTGTGATGGACAATCTGGGCAAGTGCTTAATATTGGAGCTATAGAAGGTTATATTTTATAAAGAGCACTCATTTTATTTGTTTGGAGTTTATAGAGCTTATAATTTATTGATCTGAAGCTGTTGGTGGTTTGTGGTTGGACTTGGGTGCTACTAAGTGTACTATGGGTTCCCTTTTATGCTGTGAATTTATGTGGGTGCAGAGGGGACATGGAGGGTGTTGTGTATGTTTTCCTTAGTTTGCAATAAGAGCAGGTTGTGTGAATGGTGGGTTATGTAATGATCAATTGGAGCTTGTATTTTAAGTGTAAACTGCTGGAGCTTTTTGTGAACATGTCAGTGATATGTGCTGGAGTTTAGTGCATGTTGGCTGAGTTGTTGTTTGCGCGCGGGATTTTGTAAGACTCATGGATTTTATTGGAGCTTCCGAGGATTTTTCCGAGATTTGCGGCACGACTTTCGAGTTTTCGTCAGTTCGAGGTTCCGACGCTTCACCGACTTCAGCGTTGCCTACGGAATGCGTTCCAGGTGGGTTGGAATTTCTCCAAAATGTATGGAATGCCCTTTAATGCTCCTGAATGCAATTTGATCATATTTATTATGCTGATTTCACTATTTTACATCTGATAGTTGCCTGAAAATTTTTAAAAAATTATTTAGAACCCCAGATTATTTTTAGTATACTCCTGTTACCATATGACACTAGGCTACATGTTCTGTGGGCATTATCTTTGCACCCTGATCGTTTTAAAAATCGAGAAAGCCGTTTTAAGGAAAAATATCATTTTCAAAGGTAGTTTTTAAATTATGAGTTCGCCAGAGGTATGGCATTTATTTAGGGTGCAGTAGACCTCGTGCATGGGGGCCAAGGGGTCTCTTTTTGAGTTTTGAGTTTGAATTATAGTGTCATTTGATATTTGAGCTTCCTTATGGGATAGTGAAATTACTCTAGATCAGGGATCGTATTCTGATTTAGTGGTGGAGGTGGTTCTCCCACTTAGCTTCGAGGATTTTGGGGTTCTGGCAGATCGAGTCGTGGGGGTTTCCCGACTCAGCCATGGTCGTGCATTATCAGATTGAGTCGTTGAGGGTTCTCCGACATAGCTGTGAGGGTGTTTGAGCTATTCATGTTTGAGTCGAGGTTCTTTTCCGACTGAGTTGTGTTTCCGAGCTTTGAGATACCGATCTATTTGATCGTGGATTATAGCCTGCATGTGCCGCATATTGAGACAGTGAGACAGATGTGATACTTGAGTTCGGTGGGGTCGCTCCTCTCGAGCTACGCCCCGGGTGCGATGATGATTCCGAGCCTGACGAGGCTACGATGTGGATATGCGCCTAGTTCATATACTAGAGGTCGCTTGATACCCCTGGCCGAGTTACCATGGGGTCACTTTGGATATGCGCCTAGTTCATATACTAGAGGTCGCTTGATACCCCTGGCCGAGTTACCATGGGGTTACTTTGCGTGAGATTGTGATAGTCAGTTTAGGACGCCCCACGTAAATCCCGTCCTCTTGTGGACGCGTGGTAGTGGGCAGGTGCGTTCCTAGACGACGGGCGCAGGCTGGACTGAGCCAGATTTGGCAGTCCTTGGGATTGGGTGATATGAGCGGGTGGTTTCATATTATGTTCATAGATGGTTTCTTTCCTTTGAGCATTGATACCGAGGCATCTTAGCAGTAGAGAGTGTATGCATATCGTGTTATTGGTAGAGTTTCCTTTGGAGCCTTATGATTGTGACTTTCTAGCTGTAGTTCTTTATTTCAGCTTACCATTATTTATCCATTATCTATCTATCTGCATACCTATCTGTTTTGCCTCCAGTAGACTTAGTGGGCATACCGTGGATTTTGGGACGGTACCCATTGAGATCTGCCTTCTGCAGTAGATCTCACACCCGCTGCGGTGACAGGTTGAGGCAGCTGTTCCGGCTTGGTTCGTGCGGAGACAGCAGATCGAGGTGAGGACGCGGCCGATTAGTTCCTTACCAGTTTTGAGAGTCTGAGATAGATGTACCCAGTGTATTTTTATGTTTCCACTTTTGTACTTTGAGGATTTGTGTACTAGTGGAGTTTTTACTTTTCCAGATGTTCAGTTTTATTCTATAGCTTTTGGTTTTAGTTTCAGCTCTGATACATGTTTTTAGCTATAGATCTGACTTGCAGGGTAGACGCTTCGTCTGTGCGGCAGTTTCCGTACAGATGGCGGATCTGTTGGCGAGCCCGGGTCGCAGTTTCGACCTCCGGGGCGTGACATATTTAGGTGGTATCAGAGCCTAGGTGTATAGGTCGTTGAGGACTTAGTGACCCTAGACTATGTCACGCCCCGGGGGTTTGTTTTAGCGGAAACGATTCATAAAAGTCGAATACTTGACGTGTAAATTTCTTTTGTTTAAAAGAGAACCCCTCTTCCCCGGCACGTGCCCAGACCCGCCACACATACAGGATCACTCAGCAAACGGACAGAGTCTCCCCTGTACGTGCACGGCGTAGCGTTCAGTACATGTTCCAACATACACAACCAATCAATCACAACAATTATTCACAAACAACCAGCATTCTAAACTAATAAAAGAAGAACATATGGCCGATCAATTTGGAAAGGATAAATCCACTGTTTTGAAAGAGCGCCTACCCGGCGCTTACGTTTTGAAAGCTAGTTTCGAAATCAGCATAAATCCACAAGGTTTGAAAACAACGGTGCCCACACGACACTTAGATTTTAAAAACGGTTTTCGCAATCTTTCCTTCGGCTTTTGCCTTTTTGATTTTCAAATGGCCAATAGAAATAAAAGGAAAAGTAACGCACAAGGGGCACTAAATACAACCCGTACCGACATCCACGCCGACCCCACGAGGGTATCGCGAACCTCTCACATAACTACAATGCAATGAAAAGCGAGAATGAAAGAAGAAATACAGTCCAGGGTCCCCAGCGACCCAGCTGCTCCTGTCCCGTCCTCACCACCGCCTACCTCTCCCCCCGTCTGAACCCTGTCACGAAGTGGGATGTCAGTGACGTAAAAGTAGTAGAGCAGGAGAATATAATAAAACAAACCGTGAAGACAACCGGAGCAACCACCCCCTCAAGGAGGAAAGGCAACCTGTACACCTGTATCCTGTAATACCCGGACACGTCGGACAACTAAACCGACGGCCCATACCGTACCTGCAGAAACCCGACCACGTCGGACAACTAAACCGACGGGTCGCACCGCTCGCACCTCGGCGCCTCAACCCCACCACTAATAAGGGGCCCCACTACGTCACCTCGTGGGTATACACGGGTCATAGACCACTTTTCCGGAAAAGCGCACCCTTTGCGGTGGCCAAACCGCGGGTGCGCGTGCTGCAGCCTCGAGCATAGTAACCAAGTACACCAGATAAAACCGATAGTAATGAACCATAAAGATCACCAAATATACAAAGTATAACTCAATAGCAAAGAACATAAAGACTATCCACGTTAGCACAGTTAAACGTATAATCAAAAGTAGTTGCAACCGTCGGAAGCCCGACACTAAGTCTTAAACTAAAAACCCACCTGAATGTAGGCTGATCCCGAGCTCTCACTGGACTACTGGGCGGCTGGTGCTGAACAGCTGGGCCCTGGTGATTGGCCGGTGACCGGAGGCAACGGCGGCTGCCGGAGGAGAAGCTCGGCCAAGCAAGCTGGTGTAACTCTACAAGATGAAAAACTTACGTCCAAAAGTCCATGCAAAAATTCAGGAAGCCTACTACAGGTCCTACAAGCATACCTGGGTCACTGGTCGGCGGCGGAAAGCGCCGGCGACGCGCGGCGGCGGAGGTCACCCGAGCTCGGATTGCAAAGTGGTGCAACTACGGATTCACAAAACCCTACGTTAGAATCCACATGCAACTTCACAAAAGGCCTTATTCATGTCTAAGGAACTTACCTGAGTGGCTTTCCCACCGCTCGGAGCCCCGGCGAACGCCGGCGACGGAGCTCGGCCAAGATAATGGCCGTTAATGGCGGATTCCGGTCGGCAAGGCCTGGGCCGGTGCAACATGGACCAAAATGCTCCAATGGTTGCCAGGGAGCTTCCTGTGGTGGGGGTGGCCGGCGGCGTGGGTGCACGGCGGCGCCGGACGGCGGGGTTCGGCCGTGGTTCAAAAATGGCCGATACTAGAGCTAGCCGGATCTTCGCGGATCCTCCACCGATCAACTCCAAACTTTAGTAGCAGCTTGCAGTCACCTATAAGACCAAGATCAACGGTCTTGATCTTGATTTTGTCTACCGGATGAAGCTAGTGATCATCCTCGGTCGAAACAAGGAATTCCGGCAAGAGGTCGCTCCCGCCGGCAGTAGGGACGACGGCGATGGACCAGACTTCACAGAGAGGGTCATCACATCTTCATAAACCTATTAGACATAAACTTAGGCTACTTAAAATAACTTTGTTCCATAAACCTACCTCGCCGGAAAATTGGAAAAAGAAGATGTCTCCCGCGGCGGCGCACGACGGGGCTAGGTGTCGGTTCACCCCGGGCTCGGCTGCGGCTTCCCAGAGGATACCTCAGGTGCGGACATGATCCCCCTAGGGTCCTCCCAAGAGTCTTCCTCCTCAAGACCCGAGATCAAGATAGTTCTTGGTCTATCTTCTCCGGCGACGGGGTGGCAGCGGCCGGCGCGGGGCTCCCGTGGAGTGCGGTAGAGGGGAGGAAGACTGTTGCACAGGCGGCTAGGGCAAGGCTAGGGTTTAGGTTTCCTTGAAAGATGCCCTAGCCCGTAGTGTATAAGTAGTGTAAACATGCACTTTGCACTTTAGCCCTCCAACTCATGATATACCGTGCTTAGTCCCTCACAGCATCTTTCTTTTGCATCAAGGTCCCTCAACACAAAGGTGGCACGCAATTCGAGCCATAATACAGAGGGTTTATTGTGTAAAAAAAGCCGTATTTTTACTGTATTTTACGCTTTTCGAGGAGTTCTGGTCGTCGAAACGAAAAATGGACTCCGCCACGACGTCCAGCTCGACGAAACCTATCAGGTAGCGATTTCCGATTTTTGAGAAACTGCCCAGATGAAAACTCGGTCCATCAATACTGTGCCCAAATACAGTTATCGGGCTTTTCGAGACTCTAGGGTCGTCAAACGAAAATTCCGTCAGTGTCATTGCGTCCAAAATAACGAAACCATTCAAAACGACTACCTGGATCACCATGTTCGGAATCCGAACAGTGAAACAGTCAGCGTTGCATTCGTCGGGGTGTCGAAGATTGGGGTTACTATTCATCTACAGTGTTAACTTAAAAACACTGTGCGCAGGCCGCTGTTACATGGGTCCCGATGATTCGCTTGCTTCTTCATCGATTTCTGGACGATCCGACCGTCAGATCAAAAAATATTGAATATGAATCTCGCTCAATTCGACGAGACGATCACAACGGTCAATTCGGATTTCCAAGATCACGTCCGGATTGGGAATTAGCCTTTTTGCCTCGTAAATCGTGCAACTTGCACACTGGCGATTGACCATATAGGCCAACAGGGGTCTTTTGAATTCAAAACCGGATCCAAATTTACTTTTAGACTATTTATTAAAAATACGATATTTTGGGTTTCTACATCACTTACAACTTAAAAGAAGTTTCGTCCCCGAAACTTACAACTTAAAAAAAATTTCATTCCCGGAGCCTACAGCCTGATGTCATACTTTATGAAATGCTCAAAAAGTTTATCCGAGGGCTACAAGTCAGTCGCAAGGTATCGACAACTCTAAGGCTACTAATTTAGACCCAATCTGATACTCCCCATTACAGGGCAGAGTATTTCCTCAGTTCTTTCGACAGTCCGTTGCCTGCAGCCGACGTGCTTACCAACAGAATCAGCGAAATACCGTAGAACTGTCGCCAACAACTAGTTGGGGACACAACTCCTATCAGAAGGTATATCACGTACCTCCCAACACAATCTTAGTGCTAAAAACAGAACCTTTATCAAGGATTACTACCACCTCGTGGTCACAAACATCACCATGACTAACACATAGGCGGGTCCACGTCGATCCACAAAATCTGTGCAAAAGGTGGGGTCAATTTGCATCCGTCCCAAAACAGGGTTACCATCGGGCCCATAGGCCAACGAATTAAGACACGGGGACACTGAAGGGTCAGCAACTTGTTCAACCTCTAAGCAAACTGCGAGGCTAGTGCAATCATAGCAGTCATCTACTGCTGTGCCATCAGCCGGACGATTACGAAGAGAACAGTGATTTAACCTTTAACCACTGTAACTGATCCGAGCACTCTGGCTCCATTGAAACATCAAGCCCACAGCCGAAACCATGACCGCGGCTAACCCTGCACTAACAACGATCCCAAAAACCAGAGTGCGTACGACTAATAACCGAAACAGCGAGACTCAACTGTGTGAAACACACCTGAGCTCCAAACCACTATGCCAATACCCTGCGCTCTCTCGTGAACGCAAGTCATCCTAGGGTTCGTTCCTAACTAAATACCCAGGTATCGGATCGGAAAGGCGGAAATTTGTGCATCGGGAACTGTGCAATTCACGCGCCGGTATGCAAATCGCTAAGGTTAGATCTGCTTCCTCGCCCGCAAGCACACTAGAATTTCTCGAGCGCTACCTCACTCACACCTTAAAAGAAGTTTCATCCCCGAAACTTAAATACGCCAGGAATCCAATACATGGGAACAGTGGCCAAACATGTCCGACTTGCGCTTCCCATTGGCCTTGCGCCCCTCGTGATCTGTACTGCTTCACAATCACAAACACGCAACCCAAAACCTCAAGACTATGCCTTGGTCATGGGGAGCTGGCGACAAAACCCAAGAAGCACGGTCCTACTTCCGTCTTGGCACCCAAGGGGGTGCGACACTCTGATTAACCTCTACCGCTCGGTCCCAATCCATTGCCCTTCCAAGCACCATACACTGAGCCGAGCTGCATACCCCCAGGCCAACGATCACATTCCCAACTAGGAGTATTTAAGCTCTAGGTCCGCTCAACAAAAGGAAGAATCAAGCCCAAACGAACAAGATTTGCTAGTCCCAGTGGTCTCTTTTCTCAACCCCAGGGGGAATCCCAAGACCCCCACAACAACACTACTACACGAGCCCAAACAACACGACTACACAAACGCGACAACCGAGCTAAACCGAGAAACCAAAACTTAACCCGTACTCACACACCCCACAAGTCAGTTCTAGACTCCGCTAGTATGGCACTTAACCAACTATCGAGAAAACGGGACATATACTTTTCCCCCGCTCCCCCGATCACTCGCGTCCTACGCTTCTATGCCTTATTCAATTCATTCCTTCGTAGCTAAGTGTGGTATCTCCGTCGATGTCGGACACTGACTCTGCGTCCCCGGCCGATGATCTAGTACGGGCCATGTCTGTCACACATCACAAGAGTCAACTTCAGACTACCCTACTAACAACAACCATAAAGTGAGAGAAAGGACTCAACATTCCCCCCCCTCCCTCGGTCACTCACGTTCTACAGTCCTATGCCCTACCCATTTCATTCATGTGTAGGCAAGTGAGGTGTTCCCGCGGATGTCGGCACTAACTGTTGTGATTGAAAGAACTCTCTGATACCATTTAATCTGTCACGCCCCGGGGGTTTGTTTTAGCGGAAACGATTCATAAAAGTCGAATACTTGACGTGTAAATTTCTTTTGTTTAAAAGAGAACCCCTCTTCCCCGGCACGTGCCCAGACCCGCCACACATACAGGATCACTCAGCAAACGGACAGAGTCTCCCCTGTACGTGCACGGCGTAGCGTTCAGTACATGTTCCAACATACACAACCAATCAATCACAACAATTATTCACAAACAACCAGCATTCTAAACTAATAAAAGAAGAACATATGGCCGATCAATTTGGAAAGGATAAATCCACTGTTTTGAAAGAGCGCCTACCCGGCGCTTACGTTTTGAAAGCTAGTTTCGAAATCAGCATAAATCCACAAGGTTTGAAAACAACGGTGCCCACACGACACTTAGATTTTAAAAACGGTTTTCGCAATCTTTCCTTCGGCTTTTGCCTTTTTGATTTTCAAATGGCCAATAGAAATAAAAGGAAAAGTAACGCACAAGGGGCACTAAATGCAACCCGTACCGACATCCACGCCGACCCCACGAGGGTATCGCGAACCTCTCACATAACTACAATGCAATGAAAAGCGAGAATGAAAGAAGAAATACAGTCCAGGGTCCCCAGCGACCCAGCTGCTCCTGTCCCGTCCTCACCACCGCCTACCTCTCCCCCCGTCTGAACCCTGTCACGAAGTGGGATGTCAGTGACGTAAAAGTAGTAGAGCAGGAGAATATAATAAAACAAACCGTGAAGACAACCGGAGCAACCACCCCCTCAAGGAGGAAAGGCAACCTGTACACCTGTATCCTGTAATACCCGGACACGTCGGACAACTAAACCGACGGCCCATACCGTACCTGCAGAAACCCGACCACGTCGGACAACTAAACCGACGGGTCGCACCGCTCGCACCTCGGCGCCTCAACCCCACCACTAATAAGGGGCCCCACTACGTCACCTCGTGGGTATACACGGGTCATAGACCACTTTTCCGGAAAAGCGCACCCTTTGCGGTGGCCAAACCGCGGGTGCGCGTGCTGCAGCCTCGAGCATAGTAACCAAGTACACCAGATAAAACCGATAGTAATGAACCATAAAGATCACCAAATATACAAAGTATAACTCAATAGCAAAGAACATAAAGACTATCCACGTTAGCACAGTTAAACGTATAATCAAAAGTAGTTGCAACCGTCGGAAGCCCGACACTAAGTCTTAAACTAAAAACCCACCTGAATGTAGGCTGATCCCGAGCTCTCACTGGACTACTGGGCGGCTGGTGCTGAACAGCTGGGCCCTGGTGATTGGCCGGTGACCGGAGGCAACGGCGGCTGCCGGAGGAGAAGCTCGGCCAAGCAAGCTGGTGTAACTCTACAAGATGAAAAACTTACGTCCAAAAGTCCATGCAAAAATTCAGGAAGCCTACTACAGGTCCTACAAGCATACCTGGGTCACTGGTCGGCGGCGGAAAGCGCCGGCGACGCGCGGCGGCGGAGGTCACCCGAGCTCGGATTGCAAAGTGGTGCAACTACGGATTCACAAAACCCTACGTTAGAATCCACATGCAACTTCACAAAAGGCCTTATTCATGTCTAAGGAACTTACCTGAGTGGCTTTCCCACCGCTCGGAGCCCCGGCGAACGCCGGCGACGGAGCTCGGCCAAGATAATGGCCGTTAATGGCGGATTCCGGTCGGCAAGGCCTGGGCCGGTGCAACATGGACCAAAATGCTCCAATGGTTGCCAGGGAGCTTCCTGTGGTGGGGGTGGCCGGCGGCGTGGGTGCACGGCGGCGCCGGACGGCGGGGTTCGGCCGTGGTTCAAAAATGGCCGATACTAGAGCTAGCCGGATCTTCGCGGATCCTCCACCGATCAACTCCAAACTTTAGTAGCAGCTTGCAGTCACCTATAAGACCAAGATCAACGGTCTTGATCTTGATTTTGTCTACCGGATGAAGCTAGTGATCATCCTCGGTCGAAACAAGGAATTCCGGCAAGAGGTCGCTCCCGCCGGCAGTAGGGACGACGGCGATGGCCCAGACTTCACAGAGAGGGTCATCACATCTTCATAAACCTATTAGACATAAACTTAGGCTACTTAAAATAACTTTGTTCCATAAACCTACCTCGCCGGAAAATTGGAAAAAGAAGATGTCTCCCGCGGCGGCGCACGACGGGGCTAGGTGTCGGTTCACCCCGGGCTCGGCTGCGGCTTCCCAGAGGATACCTCAGGTGCGAACATGATCCCCCTAGGGTCCTCCCAAGAGTCTTCCTCCTCAAGACCCGAGATCAAGATAGTTCTTGGTCTATCTTCTCCGGCGACGGGGTGGCAGCGGCCGGCGCGGGGCTCCCGTGGAGTGCGGCAGAGGGGAGGAAGACTGTTGCACAGGCGGCTAGGGCAAGGCTAGGGTTTAGGTTTCCTTGAAAGATGCCCTAGCCCGTAGTGTATAAGTAGTGTAAACATGCACTTTGCACTTTAGCCCTCCAACTCATGATATACCGTGCTTAGTCCCTCACAGTATCTTTCTTTTGCATCAAGGTCCCTCAACACAAAGGTGGCACGCAATTCGAGGCATAATACAGAGGGTTTATTGTGTAAAAAAAGCCATATTTTTATTGTATTTTACGCTTTTCGAGGAGTTCTGGTCGTCGAAACGAAAAATGAACTCCGCCACGACGTCCAGCTCGACGAAACCTATCAGGTAGCGATTTCCGATTTTTGAGAAACTGCCCAGATGAAAACTCGGTCCATCAATACTGTGCCCAAATACAGTTATCGGGCTTTTCGAGACTCTAGGGTCGTCAAACGAAAATTCCGTCAGTGTCATTGCGTCCAAAATAACGAAACCATTCAAAACGACTACCTGGATCACCATGTTCGGAATCCGAACAGTGAAACAGTCAGCGTTGCATTCGTCGGGGTGTCGAAGATTGGGGTTACTATTCATCTACAGTGTTAACTTAAAAACACTGTGCGCAGGCCGCTGTTACATGGGTCCCGATGATTCGCTTGCTTCTTCATCGATTTCTGGACGATCCGACCGTCAGATCGAAAAATATTGAATATGAATCTCGCTCAATTCGACGAGACGATCACAACGGTCAATTCGGATTTCCAAGATCACGTCCGGATTGGGAATTAGCCTTTTTGCCTCGTAAATCGTGCAACTTGCACACTGGCGATTGACCATATAGGCCAACAGGGGTCTTTTGAATTCAAAACCGGATCCAAATTTACTTTTAGACTATTTATTAAAAATACGATATTTTGGGTTTCTACAGGCTAGTGGATGGACAGTAGGATGACTGTCGAGAGAGACCTGATTTTAGCGAGAGTCCTGATTGAGTTTGTACCTCCCCCAGAGGATTTGGGTGAGTGATCTTACATGTTATTTCTCTAAAGATGATTATGTTGGCTGCAGACAACATAATGCTTTAGTATGGGTAACATGTTCTAGACTTTCGCTTGATTGGGTTGAGAGAGTTTTGGTCCTAATGTTTGTTTTGTTGCAGTGGTTTTCGAGGCTTCCGAGACGCCGTGCAGCGGCGAGGGCGTGTTCGACCTTGGATGAGAAGCCTGAACAGCGGGAAGCTAAATGGATAGAGCAGAGTGAGGTCTGGGAGTTACAGGCCCAAGTAGTCCTGACATTTGAGGCGATGCGGCGCCAGGAAGAGAGCATGGAGCGCGTGATGCGCATGCTTGAGTTGAGAGCATCCCCCGTGGTACTGACAGTAGTACTTCCGGCCGCGACATTGTCGATTTCGACCCTGATCGCACCGCTGATGGTGCAGAAGCAGCGAGAGGTTGCTGATTGGTTGTTTTACTTATCCAGTTCCATCCCATGCAGATTTCGGGACCGAGTTTGGAGCCTTGGGAGGCCGAGAACTGGATTGCTGCTAGGGAAAAGTTATTTGAAGATTTGTTCATCCGGGAGAAGCATCTGGTGCACTTGGTTATGCACTTTTGGATATGGACGCCGAGAGTTGGTGAAGGTTCAGTGGAGCCATCATGATGAGAGAAAGGCCACCTGAGGGCCTGAGGATGAGTTGGGAATCTCCTATCCCCATTTGTTTGAGTTACCCTCCTGAGTTATGGATTTATTCTGGTTTCGAGGACGAAACCCTTTTAAGGAGGGGAGAGTGTAGAATACCGGGATTTCGGATAGTGCACCGACCTCGCAAGATGGCATGATGTGGAGGATTTACTTTGGACGAGTCCAAATCATGGTTACAGATGAGTTCGGGTTGACTCGGATCTAGGCGGGAGCCCCAACTTGATTCGGGGTCTTCCGGGCGTTGTGCGCCGATAGAGGACTGGCTTCGGGGAAGCCTCGACATCACAGTGGAGTGCAGAAAAATTAGAAATACTTGGAACAGGTATATTTTCATGTTACAGTGGTGTTCGGGAGGTTTCGGGGCGGTGCGGAGACCCCGAAGGCAAAAAGTGACTTGAAGTTGGCAAAAAGGGAATTGATTAATTAATTAATTAATTAAGGAATTAACTAATGGGTTGCCTTTAATTTGAGATGAATTAAGAAAGTAGGAGGTGTTATGTTTGAATTTTGTTGTTGTGGGTGGTTTAGATAATTACCTTGGTGGGCATTTTGGTCTTTTGGCAGCTCATTAATTAAGCCACCAACCATAATTAATGAGCAGCCACGTCGTCATCGTCTCCCTCTTAGGAGCAAAACAGAGGAATGAGAGGTGAACAGAGGAAAGGGAGAAGAGAGAAAAGAAAGAAGAAGAAGATGAAGAAAGAGGAGGAAAGAAGGAAGTGAGTGTGGTTTTGATGTTGGCCTTCCTCCTAGAAGCCGCATGGAGCGAGCGAAGTGCGCGCGTCGAGCTCAACGAGGATTCATGCAGTTTTTGGTGAGCTCGGTTTGGATTTTCTTTAGAGTTTTTGGGTTTGGTTTTGGTGGATTTGGTGATTTTGAGGATGGTGTTTGGTGTTGCTGTTGGTGGATTGAGGTTTGGTTGCTGTCCTTGGTTGGCAGCAACATGCTACAGGTGGGTAGCGCTTGCGCAGGCGCGCGATGCGCAGCGCGCAGGCGCGCGGCGCGCAGTGCGCGCGGCGGGCGCGCAGCGCGCAGGCGCGGTACGCAGCGCGCAGGCGCGCGGTGCGCAGCGCGCGCTTTGCAGAGCGCAGGCGCGCAGCGCGCGGCGCGCAGGCGTGCGGTGCGCTGCAACGCGGCGTGCTTCTGGCAGCGGCTGCCGCGTGCCGTGCGAGTGGGCGCGCGGGGTTTCCTGCGGCGAGGGCTCTTGGGAGCTATGTTTTAGTGGGATTTTGATCTTTTCTCTCTTTTCTCTCTCCCTTTGTAGGTGCAGCAGCTTGGGTGCTCGCGGCGAGCTCGGTGCCGCGCGAGCCGTTGGTGCCGACGGTGACGGCACGTGTAACACCATCAAATTTGGAGCCACAACGTTGAGGGAGCATTCACGTCTTGAGAGTGTGCTGTGGAGTTTATGTTTTGTGGTGGTTTTTTTGTTGAATGTAGTAATGGTTGTTTGTGGAGTTTGTGAAGGTGTGCATTGGAGCCTGGCAATGTGTTTTTGAACTATGAGTTGGAGTGAGTGTGTTTGGGTTTTGTTTATTGTGTTGGAACCTTGGTGTGTGAGATGTGTTTGTTGTGAGCTTACTGTTGGTGGTGATGGACTTGTGCTGCAGATTGGAGCTTTTTAGTGTGCTGGGGATTGTTTGTGAGAGTAATTAAGGGATTGTGTTTATGTGATTTGAATTAGTATGTGTATGTGAGCTTGATATTGGAGATGTGTATTAGGACTTTTGTATTTTGTGAGTGTGGTGGAATTGTGATGGACAATCTGGGCAAGTGCTTAATATTGGAGCTATAGAAGGTTATATTTTATAAAGAGCACTCATTTTATTTGTTTGGAGTTTATAGAGCTTATAATTTATTGATCTGAAGCTGTTGGTGGTTTGTGGTTGGACTTGGGTGCTACTAAGTGTACTATGGGTTCCCTTTTATGCTGTGAATTTATGTGGGTGCAGAGGGGACATGGAGGGTGTTGTGTATGTTTTCCTTAGTTTGCAATAAGAGCAGGTTGTGTGAATGGTGGGTTATGTAATGATCAATTGGAGCTTGTATTTTAAGTGTAAACTGCTGGAGCTTTTTGTGAACATGTCAGTGATCTGTGCTGGAGTTTAGTGCATGTTGGCTGAGTTGTTGTTTGCGCGCGGGATTTTGTAAGACTCATGGATTTTATTGGAGCTTCCGAGGATTTTTCCGGGATTTGCGGCACGACTTTCGAGTTTTCGTCAGTTCGAGGTTCCGGCGCTTCACCGACTTCAGCGTTGCCTACGGAATGCGTTCCAGGTGGGTTGGAATTTCTCCAAAATGTATGGAATGCCCTTTAATGCTCCTGAATGCAATTTGATCATATTTATTATGCTGATTTCACTGTTTTACATCTGATAGTTGCCTGAAAATTTTTAAAAAATTATTTAGAACCCCAGATTATTTTTAGTATACTCCTGTTACCATATGACACTAGGCTACATGTTCTGTGGGCATTATCTTTGCACCCTGATCGTTTTGAAAATCGAGAAAGCCGTTTTAAGGAAAAATATCATTTTCAAAGGTAGTTTTTAAATTATGAGTTCGCCAGAGGTATGGCATTTATTTAGGGTGCAGTAGACCTCGTGCATGGGGGCCAAGGGGTCTTTTTTTGAGTTTTGAGTTTGAATTATAATGTCATTTGATATTTGAGCTTCCTTATGGGATAGTGAAATTACTCTAGATCAGGGATCGTATTCTGATTTAGTGGTGGAGGTGGTTCTCCCACTTAGCTTCGAGGATTTTGGGGTTCTGGCAGATCGAGTCGTGGGGGTTTCCCGACTCAGCCATGGTCGTGCATTATCAGATTGAGTCGTTGAGGGTTCTCCGACATAGCTGTGAGGGTGTTTGAGCTATTCATGTTTGAGTCGAGGTTCTTTTCCGACTGAGTTGTGTTTCCGAGCTTTGAGATACCGATCTGTTTGATCGTGGATTATAGCCTGCATGTGCCGCATATTGAGACAGTGAGACAGATGTGATACTTGAGTTCGGTGGGGTCGCTCCCCTCGAGCTACGCCCCGGGTGCGATGATGAAACCGAGCCTGACGAGGCTACGATGTGGATATGCGCCTAGTTCATATACTAGAGGTCGCTTGATACCCCTGGCCGAGTTACCATGGGGTCACTTTGGATATGCGCCTAGTTCATATACTAGAGGTCGCTTGATACCCCTGGCCGAGTTACCATGGGGTCACTTTGCGTGAGATTGTGATAGTCAGTTTAGGACGCCCCACGTAAATCCCGTCCTCTTGTGGACGCGTGGTAGTGGGCAGGCGCGTTCCTAGACGACGGGCGCAGGCTGGACTGAGCCAGATTTGGCAGTCCTTGGGATTAGGTAATATGAGCGGGTGGTTTCATATTATGTTCATAGATGGTTTCTTTCCTTTGAGCATTGATACCGAGGCATCTTAGCAGTAGAGAGTGTATGCATATCGTGTTATTGGTAGAGTTTCCTTTGGAGCCTTATGATTGTGACTTTCTAGCTGTAGTTCTTTATTTCAGCTTAACATTATTTATCCATTATCTATCTATCTGCATACCTATCTGTTTTGCCTCCAGTAGACTTAGTGGGCATACCGTGGATTTTGGGACGGTACCCACTGAGATCTGCCTTCTGCAGTAGATCTCACACCCGCTGCGGTGATAGGTTGAGGCAGCTGTTCCGGCTTGGTTCGCGCGGAGACAGCAGATCGAGGTGAGGACGCGGCCGATTAGTTCCTTACCAGTTTTGAGAGTCTGAGGTAGATGTACCCGGTGTATTTTTATGTTTCCACTTTTGTACTTTGAGGATTTGTGTACTAGTGGAGTTTTTACTTTTCCAGATGTTCAGTTTTATTCTATAGCTTTTGGTTTTAGTTTCAGCTTTGATACATGTTTTTAGCTATAGATATGATTTGCAGGGTAGACGCTTCGTCTGTGCGACAGTTTCCGTACAGATGGCGGATCTGTTGGCGAGCCCGGGTCGCAGTTTCGACCCCCGGGGCGTGACAGCTGCGATGGCAGGTTTCGAGGCTGCTGTTCTGGCTGAGCTCGCACGGAGACAGCTGTTCGAGGCGAGGACGTGGCCGAGTAGTTCCTCCCCAGCTTGAGAGTCAGAGGTAGATGTACCCGGTATTTTATGATTCCTCTTTTGTACTGGACAGTCTGAGAGATCAGTGAGGATTATTGTATTTACTTTTTATAGTTGAGAGACTCGCATTGAGGATTTGTTTTTATTCAGACGTTCAGTGATGTTTATGGTTACTAGATTTATTTTCAGCTCTGATACATGTGTAGCTATAGATCTTTTGTAGGGTAGACGCTTCGTCTGTGCGGCAGTTTCCGCACAGACGGCGGATCTGTTGGCGAGCCCGGGTCGCAGTTCCCTAGGGCGTGACAATTTGGATGTATTTTTCTGAGTCCGAATACCCGAAAACGGACAACCGGAAGTTTTCAGTATATTCGGGTGCACGGGAGGGGCTGTGGACTGAGGAGGGGCCACGTGGCGGCCCCGGATTGGTCGGCGCACCTGGCGCGGTCCACGGAGGATGCGGGCAGGCATGGCAAGTGGGCAGGTGCGGGGGCTGGTGCTCGTGTCGGGGGCGCTGCCACATGGTGGCGCGTGGTTGGCGGGCGCCAACCACCCGCACGCGTAGTGCGTGCCACGTGGCGCGGCCCGAATGGCCGGCCCCTGCTGCGGCGCGTTCTGGGACACGTGGCGCAACCGAATTAATCCGAGTGCATTGTACCGTGTCCTCTGTTTGGGACCCGGATGTTTCGGGCGCCCGAAAACGTACCCAGAACCCCTTTTTTGGATTTTTCTGGATTTCGCCTATAAATAATCCATTGGAGCCCCTCTTTCGGGTTTTTTTTGGAGAAGTTCTTAGGGATTTCTTTGGCTGAGGTTATTCTTCATCAAGTCCACCATATTTCTAAGTATCCTTGGCATTTTTGGAGACCGCGACAGTGAAGTTTTCCCCGACTTGGCGCACTTCGACGCTTCTCCGATTTTGGCCTTTCCCGTCGACGTTTCTTCTGCGGGCTCCCCTGTGCTGATCCGAGGGAGTTTTTGGCCGATTTTTGTGGCGACATTTCCATGAGAGGTAGAACTTCGATTTCTGTATGTATTATTCCTCTCCATTTTGAGTTTTTATGGGGTATTTCAGAGCTTCTTTAGACCCCCTTTTCTGCGGCATTTTTCTAGACAGTGGAGGAGTATTCTTGCATTTTCTCAGTCTACGGATGACGGAATTAGAGTTTAAGGACTCGATTGATATCTACGCTTCGCGAGAAATGTAACCATATTTTTTCTGGATTTTTTTGAGGTCTCTACGAAGGTGAACATTTTCGGTTTTGGGGACTGTTGTGCAGAATAGTACATGTAGGATTTTGGGCTTATAAATTTACTCTATGTTCGGCTTGTGATGCAGTTTTTGTAGAGATTTTGGAGTTTTTTGAGAAAAATAAAAATTGGAATACATCATCACGATCGAGGTAAGCATTTTTTCTTTTGGTCCCGGCTGAAATTGATGTTTGGATTGGCCTCCACATTAGCTTGACGCACTCGCTGAATTTTGTATCGTTGTGGACAGCACTTCAGTGTTTTGGTTGCCGCCGCCAATCTGGGAGGAGTTTTTGGATGATTTTCATTACGTTGGAATCTTAAGAGGCTGAGCAATGTGCACGCCAAGTTTCGGCTCGATCAGACCCTAGATTGTCGCGTTTCAGGTGGGTTGGATTTTCCTCCAAATCGACAGACTGTTTTCTAATTCTATCTTGTAGTGGGCATGCATGATAGATATGTTGATCAAGATATATGCATGATATAGTTGGAGATTTATTTATCGATATATGATGGATGCATGATAGTATCAGTAAATAATTGTTGGTTAAGATGATTACATGCTAGAGTTAGCATTTTGAGCATCGGTTATGTTGTATGTTTAATTGTGGAACCTTGACTAGCACCCCGTCATATATTTGCATGTTTAACCAGACTAGTAAGAAACCCTCACTTGGGCTAGGTTCTTTTATGCTTTAGTCCTCCTACACATTGCATGTTTATTCCCCTAGACTTAGAGTTTTCTTCTCGCCCGGGTAGTGGGCCGAGTGGTCGGAATAGTGTAGGACGCATGTTGCGCTCGTGCCGGGGGGACGAGTGGAGTCTAGTGGTTGAGGTTAGCTTGGTGCTACTGTCGGGAGCCGTTTGGGATGACGGTGATCCTGGGTTGTTGGGTTTTCCTCTGTTTGGTTCATCGCCACTGAGTGTTGGCGATGTTGATCTTATGACAGTAGGACCTTGAACCCAGAAATACTTTTGGATACAAATGATTTTAGTAAACTAATGTTTCTTTTCAAGCTTCGAGGGGCGCCAGAACCCATTCTCATTTGATTAGGGCAAAGGCACTAGACCTTCGGGATTTGAGAAAATAAAACTGTTTTTAACTGATTTTTTTTTAAGAACTAAACTGTATTAAATTGGTTTTCTCAAATCAAGATGATTTTATAAAGAGGGAACTACTTTTGGTCCTCACCACGAGAGGGTTTGAATGAAAATGGTTTTCAGTAAAAATATCACCTTTTTTTTCTAAACCTCCTCGCCCGAGAAGGTTTGGCGTGATCTGGGTTCTAAGGGTTGTCTTCTTCCTTGGGTCGAGAACAATGGGAGGCTACGCCTTGAGCATGTTCTTGTTTGTTTGGGTTGTAGGTGCTAGTCTTTCGGGGTTTCCGAACCCTTTGTGTCGTCGGCTGTAGTGTATCTCCAGCCAGTGTGTTTTAGCATGTTGAGTTGGATGTCCTGTTTTGGGAGCCGTTGGGTTGACGGTGGTCCCGAGCTATTGAGTATTTCCGGCTGATGTTGTTAGTATTGAGTTATTGTTTCCGTTCTGATTGATCGTGGATTTGAATTATAGCCTGCAAGAGCCATATTGAGCTCGATAGAGATGCGCGGATACTTTCCTCGGTGGTGTCGCGCCTCTCGAGTGCCACTCCGGAGCTGGGCCTATTACTTTTGTCACGCCCCGGGGTCGAAACTGCGATCCGGGCTCACTAACAGATCCGCTATCTGTACGGAAACTGCCGTACAGACGAAGCGTCTAACCTGCAAAAAGAATCAACTACAGAAATACAGATATCAGAGCTGAAAGTAAACTACTAAGAACTGAAAACCAAACACTGTACAACTGAAAATAATACAATATCCATCTCCCAAATACGATCGTATACAAAGTCCTCTGATACAAAACTCAAAAGGGAGATATCTCCAATAAAATACATCGATGTACAAGCTCTCAATACAAAAATCCTCACTACATCAGTCTCTCAAACTGTAAAATAAAGTACAACTCTATACCTCACAACAAAGGTCTCTCAACAGAGGAAAAAGAAGTAAACTAATCAACTGAAGCTCTCCTCTGAAGGGGTACCGCTACACTCCAACGACGGGTAGGGAACTAGCTCGCGACTCCCTCGCCTCGGTCAGAAGGATCAGCAACAGGAGCACAGGAACAGGAGAAGAAGTCCCTGGGGAAAAGACACCACGACGGGCGTGAGAACTACTTCCCACAGTAGTTCTCAGTGGGTGCCGCCAACAAGCCCAACGGTCTGCCCACTAAGTCTACTAGAGGCATAAAGTAACAAAGTAATACGGAAAGAAAAGAGCTGGAAAAGGATAAGTCTACAGCTACTATGCCTCTATCTAGATGCACAAGAGGTGGAACAGATGATAAAATGCTGCATCTACTAACAAATCAGTCATGTCACCCAAACTAAACTGACTGCCTCCTCGGGTCCAGTCAAGCCTGCGCCTACCTACTGCCGCACATCCCAGAGGAACGGACTTACGTAGGGCGTCCCACACGGACTAACCCACCCCTCGCGCAAAACTGCCTCAACAGGCCCACCATCGCATACACTGCGGGAAACTGCCTCAACAGGCCAACCATCGCATCCACTGCGGGAAACTGCCTCAACAGGCCAACCATCGCATCCACTGCGGTATCTCAGGGGGCGCGACCCCAACTGAGGAAAACGGCGCGGCATAGAGTATCAAAAATTGGCATAAGCAGGCTATAGCCAAAATCCACGCTCACTCCCAGAACGGTAGGACTCAAGATCCCCAAAATATCTCGCACAACAGTCGGAGCACTCTCGACGACTCAGCTGATCAGCTCACACGAAACACGAGACACTAGCCTCTCCAACAGCTCGCAGCAAAAAGCACACTGGCTGGAGGTACTCCACCGCCAGGAACGACCCACAACTCAGGCTAACAATACTGGTCGGACCACACTCAATGACATGGGCCCACCGTCAACCCCAACGGTTCCCAACAACACTGACCGAAGGATACTCGACGGCCCGGGACTACCGTCTGCTCAACGGCTCCCTCCTACGACAGCACAACAGGGATACAAGACCTCCCGGGACTACCGTTTACCCAAACGGCTCCCGGCACAGATAAGCAACCCACTAACAACTACCAGACTCCACTCTGCTCCCAATTATGAGTGCAAAGTCATCCCACACTAAAAGAAAGTCCCGACCTCTCGGCCCACTACCCGGGCGAGGATAACACTACGTCCAAGAATAGAAAAACAGTGTGGGTGTCTAAACATAAATAACCCTAGCCCAAGTGAGGGTTTTCTACTGGTCTGGTTACACATGCAACATATGGCGGGGGTGCTAGGTCAAGTTCCAAGATAACTATATTAACAGATGATAAAAGGAATAACAATTCCTACAATCTAGCATGCTACACAAGGAAATAAACTATCATGCATAGTCCTACAATAGTAGAATTACTGTATAGTCCATAAAACTTGGAGATAAGGCCACCCACCTTGGTTCGCCACCAATTTCTCGTAGACACTTGCAATTGGTCTCCACGCGAAACGGTGCCCGCTGCCGAAGTCCGCACGCAAAACGGAGCACGCCGTTGGGGTCCGCACGCAAAACGGTGCACAGTGCCGGAGTCCGCCCGCAAAACGGAGTACACACGTAAAATGGTGCACGGTGTTGGAATCCGCACGCAAAACGGCGATCGCACGCAAAACGGTGCACAGTGCCGGAATCCGCACGCAAAACGGCGACCGCACGCAAAACGGTGCACGCCGACGGGGTCCGCACGCAAAACGGTGCAGCAAAACCCGGTCCCTAACACAGATAAGAGCGAGGGGTTAAACCAAGGTCAACAACACGCCCCCCAAACTGTGCAAAAATACAGTAAAAACAAAGCGCGGGACTTACCCGATCGCGCCGCCGCCGCCAAAACACCCCCATCGGAAGCCTTGCGCGCTCCACGAGGCCCACGACGCCACGCCGCAACACCCCCCAACCTCCTCCCTCACTCTCCCTCACTCTCGGTTGGAGAAGAAAGGAAAAAGGGGAAAAAAATGGAGGTGCGGGGGAGAAAGAAGAAGAAGAAAAAGGTGGGAGAGAGAAAAAGTGGTCCACGGCTCTCGGTCCCCGGTGCACCCGCCGGTCCACGGCACTCAAGCGGGTGCACCCGGTCCAGGCGGGCAAAAGGCGGGCCACGTGGCCGCGCCTCTGCGCGCCACGCGGCCGCGCAGCCCGGGCGCCGCTTGCGCGGCGTGACACCGCGCCCCCCCCCCCCCCCCCCCCCCCCAGGCGCGGGACACGCGCCCGTGACACGGGCGCGCGCCCCCGCGCCCGCGCGGGCGCCAACGGGGGCTCGCCACGTGGCGGCCCCCGCGTGGCCCGTGCCGAAGGCGCGCCTCCCCGCGCGCCTAACTCGCCTGCCGCGCGTGCCTAGAGCCCCGTGCCGCCACCTCGGGATCCGCGCCGCGCCAACGCCTCGGTTTGCGTGCCGCGTCGCCTCGAAAAACGCGCACGCCTACCGGACTCCAAAACCAACAAATAAATAGTCCATTCCTAGCGATTTCGCGCGCTGAATCCAAAAACGATGTCCATTTTTCCAAATTCTCATCCGAAAATTACGGAGTGCCCCCGGATAGCCCACTTGATCCGATTTTCCGCGCCGGGTCCAATTCTGAAGTCCGATTTGCCAAATTCCAACACTAAATATTCCCGAAGGCAACCGGAGAAATAATCTTTAATCCAAACTTCGCCCGGAGTCCAAATTTGACATCTACGTCGCGCAAAACCACCCGTAAACACTCGACGGGTCCTCCAATTACCCACGCGATCCCTTTTAAGCCCAAAGTCCAACACTTGAGTCCAAATTGCGCGCAAACACCACCGACACACCACGCAGGCCTCCAGTGATGCAACTAAATTCCAAATTGCATCACAAATCCATTTCTCGGGCCCGACACGCGCGCAAACACTCCCAACGGCCACTAAAAGCTGCCCAACAACCAGCAAACCCTTCGCGGGGGATTCCGGGACCTCACAACTTTGCTATCGCGACTTGTCGACGCAGCCCTTCTAGCTGGCCCTTTTTAGGCAGTCACGAACGCCCTACGTAAGTCCAGTCCTCCGTGGATGTAATGGCAGTAGGTAAGCACAGGTTTGACTGTATCCTATGTGGCAGTCAGTGTGATTGGGTTGATTGAGTATACTGGGTCTGAGTGGTTGCATATTACCATTTGTTTCACCCTTTGAGCATCGTAGATAAAGGCATGATAGCTGTAGATCTCTTTCCAGCTGATCTATTATTGTTTACAGTATTTCATGTTATCTTATGCCTCTAGTAGACTTAGTGGGCAGACCGTGGGGTTGGAGATGGTACCCACTGAGAACTACGTGTTGGTGTAGTTCTCACACCCTCTATTGGTGACAGTTTTTGCAGAGGCATTCCTTTCCGTCCCTGCGTCGGTTGGCTTGACGAATCGTGGTGAGGGAGTCGCAAGATAGATCCCTACCAATGTTGTCTTTTCGGTGAGATAGATGTACCAACCCGGATTTTGGGTTTTACTGTATATTATTGTGTTTTATGATTTTAGTTTATCTCTCTTGTTGGATCCATAAATGTTGTATAGGAGGATTTTACTAAACAGTCTGTGGTCTGTTGTTCCTTTCAAGTATTTCAATATCCTTTACGCCGGTCCCCAATGGATTTTACCTGGGATTTGCATAAATCTCGATAATAAAGATGTCGCATATATAATATTAAGTCTACTGTTACCAATATAGAGTAAACTCCCAATCAGGCTTCTGTACAAACTCGAATTAATTTTTTCTTCTCCATCATCTAATGATAGCTTCATATTCGTACCCGTTGGATTTTGCACATGATTGCAATTTTTCATATTAAACTTCTCAAGTAAATCATCAAGATATTTTTCCTGACAAATAAAAATTTTATTATCTTCTTGTTTTTCCTCTAGACCCAAAAAATAACTCATGGGGCCAAGATCAGTCATCTCAAATTCAGTCATCATATTTTTCTTAAAATCATTGATCAATTCTGTACTGTTTCCAGTGAAAATCAAGTTATCAACATAAAGGCCAACAATCAAAATCTCCATACCTCGAGATTTGATATAAAGTGTGGGTTCACTTTCACTTCTAGAAAATTCGTTTTGAATAAAGTGAGAATCGATCCGACTATACCAGACTCTTGGTGCCTGTTTTAATCCATATAACGCCTTTCATAGTCTATAGACTTTATCTTCTTGTGCTTTAATTTTGTAGCCCTGCGGCTACTCAACAGAAACTTCTTCATCCAAAAATCTATTAAGAAAAGCTAATTTAACATCAAATTGAAAAACTTTTCATTTATTTTGTACAGCCAAAGCCAAAACAGTTCGGATAGTATCAAATCTAGCTACGGGTGCAAAGGTTTCAATAAAATCAATACCTGCTTCATGTAAGTAACCTTTGCAACTAAACGTTCTTTTAATTTCTGGATCGATCCATCTTGTTTATATTTTGTCTTGTATATCCATTTCAACCCGATAACTTCATTTTCTGTGGATGATTCAACAAGCTCTCATGTATTATTTTTCTCTAGCGCTGCAATTTCTTCATTCATAGCTTTACACCAATCATCAGATTTTGCCGCTTCCTCGAAAGTTTGTGGTTCTCCACATTGTGTGTACATGCACTGCTCATATATTTCACTAAGCAATTTTACTTTTCTCGGTGTCGTCTCAGGCGAAATTTTTGGTGAAATTCGTGGTGAAGCATGTGGTGTTGTTTTAGTACTTATAGTATTTTCACTATTATTCTTATTCTCAATAGTAGTTTCATCTTCTAACATCGGAAGTGTGGATTATCCTGTACTTTTGCACTCCAATCCCCACCTTTTTGTTCATCAAATATAGCATCACGACTTATAATTATGGAGTTAGTAACAAGATTATAAAATCGATAGGCTTTACTTCTTTCACTATAACCGACAAAAATACACTTTCTACTATTATTATCCAATTTTTGCCTATTTTGTGATGGAATATGAACAAAAGAAACCAATCCAAAAATTTTAAAATGTTTTACCTTTGGCTTCCAATCTGCCCATACTTCATAAGGTGTAAAATTATCCAGCGCCAAAGTTGGGCTTCTATTAAGAATGTATGCTGCAGTAGATACTGCTTCTGCCTAGAATTTATTTAGAAGTCCTTTCGCTTTCAACATACTTTTTGCCATCTCTACTAAACTTCAATTTTTGCGTTCAGCAACGTCATTCTGTTGATGCGTGTAACTGGTTGTCAACTGCCTGCGAATACCATTCGTTTCACAAAAATTTTCAAATTTATTAAAAATAAATTCTCCCCCTCGATATGTACGGAGAGTCCTAATATAATAACCGGATTCGTTTTCGACCAAATTTTTAAATTTTCGAAAAACATCAAAAGCTTCAGATTTATTTTTAATAAAATAAATCCAAGTCATACGACTATAGTCATCTACAAAAACCACAAAATAATAATTGTTGCTAAGCGACGGTGTCTGCATCGGCCCACAAACATCGGCATGTATCAATTCTAATGGTTCTTTGGCTCTCCAATTGTTGTTTCTTGGAAATTAATCTCTGTGATGCTTTCCTAACACACAACTTTCACATACAGAACTATTATTATGCACCAAAGGCAAACCATCAACCATATTTTTTTTATGTAATAAATCAAGCCCCTTAAAACTCAAGTGACCATATCTATAGTGCCATAACCAATCATCATCTGGCACTACTTTCATTGCAACATGAATAGGAAAACTTTATTTTCTGTCATCGGAACTTCAAAAAATAAATCCCTTTTATTTTTATCTTTATAAATAGTGCACTTAGAATCTTTAAAAATAAGCGAATAACCTTCTTTCAAAAATTGGCCCACACTAAAAAGATTGGAATTCAAACCAGGAACATATAAAACATTATTTATTTTTTGAATTTTAGAAATTTTTACCTCAATTGTACCTCTTCCATGCACGTCCTGAATATAGACATCACCCATCGTCACTCGGCCTTTAACAGATTTATCCAAATTAATAAAGTTATCTTCTTTTCCTGTCATGTGACTGCTACAACCACTATCGACATACCAAATACTATTAGCAGCTTTTTCTGATGAACTACATGCAAAAAGTACATTATCGTTTTCATTATTTCCTTGAGCAAAATTAGCGTTTTGTTGTTTCAATCGACAAAACCGCTCGATATGGCCAAATTTCTTACAATAATAACATTGAATATTTTTATAATTATGGGGCTGATCATTATTTATGTAGGTTCTCTGATTTTGATTACCTGATCCTTCACTGTTTCTGTTATTGTATCCACCCGATCTACCGCCGCGACCTCTACCACGGCCACGACCACGACCACGACCTCTACCATGGTCTCCAGATGCTGAAGTTTGGTGATTAGAAGTATCTGCTTTATCTTTTTCATTACCTTTCGATTCACTTTGAAAAGCATGTTCAGAAAAAAAAATTGTTCTATCTTTTCATTCCTCATGTGCTCAGAGAGAACCAAGAAGTTCGCTACAAGATAATTTAGATAAATCTTTTGCTTTTCTTATAGCAGAAACTACATCACCATATTTTTTCGTCAAACTTCTTAAAAAATTTTCAACTACTGTTTGAACAGTAATTTGTTCACCATAGGAACACATCAAGGTAACTAATTTCATAATTCTAGAATAAAAGGTATGAATATTTTCTTTTCCTTCCATAAATGAAGTCTCAAATTTTTTTTTTTAAGTTTGAATTTTAATTCTGAGCACTTTTTCGTTACCTTGGTATTCCTTCTGTAATATATCCCATGCTTCTTTCGATCGGGTAGCGCCGGCAATGTGGGAAAATATTGAGTCGTCAATAGATTGTTGAATAAAGAAAAGCGCCTTCGCATCTTTTTTCATATTCTCTCCAGTTGCTTCCTTATATCATTTCTCAATAAAATCCCATAGATCTTGGGATCGCAGCAACGTCGGCATCTTCACGCACCAAAAATCATAATTGTCCCATTTGAATATTGGGAATCCTTGTGCAACTCCATTGGCACTGTTAAACGCCATCGATATCTTCTTTTCTTGAAAACAAGGCTCTGATACCACTTGTTACGGCAGTGGGCCTCCAATACTTATCTTCTATAAACTTGTTATGGTATATGAAAATCTCCACAAAAAAATAGTATAGAAAATAGAAGAGAAAGACAAATAATGAAAGAATCTGGTACATTTTGATGGAAGCAAATTAACTAAACTTGCCTTTATTGGAGAAATCAATTTGCCCTTACATCTTAGGCATCACTAATTAATTAAGGTGTCTTCGGCTTTTTTGACTATAATAGCCCTGGCCTCTCTATTTATATATTATTACATAAAATCCTATTTTAATTAGATATCCTATCTAATTAGATTTATCTTTATCCCAATTTAAACAACAAAATAATCTAATTCTAACTAATTAGCATTATCTCTAACAAGAAGGTACCAACGTACCTAACAACACCAATCTCTATACCGATACCGAAAACCAATATCAAATACCACTACCACATCGTGGTCACGAGTGCCACTTTGGCAACTCACCATAAATCTAGAGCAATATTTCAGTGCTCATTAACACTTCGAATTCCACATCAATTGTTAACACAGTTCTAACGACACTAGTCGCAACTTAAAACGTCGACAGGGGTGATCACAACCCCTCTAGCAGATCGCAGACAATGAGTGAATTAAACACAAGTCGAGTTCATTACGGACTACCATCGGATCCTCAGGCTATCAACCCGCTTGGTACATCAGGCTCTCAAGTCCTAGTGCACCACCATTACAGCCTTACCAAAGCATAGCCACAATGGCTACTATTACTGGAAACACAGGAGAATCTATAATGATCTACGAAATCCAATGCAAGAGGTGGGACCTGAATACAACACCAACCCAGTCAGGGTTACTATCTAGCCCATAGGCCACTGAAACCGATCAGTACAACAACCATGCCAGCGTCAGCGCGCTCACTGTCACCACCACCTCTGCCGGAATACTCGTGAATCCCAAGCTATATCACACCGATCAGGGATAGGACACGACTCGACCGACCATACCGTACTCCAGCTCCTAACTTTATACTCTCGCGTAAGTCACAAGTCATCCTAGGGTTCAATCCTAACCAATTCCTAGGTATCTTATACCTATTTCTCTAATACCATCTAATCTGTCACGCCCCGAGTTTCAAAAAAACAATCTAAATTTAAAAAAAAAAATAGAGTTCAAAACCTGAAATCCAGAACGTGGATAGACCGCCATATGCATAGGAAATCCTTTGTCCACACGGACAGAGTCTTCCCTATACATGCTCGGCTAGGCAAGTACAATAATACAATTAGAGAGCGAATTATTCAACAACTAAACATTAACATAGATTTCTACAACTAACACTTCCAAAAAACCTCAAAACAATAAAAACTACACAAATCGCAAGATGATAACAACTCCTCAACTAAACTATAAATATCAAGCACTGGGCCACTATGGCCAATAGCAGGGGACAACTCTATCGCGACAGCTCACTGGATCATCCTGACATCTCAGCTCTTGAATGACCTGAAATGGTGGTCACCCAAAAGGCGTGAGATACAACATAAATGTATCTCAGTGGGCACGACGGACCGAGAAATAGCAAGTCATACCTGTTGGATACCATAATAAGCGGATAACAATAACTGGATATAATCCGAAAGCTGAAAGACAAGGGACTAGTCATGCTGAAATGAAAGCAGGGTACTCATGAATGAACATGAATGTCACGCCCCGAGTGTAAACTAGAACCCGGGCCCGTCTACAGATCCGGCGTGCACACGGAATTTCCCGGGTACACGTAGCGCTGATAACTTGCTTAGATATAGGAGATATAATAAAAGAGCATAAAAACAGAGCTGAACTAAAACTAATACAACTCAGACTGAAGCTGGAAAGTAAAAGTACAAAATAACACTCAATAAGTACAAGTGTCTCTCCCAGCTCACCAAATAAATACAACCAGCTGGCTGAAACCAGACCCAAAATAAAAGAAAATACAACTGTCTGAGTGTATAAGGGATACAATCAAAATACTGCTATGCTCGCAACCGGGGTGGACGACTATCTAGTCCGCAATCCTCTTACCTCGGTCTGCCGAAGACGGCCCAGCAACTCCCGCAGAGGACTCTGCAAAACAAATGGGGGAAGAGGAAAAAGGACAATGGGGGTGAGAACTATTATAAAAATAGTAGCCTCCCCTAGTGGGTTAAGCCTCAAACTATGACATACCCACTAGGTCTACCAGAGGCGAAAAGGAAAGAGAGGTGGTATGCTATGAATATAACTGCTGATGAAAAAGCTACCACTAATATGCCTCTAAATGCCGAGCCAATAAAAATAGCTAAATGTATGCATTAGTATATAAATGCCTGCCTGAATAAACCCAATCCAACCACCAGTAAACACTGGTACTATCTGCTGTGCCAGCCATATCGGGTATGCCAGCCTACGCATAACCCCGATGGGAAGAATGAGTCTCAAGGACTCAAAGCCTGTCTATCACACACTCCGGAGTGTCACTCGAGGGGAGCAACCCACACGAATAAAGTAATAAGTCACAAGTATCATAATATAGCAGGACTGGATCACGACTCTGATCAAAGTGGGAAAATCCATCCACTAAGGAAAACCCGATCCCTCCCCAATCTGATGCACAAGTAAAAGTTCGATCAACCGCCCAATGTCCGCGGTCGCCGCAATACCCGACTAACAAGTCCAGCCTGTCCCAGATCTCAAGATCCTGCCTACACTATCCCAACCCATGCTCGAACCCGAGCAACAAGTACCCCTGAGTCTAAAATAAAAGGAGAAAAGTGAAAACATGGTTTCTCCTAAGTCAAATCCCAATATGATAGTGTAGCAGAAAATAGTGGCCTATCTAGATGTCTATACAAGCATGCAATTGTCCTCAGATGAAAGTAGGGAATTCGCTATCCACTGTTCTAACATACAACTGATCATGTTGTTCCAGATAAATAAATACTTTAACAGGAGTGATTATGGCACAATGATCATGTCCAATTACCAATGTCTCAATTAAATGGATAGGCTAGCAATTATTTAGTCCTTTTTAGCATGCAAAGTTTATCAATATTTTATTCAACATTTTCTAACATCGGGGTTATTCTGATGTTCCTAGTGAGCACACCAAAAGAGAGGGATACAACAACCTGTAGTAACCGTAATTTTTGAAACCCCAAAATTTAGGTTCAAATAATTTTCTGGATTATTTAAATGGGTAATTTATAGTGAAAATTGAACCCTATAAGATCGACTTTTGATCGGAGCCTGATCTCGAAAATACAAGATCACCAGTGCGACTGTCTTGTCGAAACATAAAAGATTGATATTCAAAAGTTTTCGATCTGACGGTCGGATCTTCCGCAAACCAGCGGTGAAAAACTGGGCCCACAACTTAAGTGGGAATGGTGAATGAATAGTAACCTTTGTATTCGGTCCCCTCTCGATCGGTCGTCGGCCGATTCACTATCTGAAACTTGAATATAGCAGTATGAGTAGTCAATTCTAGCTAATTTTGATATTCTGAGCGCAATGGTACTGACGGAATTTGCGTTTGGCGATTTTGGTTTATCGAAATGCGTGCATTGCAGTATAGCCTACAGTATATTATGGCCTGAGATTTTATTCGAGCACCAAATCAAACAAACAAGGGCACTATTTGATAGGTCTCGACGAGCCGGACGTCGTGGTAAAGTCCGTTTTTCATTTCGACGACCCGTTCGTCTTGAAATGCGTGAAAAGCATCGAAAAACTAAGTATTTTTGCAAAAACTTAAGTGTTTTATGGACCAAATAATTAAAGGGTTTTAGGTGAAGGTTCTTACAGCATTTTGAACCTACAGTGGGGACTTGGGGGCTTAGGGTTGGCTAGGTAGGGACTAGATGGCATATTGTTACATTAGATATTTTTTTTGAAAATGGTCTCTTTGGCCGCCATGAGGGGGGGAGTTATGAGTTGTTATGGCAATTTTGAATGCTATGAAAGGAAAACCGTCCCCCACTACCTCTGGGTCGCCAAGAGCCATCTCCCACAACTCAAAACCGGGAGTGAGAGAGAGGAAGGAAGAGCATTGCACCAAGTACCTTCAACTTGCTCCCTGAGCTCTCTGGGGGATTCTTCTGCGTCTGGATATCGAGGCTAAGCTTGCTGGGTGTCTGCGCGACGCGAGGAAGAAACCGGCTTCTTCCCTCTTCTTCTCCAACTCCGGCAAAAGTGAGTCTCTATTTCCCTTGATATTTGGGCCATAAGACCATTGGAAGTCGACTCTTAAGAGTTATTAGATGCTCCCTGTCAAGTCCAAGCCCTCGGGATGGTCCCGGTTGCCGGCGGGAGAAAACTTCTCGCCGGAAACCTAGATTGCTTCGCCGCGGCCGTACGACGCAACCAAAGATCCAAACGTCGAATTAAAATCATGGTCTTGGACTGTAGGACTAGAGGATCATCTCCACCAAAATTATTGGAGTTTGGTTGAGTGTGCGCGTCAAAAACCCAAACCCTAGTTTTTTCGGATTATTGCACCATGGCCGAGTCTCTTGTTCCGGCGCGCCGGCGTCGCTCCCCACCTCCGGCCATGTGGTCAAGAAGCTCCCATGGACCATTTAGAGTCGAACCATGCCTTTGCATGACATCCATGCAGCCCAAAACGAGGGGTGCCATGGATGACCCGAGCTTGAACTCGAGTCATGGTGGCCGGCCGTCCGGCCGTTGCCGACGGAGGAGACATGGTTGGGAAGCTTTCTAGGATCAAGAGGATCCCATCCATGCTCTTGCATGAAGTCCATGCAGCCTCGGTGAAGATCCACCATTGTTGGTGGAAGCTTGGTCGAGCTTACCCCATCGCCGCCGCCGCCGTGTCCTGTCACCGGGCATGGGTCCAGGAAGGTTCAAGGGGATGAGATGCACCTAGTGGTGCAGGTGGTTTAGGCCCAGAACCCAGAAATAGTAAAATACCATTATTGGGTCTTTGAAGCTTCATCTTCCTCGTTATCTTCTTCTTGTTTCTCGGCAAACCGAGGATGCAAGATGGGCCCAGGCTTGAATGGGAAGTTTCTGCAACCTTATAGAATGTTTCCATCCAAGTTGGAAGCCGCTAGACCCCACCCATGCAAAGATGTAACTTGGGATTGTAAGCTTGTGTGTTGTATGTTTGTGCCCACTATGTGTTTGTGGAAATGCCTCAATGAACTCGAAGTGAGTTTTAGCATCCAGAAAGTTACCAGATTTTCTCCACACACTCCCCTGAGCTTGATGCTCACTTCATATCCGATTCTTGGGCTGTGTGGTTTTGTGTGGAGCAATGTTGTAAAGAGTAGAGCATGTGGGTTGGATCTCTTTGATCCAGCAGCTTATGGACTGCAAAATGGCAAGCCCCTATGTCCTGGTACTGTCCAGAGATGAATGCTCCAAATTATTTAGAATTTGCACAAGTAGGTTTAAAGATTTGGCATTATAGAACCTTATGTTTGGTTGGTTGGCTTAGGGTCTGGTTGGGTCACTTTACAACTTCGCGACAGTGAGCCGTAGGCTATTTTGGGGTCACTGAACGCGATGCTCACCTTAAAAGTGGGTTTGGTCGCGTAGAAAAATTTAAAAATGCAAAATAGTGTGATTTAGCCTATGTTAGCAAGAAAGTCATGGCCCGAATTTTTATCAGGATCCGTGCTGCTGCCAAATGGGGAGCACGGTATCCAGCAGGTCGAGGGTCACCTACTGGAGGTGACGGTTCGTTAAAATAGTGCTCCGATAGTTAGAACGAGCGAAAACGACTCTCAAATTGCTATAAAAGTGTGATTTCTGTAAACCCTAGGGGTCAAAACGCAATTGTAGCCTCACGTGCTATCTCGGGCAGTGTGTATATAATCTCTAAGCTTTTTTGCTAGTTGTAGTAATCTAGAATTTAAAAGTCTCTGTTTGCTTTTAAATATTTAAAATTTGTCAATTTTGGCAAAAGTGGAGAGATAGTGGGTCAATAGTGGGCCCAGAGATATCGACTTTTGATCGGGGTCTGATCTGGAAAATCCGAGATCACCATTGCGATCGTCTCGTCGAAACATAGAAGTTTCATTTTCATATATTTTCGATCCGACGGTCGGATCTTCCAGAAATCAGAAATCAAAAAGTGGGCCCCGCGACTTAAGTGAATAGTAACCTTTGAATTTTTAACCCCTTGTGATCATGAATGGTCGAACCACTATCTAGAATTTTAACATAGGAGTATTAGTAATGAGTCCTAGCTAATTTTGACGTTCTGAGCGCGATGGCGCTGACGGATTTCGCGTTTGGCGATCCGGGTGCATCGAAGTGCGTGCCACGCGCTATATTGAGTCGAACTTTATGGAACGACTTTTTATCCGGGCGTCGAACGAACCAAACAAATACGCTACCTAACAGGTCTCGACGAGCCGGACGTCGTGGCGAAGTCCGATTCGCATTTTGATGAGCGGATTGCCTCGAAATACGTGAAAAGCACCTAAAATTGGACTAATTTGTATAAAAAGTTAATATTTTATGCACTAATTGTTTAGGGACTTTATGGTGAGGGTTCTGGGTGCATTTGTTACCTACAGATGGGACCCTAGAGTTTAGGGATAAGAGTGTAGGGGGTTTTGCGCAAAATGTGCATTTAACGCATGTGTGGAAGGATACCCGAGACCCTGCCTCTTCCTCTTCGTAACTGAAGCCTCCACCAGCTTCTTCAGGCCATAACCGACGCGTCCCCTCGGCTGCCGTAACCTCCGGCCGTTCGGGTCGCCGGAGTTAAGGTGAGAAGGCTATAATAGGTCTTCTCTTGAGTTCTTAAAGAAAAGTTCAACCAGGAGCTTCAAGGTTTAGCCCAACCTTCTTCTGAGAGCTTCATAGAGAGGCCGCAACCGAGCCCTGGTGTACCCTACCCCAGCCGCCGCCGAGTGCCACCGCAGCCACCTTCCTCTTTCTTTCTTTCTCCGACGAGGTGTGAAGTTGGACTGGATCTCTTCAAGGTTGGATTGGGAGGTGTCTGAGGAGTCTCTAGTGCTTGAAGGACCCTGCTGGAAGTTGCCGTGGCCGCGCGTGCAAGTGGGACCGAGATTCGGCTTCCTCCTTCTTCCCCGAGCTCGGCTAAGGTGAGGATCCTTAACCAACGGTTTCTAGCACCCCGGACCATTAGCAGTGGACTCCTTAGGTCCTTAGCATCCTCCCTGAAGAGCCCCGAGCCCCCATGCACAGCGCATGGCCGGCGGGGGGCGAGGGATGGCCGGAACCCTAGAATTCCTCCACTTTGAAACAACTTTGCAACCAGTGGACCAACAGGGCTAAAAGTTTGGGTGCTTGGACTGTAGGAGGAGAGGACCAACTCCACCAAATTTGGTGGAGTATGGTTGAACCAATTAATGGCAGTTTTATGCCCTAGTTCGGGCTTTTTGTTGCACTCGGCCGAGCTTGTTGCTCCGGCGCCGGCGAGCCCCTCCGCCGCCGGCCACATGCCCAGGGATGCTCACGCGACCAAGGGAAGTTCAACCATGCTGTTGCATGGACCCCATGCACCATGAAAACCATGGTGCCATGGTTGAACCCGAAACCAAGGATTTTTGCGGCCGCCGGCGCTCCGGCCATCTTCGGCCGGGGTGAGGTGGTCAGGAAGCTTCCTGTGGTTCCGTAGACTACTTCCATCCAAGTTGGAGGGATCCAGACTGCCTCTATAGAAATCCGCCATTAGAGCTCCTGAAGCTCCAAACCGGAGCTTTGCCCCGCCGCCGCCGCCGCACCCCGACGGTCGGGCACAGGCAGGGAAAGCTTCAGTGAGGTGAATTACACCTGTTGGTGCAAGAAAATTTGACCCAGAACCATTGGTTGCTTAGTCACGATTTTCAAGGTTGGAGCTCATCTTCTTCCCGAGCTCCGGCCAACCCGAGAAGGTTTGGCTTGCTCCAGGTTGGTGAGAAATGATCCCTAAACTCAGTAGAACATTTTGCTTCGAAACATATTGCCCCAGATACCCTCTGTGCAGAGAACCCAATTCGGATTTTTGCATGTGTGTGTGTGTGTATGAGAGATGCATGCCACCTGTTTGTAAAAATGCTTCAAAGAAAATTGGATTGGAATTTGACAGTACTGCAAATAGAAAACTTGTTTCCAATATTCCCCTGAGCTTGGTGCTCACCTCAGATCAAAGGGATTCTGTGTGGAATGAAAGTTGGAGCAAGATGAACTTGTATGGTTGCAAGATGATGGATCTTCTTGATTCAGCAGATCTGGGCTGCAACTAGGGTGAGCCCTGTGATCCTTGTACTATTTAGAGATACTTTTATATATAAAGTTTAATTAAAAGAGGTTTAGATTAAAAGTTGTAGTGAAACCAACCTTTAAATGAAATGTTTGAACAAAACCTTGTTCTAGGCTGTTTGCGAAGCCGCGACAGTGTGCCCTATGCTAATTTGGGGTCACTGGACGCGATGCTCGCGTTAAAAACAGAGTTGGAAGTCTCGGAGAAACAAAAATGCAAAAAGGGCTATGTTAGAGGAGAGTTTTATGACCCGAAGTTTTCCTCGGGTTCCGTCATGCCGCAAATTGGTGAGCACGGTGTTCAGCAAGATAAATGTCACCTGCTGGAAGTGACGGTTCGTTAAAATGAATTTCCAGTAAAAAGAACGAGCGAAAACAGTGCTAAAAAGAGGTTTTAAGTTGATTTGAAACTGTTAGATTAAAAGTTAAGTTAATTCCTGAACAATATGTTTAATTCAGGTCTGTTCGATCTACATCTGGTTTTCAAGTGATCTGTTGATACAAATAGTCGCCTGCGATTTATCATGTGGGTTATCTTCGGTCCGGGTTTTATCAGTTCGGCCCTCTGGGGTGCGATACTGGTTGGACCCCTGTTTTTGATAGCTTAAACATTACTTTGAGCCTGCCTTTCTTTGATTATATTATATCTGCTATCTGCCTGATCTATGCCTGTTATCTGTTCTATTATGCCTTACATGATTGTCCATAGCACCTCTAGCATTTATACTTTTACTCGGACATTTTCATGGTTGATTAGTGAGCCTGTTTGTTCTGCTGATCAAATGATACATCTCTGAGCACATAGATTTATTTAACTGAGGTTTTACCCCGCTTCGTAGGGTCGCCGGAGTCTGTTCTTGTTTGATAGGACAAAGGCACTGCTCTGCGAGGTTTGGACCTAAACCCAAGCTTCGTAGTGTCGCCTGAGTCTGTTCTTGTTTGATAGGACGAGGGCAATGCTCTTCGAGGTTTGGACTCTTCAAAACAGTTTTCTTAAAAATATGTGTTTAAGTTTTGTATCATTTGGTTGGTTTCTGTGGTTGAGTTGAGTTTATCTGTGAGCTTCTGTTGAGAGAGATTTGCCTTGATCTTGCATATGAGTTGAGATTTATTGCTGAGTGTTCCTGCATGAGTGTTGAGATTCAGTTGGTTTTTGCCCTTGCAACCCAGTGGGGATTTCCCGGCTTGTTGCCGATTACCCGGTCAGTGGACCGTGAGCTTGAACATTTGCATATGATTCGCCCGCACTGTTGTACTTCACGAACATCAGCGGATTTGCTACCCGTAGCGATGTTCTTTACCGGTAAAGTGGTTAGCTGAGGCAACCCGTGACCCTAGTTTGGGGAATGTCAACCAGGTGGTGCCAAGAGGGCAGCCTTGCCTGAGGTCTTGTGAAGGCCAATATGGTAGCTTGTGATTGGGTCTTTGCGTTTTCATCTATTTGATGCATGTGTTGTTAAGTTGCTTTAACATGATTCTTTGATTCTTTGATCTGGCTTCTAGTTATCTACCTTTATATGATTCTATGTGATGCCTCTGATTATAGTTCCATTGTTATCTTGCTGATTGTCCTAACTCCTTGATGTGTTGATTATCCTGATACATGTTTTAAATTTTGCTAAAATTATCTCCTATGCTTGTACCCTGATTATGATTTTTGCTTTCTTTACAGCACCAGTTATATATCTGCTTTACCCTAACCCCTGATCTATTACTATCCTCTAGCATTGTATACCAGTAGGTACGATCTGCTATTTCTCGGCTCGTCGTGCCCACTGGGATACACTCCGGTGTGTCTCACACCCTCGGGTGACTGTTTTTCAGGTCGAGCGGGTGTTGAGAAGTCGGGACGAGTTGGTGAGATCACGAGATAGAGCTTGACCCTAGACAGCCGATAAGATCAAGTATTTAGTTATTTGTTGTATCAAATGCAATGCATTGTAATTGAGAAGTTATTGATATTGTAATTTAATCTTGCTTAGTAGATGTACGTAGTTAGTACTCTGGTTGTATGCCAAGTGAGCCGTGCATATATAGAAAATGCTCAATCCCTAGTGGGATTGGGACTCTTCTATATATGTGGCGGTCTGTTGCGCCCTGGCCGGTTTTAAACTCTGATTTCAAAAAAAAAAAAAAAAAAAAAAAAAAAAAAAAAAAAAAAATTAGACGCTGGTTTTTAAACTCGGGGCGTGACACTAGTGATCCGTTGGCTCTCGTTGAGCAGAAATTGGTTATCGGTCCATAAATCGGCAAAATCGTCGGTTTAACGGCGCCCCGGTGGCAATCGCACAATTCGGGAAATTGCAGCGGTTCCGCCTAGCTGTCTGTTGAGTCCCAGTAGAATCTGGTTGAGCCAGCGGCAAAGGGTCAAAGCCCGTGTCTTCTGAAAATTCAAATAGAATTTTCGGGAGAGGCATTTTTGGTAATTATACCAACATCTGAATAAAAGGTTGAGTTTAGTAATGTTAACTGACAGATATTAGTGTTTTCGCGTCCCGAGGCTACACGTCAGGTTTTGTCAGATTTCGGAAATCCGAAGATGTTGTTCGGGCCAAAGTGGGTTGAACGGCGGATTTCTGGCAAGTCGCGTAAATCTAGAAAAGATCTAGATTTAGTGGATTAGAGAGTCAGTTGATTGAGGGTGTGAGTTTTCCTGATCAGTGTTCATGATTCAGGTTGGCACGGTTCGGCTCTAGCCTTCGAGCATACCGTTGGTGTACTCAGTCACCTGCAAACGACAGGTGGGTTTATCTTCGGTCCGGGCTTTATCAGTTCGGCCCTCTGGGGTATGGTATTTGGTTGGACCCCTGTTCTTGTAGCCTAGACATATATTTGAGCCTGTTTATCTTTTGATCAGTTTTATACTGCTACATGCCTGATTTATGATCCTTATCAGTTATCTGATTATATGATGCCTTGCATGATTGATCTTAGTTGTTTCCAGTTATTATGACATTATTCTGGACATTGCCATGCCTGCTTGGTCATTAGCTAGTTTGCACATCTTATTGATTATCAGTATATCCTGATCCATGTTATAGTAGTTGTTGATTATATTCTGCACATGAGTTGAGATTCAGTTGGCTATTCTGCATTGCATCCCTATTGGGATTTTCCTGGCTTGTTGCCGATTACCCGGTCTGTGGACCGTGAGTTTGAGCATTCACATGATTGGTCGCCCACACTGCTGTACTTCACGAACATCAGCGGAGTAGCTACCCGTGTGGATGTTCTTTACCGGTAAAGTGGTCTGGTATATGACTCGTGAGTCCCAGGTTAGTGCCCTGTGGTGACCCGGATCTCTGCTGGGCTTCTACCGTGTGACCAGCAGCTTCTGGAGGCCTATGTGGCGTGTCGGCGGTGTTTCTGCACCAATTTGGACACAAGTGAGGGACTTCGGGTGTTAAATAGATCGCGTGGCTAATCGGAGGACCCCCGTCGATTGTTTAGAAGTGGTTTCGCGCGAATCGGGCATCAGAATTGGACTCAGCGCGAAATCTGGGTTAAGAACACTTGTCTGGATGCCTTCGGCAATTTTTGGAATTGGAATTTGGCAAATCGGACAGCAGATTTGGATTCAGCGCGCGAAAACGGTGAAAATCGGCTATTTACTTGTATTTTTCGGAGCCCGGATGCGAAAACACGGATTTCGAGGTGTGGTGGCACCGTTCCGGCGGCCGGAGTTGAGCCGCCGGCGGCGGCAGGCGACGAAGCGCCGCGGCGGGCTGAGGTGCGGCCGTTCGGTCCACCGCGGAGGGCGTGCACCCGGGCGCGGGACGCGTGGCTGCCCGGGAGTGGCGGGCGCACGCGCGCGCGGTCTATGGGACGTGCGGCCTAGTGCATGGACCGGCGGGGGACAGGAGGCAGCATGTGGTTGGAGAGGTGTTGTGCGCGCGGTCCACGCAAGGAGCGGAGCAGGTGGCCGGGGCAAGTGGCCGTACGCGTGGGGCAGGTGGCCGTACGCGCGGGTCAGCCGGGCGACGTGCGCGGGGCAGGTGCGGGGGGCCACGCGGCGCGGCCGGGGTGGGCGGCGCCGCTGTTTGCTGTTCGAGCGCGGGCGACATGGCGCAGCGCGGATGGCGGAGGTTGCTGTTTGCTGTTTTGGGGTGATGTGGCAGCATCTGGTGGATTCTGGCGCTTGATGGACGGCCGAGATCGGGTTACTGTGCGCGCCCGAAAAGTTTCGGGCGCCCGGAAATTGGGATATAGATGTCATTTTTGGAATTGTTGGGCTGGGCCTATATAAGGCCGAATTCAAGGATGGTTTCGGGCTTCTTTTGGGCTTCATCTCTCCGAGGCCTGTATACAAAAGTGTTTCATCTTCCTTTGGAACATCTCGTGGAGAAGTTTTGAGAATTTTTGGTGTCACGCACTTCGAGGTTTGCGGCATTTCGGCGCAGTGCGACTTTCCTTCACCGGTGATCCCCTTCGTCGCGTTTTGGTACGCAGGATCCCTTGGCTCACTCGGACCATCGTTTTCGACGATTTTTGTGGCAGCGCGTTCACAAGATGAAAGGCTTCGTTTTTCGTGCTGATCATTTCTCCGCATTTTGAGTTTTTGGCATAGTTCCCGAGGCATCTCTGAGCCACTATTTTGCTGGTGGATTTTTGGACAGCGGAGGCTTGTTGGATTTTTATCTCTGCGCTCGTCCATCGGAATGAGGTGATTAAAGACTCGATCTATATCTACTCTTCGAGAGGAACGCACCTGTGTTTTTATTGAATTTTTATGAGGTAATGTCGAGGGTGAGAATTAAGCTTCTTTACTGCTATTTTTTCAGCAGAACTGTGTTCTTGAGGGAATGGCTTCCAACGTTGTCCGAATTGTTTCTTGGCCTACAGTTATGGGAACGGGGCGTTTAAATAGTCGGTTTGGGGCTACTCGTCGCGAGGATCGCAACCGTGATTTTTTTGGAATTTTTGGAGGTCTGTATATAGGTGAAAAGGCTCCTTCTCTCTGCTGGTTGGTACAAAAACAGCATACCCTATTTTTGAGAGTTTTGGTTGTGATGTAATTGATTCTCGGCTTCGATGTTGTTTGTTGGAACAGTGGTTTGTGCGACTGTTTACCGAGGGAGCAGATCCGGCAGATTTTGGATTTCGTGTGGCTGCGTACTTCACCGACTTCGGCTTTGCCTGCGGAATGCGTTTCAGGTGGGTGCTTTGTTCCGAGAACCGGTGGACGGTTCTCTAATTCTATATGTTAGAATTGCATGCAGGTGTAGGGTACAATACCTGGGATTGATTGGTAAGCTTAACAATGTTGATTTTATGGGAATTGCAAGTTAATTATTCATATTATGACAATGGTATTACTCGAATGTTCATGTTGATGATTAGTGGTAGCTTGCCTACGGCAAGGTTACCCTATATGATTAATTATCATGCCATGTTAGCACATAACCTTTTATGAGGCTAGTTTATGCAATGAGATAGGACTTTGTAGTTATGTGCAGGTTCTACTCTGAGGAGCGATTATGGATCGAGGATTATGGACAGGTATAGTCATTGATAATTTTGGCATGAGGTTTATTTTCTTTATTCTTCTTTGAGGACAAATGCATACTTGTATGGACATATAGTTAGGCTATCTTTTACTGCTGCACTACATATTGGAACTTGACTTAGGAGAAACCATGCTATTCCTTTTCTCCTTCTTGTTAGTCAGGCGGTCTGTGTTGCTCGGGTGCGAGCAGGGGTCTGGGGTAGTGTAGCAGGGACATTGGTGTCAGGGACGGGTTGTGCTGGATTGCGGCTGGCAGGGTTTTGGCGGTGACCGCGGACTTTGGGCGGTTGACCGGAGGTCGGTTATAGTACTTGGTTATGGACGGCAGGGTATTGTGGCAACCGCGGATATTGGGCGGTTGACCCGATATTTATTTATGTATCAGATTGGGTATTAGACTTTCCTCTAGTGGATGGAGTTTTCACTTATCGTTTACTGTTGTATCAGTTTGGGGATCGGGTTTTCCTTTAGTGGATAAGTTTTTCCACTTTGATCAGAGTCGTGATCCAGTCCTGCTATCTCGTGATACTTGTTATAGTGAGACTTGTTACAGTGATACTTTACTCGTGTGGGTCGCTCCCCACGAGTGCCACTCCGGAATAGGCAATTTATATACGGCCAGTGAGTGCTAGACATTGTCTATGGCCAGTAAGAGCCAGACCTTGAGTATCGGTCAGTGAGTACCGATTTGTCAGCAGATACTTGAGACAGTTTGAGCAGGCAGTGCCAGTTTTTACTGGTCCATCGATTGGGTTTATTCAGGCAGATACTTTTTGTTACACTCGTTCCTGGGGGACCGAATGGAGTCTAGTAGCTGTGTTTAGACCAGTGCTAGTGTTGTTGGGAACCGTTTGGGGATTGACGGTGGTCCCGAGGTTGTTGCTGGTTAGTCGACCGTTGTGCGAGAGGTTTGGTGATCTTGAGGCTATTCGTTCTGAGAGAGAGAGAGCGTGGATTCCGACTATAGCCTGCATGAGCCACTACTCGATAGCGAGTTAGTCCGTTTGGACGCCCTACGTAATTCCTGCCCGTCAGCGGGAGGTGGTTGTAGGTGGGCGCAGGTTTGACTGGACCCGGTGTGGCAGTCAGCTCGATTGGGTCGATTGAGCACCTCGTGTGCGAGTGTTGCATATCTTTATCAGAGTTTTCCCCTTTGAGCATTTAGATAGAGGCATGGTAGCTGTTGAGAGTCTCCAGCTTTCTTGTTCAGTTTTTACTGCATTAGTTATTTTATTGCCTCTAGAGGACTTGGTGGGCAGATCGTCGGCCCTGGTGGCGATACCCACTGAGAACTCCCTTTTTGGTGTAGTTCTCTCACCCGTTGGGGGTTCCCCCCCCCCCCCCCCCCCCCCCCCCCTTTTGTCCCTTCTCTCCTTTGTTTTGCAGAGTCTTAGTGGGTGTTGCTGATTCTGCGGTTGCTGTTCGAGGCAAGGGAGTCGCGAGCTAGATCCCTACCTATCTTTGGAGAGTAGCGGTACCCCTTTCAGAGGAGATCTTCAGTACAGTCGGTAGATTAGTATTTTTATTTTCTCTTTTGAGAGACTGATGTAGTGAGGTTATGTTTTGTATCGAGAGACTGTATACTGATGTATTTATTGAAGACACCTCCCTGTTGAGTTCTGATTTTGTATATGAGGATATTGTATGATTATCATTTTGGGAGATGGACATTGTTGTATTATTTTCAATTGTACAGTGATTGATTTAGTTACAACAGATTTTCATTTATAGCTCTGATATCTGTTAGCTGTAGTACTTATCTTGCAGGTAGAACGCTTCGCCTATGCGGGATTTTGCATAGGTGGCGGATCTGTTGGCGAGCCCGGGTCGCAATTTCGACTCCGGGGCGTGACAGATTAGGTGGTATCAGAGCCTAGGTTGTAGGTCATGGTGGACTTAGAAACCCTAGGCTTGTGGTTGTACCCTAGGATGACTTCGTGAGAGTCATGATTTGTAGCGAGAGTTCTGATTGAGTTTTTCACCTCTCCCAAGGGACGGGATGAGTAATTGGTATGTTTATTCTCCTAAGTAGTTATGTTGGCTGCAGACAACATAACGCTGTGGAATGGGTGACATGCTCTAGATTTTCGCTGGATTGGGTCGAGCGTTGTTGTGTGCTGATTTGTGGTTTCGTCGTGGCGTGCGGTGTCTCCCCGACGCTGGGTTTGGGACCCTTGTGCATCCTGCCATAGCAGTTGAGCTTGAGCGGTTGGTTTTGGGCCGGATACCCAGATTGAGGTCAGAGAGCTCCGGACCCAGAAGGCAGGATTGTTAGAGGCATATTAGCGACTGCATGAGCAGTTGGCCTGGGTGACACAGTTGTCAGAGTAGTGGGTAGCCCGACAGTGCTTTCCTCCTGAGACCATCTGGTTGCAGTATCCTCAGCGGCAGTGATTTCTGTGGCGCCGATAGAGCGAGTAGCCCCCTCCGTGCCAATGTTTAGTGCCGAGGCACCGAGGCAGGGTGGACAGCTGACAGCTGATGAGCTGTGGGACATCATCGATCGATGGAGCCAGTTTTGGCAGATGAACCACCCCGACTCGTAAGATTGAGTTGGAGCCTTTGGAGGCAGAGTCGTGGTTAGTGGTGATGGAGTGATCAATTGAGAGCCTCCCTGTGCTAGAGAATTTATGCAGTTGTTGAACTGCGCGCTCTAGGGTTCGAAGGACGAGGCACATAGGATATGTGAGACTGGGAGTGGATTGCGCCAGGATACCTTTCAGTTTAGTTGGTCCCTCCGTTATGGATTATTGATGCCTCGATGGTGTAGGCATTATATATGGAGCGTGGCGCTGCAGTTCCTTTGGATAGGGATCTGCCGCCAGAGGCGAGTTCTGGTTGGAGGCGCTTGGCGCTAGGTGATGGAGGACAGATCGGCCGGCTGAGGCATTTTCGTTTTGCTTTCCAGGATGGTGTATATCCTTGTGGGCTGTTAATGTAAAGCTTACCCAAGGGAATGTTACCCTTTGTGATTGATAACATGCATGTTTGGGGTATAATATATGTGATTGGGGGGTGAGCTTGTAAGGATAATTGTATAAGGAATTGCATGAATTATGTGTGTCTTGTCGTATGACGGTTGCAATAATGGATTTCTGAGATGTCGGAGATCGGGTGGACCCCGATGGCAGCATCAGCGTCTATATCAGAGTAGCGCAGCGGTAGCGTGGGTTTGTTGTCTGCGGAGGACCGTATCTGTTGCCTCAGTGTGAGCAGAGACAGAGGTCGGGCTCCCTTTGTGATTGGTCTAGATATTTTCTGGCAGACTGAGCGACAACCGCTTGCATCGTGTGGATGAGTTTGTGCCGCCTGGTTGGAGGGCGCCACGGCAGTGGATCGGGTTGTTGCAGGTGTGATTTCATCATAGCAGTCGGAGTTAGTGCACTTCGCATTCCGGCATGGACTAGGGGCAAAGTTGTTACCACGTGCACTAGAGGTACAGGTTACTATCGGTGTTGTGCATGTTAAGGAGGCTTGTGGGTCATGTCCAGTGCCATTGAGACCACGAGTTATACCGGCAGACTTATTGGTATTGGTAGTAGTTCTGTGTTTTGACCCAGAGCTTGGGATTGATTGACACAATGCCACAGGATGTTTTGACTGAGGAGAAAGAGGACGTTGACCTTCTGCGAGGCAGACGAGAGGAGGCTTGGTTGTTGAGATTGTTAGAGCACACAGGTTTTAGTGACAGCGTGAGAGGTGCTTACGCCGGCACCGGGACTCAAGGATATCTCTGTTGCCCACGAGATCCCGGGTGTGATTTCACCTGAGCTGTTGATGATGCCGCCGGTTAGGGAGATTGAGATTGCGATTGACGTGGTTCTAGAAACCGCGCCAACCTCAATAGCACCTCAGGGATATTATCTGTAGAGCTGGGAGAGTTGATGGCACAGGTGCAGGGATTCGATGGATCGAGGGTCTGTTTGACCTAGTGCCACACCGTTGGTACACAGTGGTGATGCCACGTCGTTGATACACGACTGTGAGAGCTCTTTTGTGATTTGAGCACAGGCAAGTCCGGGTATTATTCAGGTCCTTTTGATGGAGTTATACTCCGGCAGTTGTTTGTTGTGTGCGTGTACCTGTTTGGAATCATATAACTGAGTATTTCGCCAAGATGGTGTTCAGGACACGGTAGGGGCATTATGAGTGTAGTGAGGCCTGATGGAATGACTAATGCCCCGTCGCCTTTAAGATTGAGGAATTTTGGTTCCAGCTGGACTTGAACGGATTGATAACGATATTCTCCAGGGATATTTTGATTGTACCCCCCCTTCCTGTGTGATTTAGAGCTTGTGGAGCACTTGTCGATGTTATGACAAGGTCTGTGAGGGAAAAAGCTTTATGCCAAGTTGTTGTGGTACAAGTTTTAGCTTCGAGAGCATATCTTCTTGGATTACATATTTTAACCGTAGGGGCGGAGGTGGAAATCCGGCCAAGATGGTTGCTATCTGAGATTGGCCGAGACTGACATCTATTGTTGAGACGAGAAGCTTCCTAGACTAGGCAGTGCCTGCAGACCTGGACGAATGGATGATTAGGCTGATACCAGCGCCGATTTAGCATCGTCAGTGATGGGAGATGGATTTGCGAGATACAGTGATGCCTCCCCTAGTGGCTATAGAGTTACAGTTGGATTATTGTTGAGCATCCAGTATCACCCCGACAGGGCCACTGTGGTGGCGGATACCTGGAACAGGAGAGTTTATTGGGGTTGAGTTTGATGATTCTACAGCTGGCGCTGTGTGGGACCATTATGGTGTACCGGGTTGGAGGTTGTGTCCCTGTGGGTCCCTTTTGACGGTAGACTGCGGTAAAGCAGTCCATGCGGATGGTCATGATCCGAGAGTGATTGAGCGAGGACCCTAGCCAATTAGGGCTTCCTTTCTTTGGATGACCGTATGGGTGTTTTGGATCGCCTGGTTGAGCTGGCACCAGGGAGGGGTTTTGGTGTGTGCTTCACTGGTTGTTCTTTCATTTCCCCCAGCCTTTTGTTGGAGCTCTTGAAGGTTCTTCCACGTCTCTGCTCAGGAGTGTTAGGCTTGTGGATTCCTCGCCCGTGATGGATTTGTTTCCTTTGAGATCTGCGAGTATTTGTAGTACGAGGGACGCTCGTTGCGAATTCTGGCTCGTGAGATGAGAGAATTACGCAATTGGGCCATGCCGTACTGGTTGTTGTTGCTGAGGAGTAACCCCGGGAAGTGACGGTGACTTGGGAGCTGGAGACGGCAGTGTTGAGTACCTACCCTGGGTTTTTGAGACTCCTTGTGAGTTGCTTTAGTTTCGAGGACGAAACTTTCTTTTAGTGGGGGAGGATGTGGTGACCCGGATCTCTGCAGGGCTTCTACAGTGTGACCAACAGCTTCTGGAGGCCTATGTGGCGTGTCGGCGGTGTTTCTGCACCAATTTGGACACAAGTGAGGGACTTCGGGTGTTAAATGGATCACGTGGGTAATCGGAGGACCCTCGTCGATTGTTTAGAAGTGGTTTCGCGCGAATCGGGCATCAGAATTGGACTCAGCGTGAAATCTGGGTTAAGAACACTTGTCTGGATGCCTTCGGCAATTTTTGGAATTGGAATTTGGCAAATCGGACAGCAGATTTGGATTCAGCACGCGAAAACGGTGAAAATGGGCTATTTACTTATATTTTTCGGAGCCCGGATGCGAAAACACGGATTTCGAGGTGTGGTGGCACTGTTCCGACGGCCGGAGTTGCGCCGGCGGCGGCGGCAGGCGGCGGAGCGCGGCGGCGGGCTGAGGGGCGGCCATTCGGTCCACCGCGGAGGGCGTGCACCCGGGCGCGGGACGCGTGGCGGCCCGGGAGTGGCAGGCGCACGCGCGCGCGGTCCATGGGACGCGCGGCCTTGTGCATGGACCGACGGGGGACAGGTGGCAGCATGTGGTTGGAGAGGTGTTGTGCGCACGGTCCACGCAAGGAGCGGAGCAGGTGGCCGGGGCAGGTGGCCGTACGCGCGGGGCAGGTGGCCGTACGCGCGGGTCAGCCGGGCGATGTGCGCGGGGCAGGTGCGGGGGGCCACGCGGCGCGGCCGGGGTGGGCGGCGCCGCTGTTTGCTGTTCGAGTGCGGGCGATGTGGCGCAGAGCGGATGGCGGAGGTTGTTGTTTGCTGTTTTGGGGTGATGTGGCAGCATCTGGTGGATTCGGGCGCTTGATGGACGGCCGAGATCGGGTTACTGTGCGAGCCCGAAAAGTTTCGGGCGCCCGTAAATTGGGATACAGATGTCATTTTTGGAATTGTTGAGCTGGGCCTATATAAGGCCGAATTCAAGGATGGTTTCGGGCTTCTTCTGGGCTTTATCTCTCCGAGAGCTGTATACAAAAGTTGTTCATCTTCCTTTGGAGCATCTCGTGGAGAAGTTTTAGAATTTTTGGTGGCAAGCACTTCGAGGTTTACTGCATTTCGGCGCAGTGCGACTTTCCTTCACCGGCGATCCCCTTCGTCGCGTTTCGGTACGCAGGCTCCCTTGGCTCACTCAGACCATCGTTTTCGACGATTTTTTTGGCAGCGCGTTCACAGGAGGTAAGGCTTCGTTTTTCGTGTTGATCACTTCTCCGCATTTTGAGTTTTTGGCACAATTCCCGAGGCATATCTGAGCCACTGTTTTCTGGTGGATTTTTTGACAGCGGAGGCTTGTCAGATTTTTATCTCTGTGCTCGTGCATCGGAATGAGGCGATTAAAGACTCGATTGATATCTACTCTTCGAGGGGAACACACCCATATTTTTATTGGATTTTTATGAGGTCATTTCGAGGGTAAGAATTAAGTTTCTGTACTGCTATTTTTTCAGCAGAACTGTGTTCTTGAGGGAATGGCTTCCAACGTTGTCCGAATTGTTTCTTGGCCTACAGGTATCGGAACGGGGCGTTTAAATATTCGGTTTGGGGCTACTCGTCGCGAGGATCGCAACCGTGATTTTTTTGGAATTTTTGGAGTTCTGTATATAGGTGAAAAGGCTCCTTCTCTCTGCTGGTTGGTAAAAAAACAGCATACGCTATTTTTGAGAGTTTTGGTTGTGATGTAATTGATTCTCGGCTTCGATGTTGTTTGTTGGAACAGTGGTTTGTGTGACTGTTTACCGAGGGAGCGGATCTGGCAGATTTTGGATTTCGTGTGGCTGCGTACTTCACCGACTTCGGCTTTGCCTGCGGAATGCGTTTCAGGTGGGTGCTTTGTTCCGAGAACCGGTGGACGGTTCTCTAATTCTATATGTTAGAATTGCATACAGGTATAGGGTACAATACCTGGGATTGATTGGTAAGCTTAACAATGTTGATTTTATGGGAATTGCAAGTTAATTATTCATATTATGACAATGGTATTACTCGAATATTCATGTTGATGATTAGTGGAAGCTTGCCTAAGGCAATGTTACCCTATATGATTAATTATCATGCCATGTTAGCACATAACCTTTTATGAGGCTGGTTTATCCAATGGGATAGCACTTTGTAGTTATGTGCAGGTTCTACTCTGAGGAGCCATTATGGATCGAGGATTATGGACAGGTATAGTCATTGATAATTTTGGCATGAGGTTTATTTTCTTTATTCTTCTTTGAGGACAAATGCATGCTTGTATGGACATATAGTTAGGCCATCTTTTACTGCTGCACTACATATTGGAACTTGACTTAGGAGAAACCATGTTATTCCTTTTCTCCTTCTTGTTAGTCAGGTGGTCTGTGTTGCTCGGGTGCGAGCAGGGGTCGGGAGTAGTGTAGCAGGGACATTGGTGTCAGGGACGGGTTGTGCTGGATTGCGGCTGGCAGGGTTTTGGCGGTGACCGCGGACTTTGGGCGGTTGACTGGAGGTCGGTTATAATACTTGGTTATGGACGGCAGGGTATTGCGGCAACCGCGGATATTGGGCGGTTGACCGGATATTTATTTATGTATCAGATTGGGTATTAGACTTTCCTCTAGTGGATGGAGTTTCCACTTATTGTTTACTGTTGTATCAGTTTGGGGATCGGGTTTCCCTTTAGTGGATGAGTTTTTCCACTTTGATCAGAGTCGTGATCCAGTCCTGCTATCTCGTGATACTTGTTACAGTGAGACTTGTTACAGTGATACTTTACTTGTGTGGGTCGCTCCCCACGAGTGCCACTCCGGAATAGGCAATTTATATATGGCCAGTGAGTGCCAGACATTGTCTATGGCCAGTGAGAGCCGGACCTTGAGTATCGGTCAGTGAGTACCGATTTGTTAGCAGATACTTGAGACAGTTTGAGCAGGCAGTGCCAGTTTTTACTGGTCCATCGATTGGGTTTATTCAGGCAGATACTTTTTGTTACACTCGTGCCTGGGGGACCGAGTGGAGTCTAGTAGCTGTGTTTAGACCAGTGCTAGTGTTGTTGGGAACCGTTTGGGGATTGACGGTGGTCCCGAGGTTGTTGCGGGTTAGTCGACCGTTGTGCGAGAGGTTTGGTGATCTTGAGGCTATTCGTTCTGAGAGAGAGAGCATAGATTCTGACTATAGCCTGCATGAGCCACTACTCGATAGCGAGTTAGTCTGTTTGGACGCCCTACGTAATTCCTGCCCGTCAGCGGGAGGTGGTTGTAGGTGGGCGCAGGTTTGACTGGACCCGGTGTGGAAGTCAGCTCGATTGGGTCGATTGAGCACCTGGTATGCGAGTGTTGCATATCTTTATCAGAGTTTTTCCCTTTGAGCATTTAGATAGAGGCATGGTAGCTGTTGAGAGTCTCCAGCTTTCTTGTTCAGTTTTTACTGCATTAGTTATTTTATTGCCTCTAGAGGACTTGGTGGGCAGATCGTCGAGCCTGGTGGCGATACCCATTGAGAACTCCCTTTTTGGTGTAGTTCTCACATCCGTTGGGGGTTCCCCCCCCCCTTTTTTGTCCCTTCTCTTCTTTGTTTTGCAAAGTCTTAGAGGGTGTTGCGGATTCTGCGGTTGCTGTTCGAGGCAAGGGAGTCGCGAGCTAGATCCCTACCTATCTTTGGAGAGTAGCGGTACCCCTTTCAGAGGAGATCTTCAGTACAGTCGGTAGGTTAGTGTTTTTATTTTCTCTTTTGAGAGACTGATGTAGTGAGGTTATGTTTTGTATCGAGAGACTGTATACTGATGTATTTATTGAAGATACCTCCCTATTGAGTTCTGATTTTGTATATGAGGATATTGTATGATTATCATTTTGGGAGATGGACATTGTTGTATTATTTCCAGTTGTACAGTGATTGATTTTAGTTACAACAGATTTTCATTTATAGCTCTGATATCTATTAGCTGTAGTACTTATCTTGCAGGTAGGGCGCTTCGCCTATGCGGGGTTTTGCATAGGTGGCGGATCTGTTGGCGAGCCCGGGTCACAGTTTCGACTCCGGGGCGTGACAGTGCCCAAGGGTGCCGGAGTGTTGACTCCCAGGTTTGTGCCCGAGGGTGCCGGAGTATGTCAGCCAGGTTGGTGCCAGGTTCGGCGAGTTTTCCCTGAGGTCTTGTTGACTAATATGGTGGCTATGATTGGGTAAATTGTTGTTTCAGTTATTGATACATAGTGCCTGTTTAGCATGCTTTTCTATTATGATTGTTCAGTTCCTTTCAGTATTTATTCTAGTATACACCTGTTGAAATATATATCCGCTTTCCATATTGATTAATCATCCGCCTCTTGATTATGTTTACATGTCGTGATTTCTACTATCTTCTAGTATTGTATGCCGGTAGGTACGATCTGCTATTTCTCGGCTCGTCGTGCCCACTGGGATACACTGTCGATGTATCTCACACCCCCTGGGTGACCATTTTTCAGGTCGGTCGGGTGCTGAGATGTCGGGACGTGTTGGTGAGATGACGCGATAGAGTTGACCCTGACAGCCGTTGATTATATTTATCAGTTCGTTTAATTTGTAACTCAAGTTGTGATATGATGTAATAGTTGTATCTGTTTTGGTAGTTTAGTCTACTCTGATGTGGTTTGTCATTGTTGAGCCGAGCATGTATAGAAAAGGCTCAATCCAAAGGGGATTGAGAATTTTCTATATATGTGGCGGTCTGTCGTGCTCTAGCTGGTTTTAAACTCTGATTTGAAAAAAAAATAAAAAAAATTAGACGTTGTTTTTCGAACTCGGGGCGTGACACAACCACCCACCTCGAATGCGAAATCCACAATTGTAAAAGTCCCCTCGCTGTCCAGCACACTGCAAACACCCAAATTTGCAAACCACTGCAAAAAGTATTGCACTCAGTATAACCGGTAACAGTTCCAAAAGCAACCCTTGCTGTTTTACAAAAACAGCACAGAAAACGAGGGATTTCACCTTTGTGCAGTGCTCAGAAAAATCCAGAAAAATCACCGTTGCGTTCCTCGCGACGAGTAGATGAAAATCACCATTGCGTTCCTCGCGACGAGTAGATTTTCTATCTTACCTTTGCATTCCTCGCGACGAGTAGATTTTCTATCTTACCTGTAAGTCAAGATAGAAAATCGACAAGCCTCCGCTGTCCAAAATGTATCCACAGAAAAAAGGGGTCACAAGATGCCTCGGGAACCCCACCCAAAATCTAGAATGGCGGAAAGTGATCAACATAAAAATCGATGGCCTACCTCTTAGGATCACAATGCCGCAAGAATCACCCAAATCGGACCTCGGGGTAGAGCAGGGGAGTTCTCAGACCAAAACGCGACAGAAAAGGTTGCCGAAGAAGAAACGTCGCAGTGCGCCGAGTCGCAGAAACCGTCGATGCCGCGGCCTCCAAAAATTATGGGAATCCTTCACGAGATAGACCACAAGGTGGTGATCAACTCCTCTTAAGGCCTCTTCCACAGAAAAACTCAGAAAATGTAGGTTTTTATAAGGATCCACAAGGATCTAAATATGTACTATCAAACAACTAGAGGGGGGGTGAATAGGTGTAATACATAAAAACCAATCTCAGTGCAAAATAAGAACCTATGCGGAAAATAAAAACAGCACACCGAGATTTATGTGGAAACTCCAATCTAGGAGAAAAACCACGAGACCAACACGCAATAGCAATCTACTAAGAAAAGAATAATAACAAGGTGATTACCAACTCCACGGACTCAAACCCCTCCTTCAAGTTCTTCGGATCTTGCACTCACCGACTGCACGTCCACTGCACACATTCGAATCCACGAACGCCACTCGAATCCACGAGCACACGTTTCGAATCCACGAAACGCCTTCAACACATCGAATCCACGATGCTACGTCGAATCCACGACGCAAACTTGATAAAAACTTCGATGGTGATCCTTTGCTTAGAATATCATTGAAGTACCATGGATGGAATCTCTAAGAAAAGATTAGATCAATTCGACAAAACGTATTGCTTCAACGAACCTTCGAATTGACCTAAAAGAGGCTAAAAGATGAACGATAAAAACCTAGCCTCTAGGGTTGCTCTCAAGTGTTTTCTGAATTAGTCGATAGTTCTCGAGAAACCCTAAGTGTCTATTTATAGGTTAGAAACCTTTGGAAAGAGATAAGCATCAAAAACTGACTTAACAGAATTTTTCCCGCACGACGGTCCGGACTGGATTTGGCTGATCCGGACTGTCGTCTTTTTTCAGCAATTTTCCTGAAAAAACAGTTCGGGGTCCGGACTGGAATTTCGTGATCCGGACTGTTCATGCGATTTCAGCAAACACATAGTTCGGGGTCCGGACTGAAACAGGGGAGGTCCGGACTGGAATTCCGCATGAACTAAACTTGTTCGGGGTCCGGACTGGATTGGTCTGATCCGGATCCTGAACATCCAATTTGTCCAGTTTTTGATTTTTAAGCAATGAAAACTTATCCAAGTGTTTCTAAACTACACAAATGTATTCGGATCACCAAAATTATTTAGTTAAACGTACCTGATCATTCCGAATCCATTTTTCTTGAGATTGGTGTAATTGATCCACAATTCTTCATCTTCAACCTTCAAGACTCAAAACACTGAGTGTCAACTTGAGCTCTTACTGAATCTTCACTGAGTCTTCGATTGCTGATTGACAATTTGATCACTTCAAGACTCCGACTCAACTCACGAAATATGCCAACACAAAAAGCTGCAACAATCTCCCCCTTTGGCAATTTCGTGACAAAACCCAAAAATACATAAAACGCTCAGGACACTCATCTTAAACCAATAAATCGAAACTCAATGTCATCACCAAAATATTGACTTTCTTTGCGTGAAAGATCCAATAAATAAAAATACATTTGAACCAGTTCTAGAACAAACTCTATGACTTAGGACTTAGAGTCTTAAAGTGATGTAAATCCTGCAAAACAAAACTCCAAACAAAATCAAAAGTCAGTCGTTACAAATTAAATGTAAATCCTACATTTGATTCGTCCTTTTGGTTCTTTTTGTTTTTCGGCTCCTTTTTCATCTTTTTTTTCATCTCCCCCTATCTTGAGCATCTCTTTTTATCATCTCTGTTCTCCCCCTTTTTGATTCGTCCTTATCCATTTTTGTTTCTGTTCTCCCCCTTTTTGTCACAAATTGTCAAACAGTGAACATACTAGACAAAAGGAAATCACTAACAGCATTAGTTCATAGAGAAAGAGAGATAAAAGCTCAGTTCCGGTATATAACAAAAACGCAGATTGTGTACCGGTACTCCAGAGCAAAAATCACAAAAATTCTTGAAACAAATCTAAATTTTGAAATCTTTTAAATACTGATTTGCGTGTCATCAAGAAAACAATATAAGTGATTGAAAATTGTGAGATCACACAGATGTCATTCAATCCAATTAATTTTACAAAAATTAAATAGATTTACTCCGAAATCATGAAAACCAAAGATAAAATATTATAAACCGTTTTTCATATTATATACGTCAAACACAAGTAATCAAAAATAATCTGGAGATCCAACCTCTATCAAGATGTAACGGATTTACAAAGATGACTTACAGAGATTTCCAAATGACATCAATTTGATTTCTACCCTTTCAAATTTGAGATAAGCACTAAAATACCTAAGGATGGCTCTTTGAGCATCTTTTAACTATCCCACCTTATACCAACCAGGAGATTGTTCAAAATATAAGAACTTTGAATATAAATCTCCGAATGCTTCAACTAAAAATTTCAAAAATATTTTTCAAGCATCCATAACATGTGGTAGCTTCACACACTAACCGGACGACCGGGGTGGCAGCTCTTTCCAACATGTGGTGGTAGTTTTCACACTCCTTTCGGATGTAACTCTTTCCACATCTTTTGTAATTCATTTGTTTACCCTTGAGAAAAATGCAATCTCTTATGTGAAAGAATTAAATCCCAAATTTTAGTCTATCGGTTGTCTCATGTTTATCACAATGAACTCACACAACCGAGATAGGTTAAGCATCTTAAGATCACACAAGATTACTAAAATTTGATGAACATAACTATCAAAAACTCCTATAATGGAATATCTTCGAAGATTATGATTATGGAGTAAAGTTGATAATTAATGTGAAATTAAATTGGAGTGAATGAAAGTAAATCCTTTTTAAATTCAATGCACTCGTTCGTTAAAAACCTTTTGTTTGAAAACAAAACATAAAAACGAAAAGCATTGAAATCATGTAATGCAAAGATCAAGAAAAATATGAAGGGAAAACCGATCGAAGCACTACATACAGTCAAAAGCTATTTAGAACTTAAGACAAGGAAAGATATCACCTTTCCGAATCCAAAATCGTCGGATTTTGGGTTGTCTTGATTCATTGTGGCCGTGGGTTGTCCGCTTTGACTGTTGATCCACCTTAGGTCTTTGCGTTGCAGTGATCCACTTGAATGATTGATGTTGTGGCTCGGACCTTTGGTGGATTGAGGGAACTCCATTAAATTGATGTTGCTTTTGATTCCGTTGAGTCCGCTCCGTAGATGAAGTTGCCGAAGAATTTTTCTTTCTCTTTTTCGGGCACATCTTCATCAAGTGTCCTTCAAATCCACATTGGTGACAAATTCTTCCTTTCCATCTAGTTGTGGAACTTGAAGCCTTCACAGTTTGTGTAGGTTATTAATCCCAAGGGATCTAAATAGGTACTATCAAACAACTAGAGGGGGGGTGAATAGGTGTAATACTTTAAAACTCAATCTCAGTGCAAAATAAAAAACAATGCGGAAAATAAAAATAGCACACCGAGATATACGTGGAAACTCCAATCCAGGAGAAAAACCACGGGACCAACACACAATAACAATCCACTAAGAATAGAAGAATAACAAGGTGATTACCGACTCCACGGACTCAACCCCTCCTTCAGCTTCTTCGGACCTTGCGCTGAACGGTTGGATGTCCACGCAATAACAATCCTCTAAGAAAAGAAGAATAACAAGGTGTCAACCCCTCCTTCAATTTCTTCGGACCTCGCGCTCCACCGATTGCACGTCCACTGCACACGTTCCAATCCACGAACGCCACTCGAATCCACGAGCACACGTTTCGAATCCACGAAACGTCTTCAACACATCGAATCCACGATGTCACGCCGAATCCACGACGCAAATAGCCAATATAGAATATAGGCTTCGATGGTGATCCTTTGCTTAGATTATCATGAAGGAACCGTAGATGAAATCTCTAAGCAAAGACTAGATCAATTCGACGAAAGATGGATCATGGAAGAACCGTCGAATTGACCTAATAGAGGCGAAAGAGAAGAACGGTAAAAACCAGCCTCTAGGGTTGCTCACGAGTGTTTCTGAATTGATTCGTATTGGTCACCCTCGTTTAGAAACCCTAAGTATCTATTTATAACCCTTGGAAAAAGATAAAAGTCGGTTTAGGAAATTTATCCCGATGGGGCATTGTGTACCGGTACCAAATATCGCGTTCCGGTACGCAATGGTGCAAACCACAGATTTTTCTATTGTGTTCCGGTACGCGAGTCCGTGTTCCGGTACGCAGTGCAATTTACAGAAAATTCTTTGTCGGGTTAGAGGAACTTCAAGTGTGGTTCCGGTACGTAATGTAAAAACTGATTTTTCCAAGATAAGCTTTATCCAAATCAAACCAAGTACCCGAAACCAAACTTAAAAAAGATTGTAAGTTAAATCCAAGTTCCTAAAACCAAGTCTAAACCGGTTTTCACTAAGTTCCTGATTCCAATGATTATAAATGAACTTAAATCACCATGGTTTAATTAACCATACCTGAGTGTTATCTTGAGCTCATGTTGAATCTTCAATGAGTCTTCGAAAGCCGATTTGACAATTTGTTCCCTTTAAGACTCCGACTCAAACTCACGAAATGTGCCAACACAAAATGCCGTAACAATCTCCCCCTTTGGCAATTTCGTGACAAAACCCAAAAATACATAAAGTCGCTCAAGTCACTCATCTTAAACCAAAAAGACGAAACTCAATGTTATCACCAAAACATTGATTTTCTTTGCGTGAAAGATCCAATAAATACAAAATACATTTGAACCAAACAGTCCTAGAACATACTCTATGACTTAAGACTTGGAGTCTTAAAGTGATGTAATTCCTGCAAAACAAAACTCCAGACAAAATCAAACATTAGTTGTCAGAAATTAAAATCCTACATTTGATTCGTCTTCCTTTTGGTTCTTTTGTTTTTCCGGCTCTTCTGTTTTGTGGCTCTTTCAATCTGTTCTTTATCTCCCCCTATCTTGAGCATCCATGTTCTCCATGTTCTCCCCCTGTCTTGAGCATCTATGTTCTCCCCCTTTGTGATGCAATTATTTTCTGTCTCCCCCTTTTTATGATATGTCCATCATTTCCGTTATTTTCGTTCTCCCCCTTTTTGTCACAAATTGTCAAACAGTTAATATAAACAAAAAGTAAAAATACTAGGAGGATAAGTTCTTAGTTACAAGACGATTAGAGTTCTTGTTCATCACAACGTGAAAGGAAACTGAAAACCAAAAACAAGAAGGAAAAGAGATCACTCATCCTCATTTGAATCATCATCATCATCATCATGTGATGTTGGTCCATGCGATGTACTCGGTGCAGTTGCTCCAGTGACCACATCATCATGTTTGCACCCAAGGATATCGAAGATTTTCTTTAAACCATCCTCAAGTTTCTTGAAGCCTTGCTCCATCCTTTGCTCCATCCTTTGCTTTAATGAACGAACATCCCGATGCAAGGTTTGAAGAGTTATGACCTCATCTGGTTCAGGAGATTCTTGACGAGGTGGTGCACTCACTGTCGCTTCACTTGCATAGGCTTTTGTATGCCCAAATGTCTTCAAAGTGCTGATTGACTTGGCTAAAGTGATTCCATCAATTGCCCCCAAGCCATAATCATATTTGGCACAAGAAATGTCAACTCCGTGATCTTCCAGAATACTAGTAATCAAGATTGGATACGGTAGAAGGTCATGTTGCCTTGATCCTTCAATGACATGTACCATTTGCTGCAAATGAGAAATGGAATGTTTGTGTTAATTCCATTTGCACTTTCCGGGTGACCGAGGAAAAAGAGAAGTAACAATCGATCCCATCGAATCCTTTTGGTCCCCAGTGTGGGCAATAGGTTGTAGCATACAATTAAGGACAAAATATGATACTCTGGTTTTAGGTCCTTTGATTCAACATATGATCTGTTCGTGCGCGTCCCTGTCTTGCAAATAGAGTCCACAACCATATCCCAATGGGTATCATGTTGGAAATTACCCTCAGTGTAATAAAGACCAGAAGTGTCAACAGCTAATCCAAGGTTTGCACCAATTACTGCTGGAGTAATGTCAAACTTGACGTCTCTAACTGTTGTTTCAAAGACGAAAGCTCCGGTTTCATGGTCTTTTTGAAGTATGTTACCTCGCATGTAAAACTCCCTGATGATCTCCACACAAAAGCCCATCTTAGGTTGAACTCTGCCAAGTGGCCGAATATGGCTTCGTTCCAAAAGCCTTGCAAAGTCTGGCACCTCACGACATAGCTCGTTAAAGTTCACGTGTCGCTCTCCAATGCATGTGCGGTTCGCAAATCTGGCACGGCGTTTTGCACTCACATGCGGTTCACTTTCATCAACATTTGATCTCCGTTGAGAGCGCTCGCGTATTACCGGTCCACCGGTACTTCTACGCGAAGGAGAATCCGCACCCTTCTTTTTCCTTGAAGCCAAAGGTGCTTTCCCCTTTCCTTGAACTGATTCCTCTTCATATTCTGAGGAATGTTCAGATTCTGAGCTAGTTGAATCCTCGTAGCGTGATCGTTTGGTAGCCTTTTTCTTTCCAGAACCGCGACCACGTCCACTTCCAGTGGCCATCAAAACCACTAGTGCAAGAAGCCATGAAAATGCCATTTCCTACAAAGAACACAATGCACTATGATTTGATCGTATAGGAAGGCTTAAACATGTCCAAGAAACATTCTAAACAAGTCACAATTGATGTTTCATCATTTAAAAATCATTTACATTAAAAGCCCTAATTCTCAATTTCTTTTATGCTAAGAACATATGAAAAAGTTAGATTCAATCAAATAAGCATGGAAACATGAATCTAATTAGATAGAAAGCAACCATATATGTTCTAAACATGAATTAAGAGTGATTTAAGCAAGAGATTTCATTTAGAGTAAGGATCAACTCAAAAATCCCAAAATAAAACATCAAAACCTAAAAACTAGGGTTTTGAAACAAAAGTAAGCAAGATTAATGAAGAAACTTACAAATCAAAGCAACAAATCACTTGATCTTGATGAAAAACCCCTTAGAGATGTTTTAGAGAGAGAGAGGGAGGGTTTTGAAGTGGGAGAGATGAAATAAAACATTGTAGTCTCGGAATATAAGGAATCCCAGATCGCGTACCGGTACCAGAAGCCGCGTACCGGTACGCAGTGTAAAAGCCGAAAAACCATCGTTCGGGATCCGGATTGTCAGTCAGGGGGATCCGGATCCGCAATGTAGTTCCGGTACTAAAAATGTAGTACCGGTACGCAAGTGAAAAACCAGAAAACATTACATTCGGGATCCGGATTGGATTTTCTAATCCGGATTGAATTTTCAGGTACTAAAAAGGAGATACCGGAACAACAGAGCCAAAAAGCAAAAATTTCTTGAAACAAATCCAAATTTTGAAATCTTTTCAAATACCGATTTGTATACCATCAAGAAATTCATTTAAGTGCTTTGAAAAACAATGAATTCACAAAGATGTCATTCAATCCAATTAATTTCACAAAAATTAAAAAGATTTACTCCAAAATCATGAAAAATAAAGGTAAAACATTATAAACCGTTTTTCATGTTATATTCATCAAACACAAGTCATCAAAAATAATCTTGAGATCCAAAGTCTATCAAGATGTAACGGATTTACAAAGATGACTTACGGAGATTTCCAAATGACATCAATCTTGAATTTTACCCTTTCAAAATGAGATAATCACTAAAATTCCTAAGGGTGGCTCTTTGAGCATCTTTCTACTATCCCACCTTATACCAACCAGGAGATTGTTCAAAATATAAGAGTTTTGCATATAAATCTCCAAATGCTTCAACTAAAGATTTTCTCATAAAATAATATCAAGCATCCATAACATGTGGTAGCTTCACACACAAACCGGACGACCGGGGTGGCAGCTCTTTCCAACATGTGGTGGTAGTTTTCACACTCCTTTCGGATGTAACTCTTTCCACATCTTTTGCAAATTATTTCAATACCCTTGTAAGAATGCAATCTCTTACGTGAAAGAATTATATCCCAAATTTTAGTCTATCGGTTGTCTCACGTTTATCACAATGAATTCACACAACCGAGATAGATTAAGCATCTAAAGATCACACATGATTTCTAAAATTTGATGCTTATAATATCAAAAACTCCTATAATGAAGTATCTTCAAGATTATGATTATGGAGTAAAGTTGATAATCCAAATAAAATTAATTTGGAGTGAATAAACGTGAAGCCCTTTTTATTCAATGCACTTGTTCAGTAAAAACCCTTTTGTTCAAAAACAAAGTATAAAAACGAAGAGCATTGAAAAACAGATAATGCAAAGATTAAGAAAGATATGAAGGGAAAACCAATCAAAGCATTACATACAGTCATAAGCTATTTAGAACTTAAGACAAGGAAAGATATCACCTTTCCGAATCCAAAATCGCTAGATTTTGGGTTGTCTTGATTCGTTGTGGCCGGGGGTTGTCCGCTTTGACTGTTGGTCCACCTTAGGTCTTTGCCTCACAATGATCCACTTGTATGATTGATGTTGTGGCTCGGACCTTTGGTGGGTTGAGTGAACTCCTTTGACTTGATGTGTCTTTTGATTCCGTTGAGTTCGCTCCGTAGATGAAGTTGCCGAAGAATTCTTCTTTCTCTTTTTCGGGCAATCCTTCACCAAATGTCCTTCAAGTCCACATAGGTGACAAGTTCTTCCTTTCAATTTAATTGTGGAACTTGAAGCCTTCACAGTTTGGTTCTTTTTAAATCCCAAACCAACCTTGCTTGATTGACCTAATCCGGACATACAATCAAGTTTCTTGGAACCAGTTGAAAGCCTTTGTATGTCGGATTTAAGTTCATGAACTTGCTTGGTCAAAGCTTGGTTGGTGACATGAATCTCCTCAAACTGTTTTTCTAGAAAACCAATCTTGTCCGTATATGATTTAGCGTTTGTCTCCGATTGGTTTAGCTTTTCTTGGAGGATTTTATTGTTATTCAATAAACGTCCTTGTTCCTCCTCGAGATCATGAAGTTTTATCTTTAAAGCATCATTCTCGTCTTGATTCTCAAGTCGTTGCTTCCTCAACTTCTTGATATGCTTGGCCATCTTCTTAGATTCCACAAGAAGTTGTTGATATGCCTCAACGAGTTCTTCCTCGTCCGACTCCCCCTCACTTGATGACTCTCCGCCGGTTGTTGATGTTTCATACAAAATCAAAGGAGTAGAGTCAGTGACTAATGATGATAAACAATTATTAGAAGAGGGAAAATGAGAGGCATGAGAAGCAACGATTTTTTCCTCTTTACTTGAGGTCGATTCATTAGAAGTAGAATCGTCCCAAGTTTTCGCTTGCAAAGCCTTCTTTTTATATGATTTCGGAGAAGGACAATCCGTTGAAAAATGGTCGTAGCCTTTGCATCGATAGCATTGGATTTCCCCTTCGAAATCATCTTTTTCTTTTTCTTTAGAAGGTTTTGCAAAGCTTTTGAGGTTAGAGGATTTAGAACCCGATGATCCTTTAGAAGGTTTCGTGGATGAAGATCCATCGGTTCGATTCTTCCAAAATTTCCGACGAAATTTCTTTACGATCCGCGCCAATTGTTCTTCAAAATCGGCAAAAGAGATTTCATCGTCGGAACTTGATTCGCTATCTTCTTCCTTTGTTGATTTGAATGCAATACCTGTAAGCTTAGAAGAAGACTTGGAAGAAACTTGATTAGTAGGAAAAGTCATTTCATAAGTTTGCAAAGCACCTACTAATTCCTCTACACTCATCTCATCCGGATGACTAACGGTTTCAATGGCGGTAACCTTTGCCCTAAACCGTTCCGGAAGAGTCCGAAGTATCTTTCTTATAATTTTCGACTCCGGGATCTTTTCTCCTAAATTAGCACATGTATTTATTACATCTTGAAGTCTAGTGTAATAATTTGTAAACAATTCATGCTCTTCCATATGAATAGAGTCAAATTGACTTGTAAGCATCTGGAGCTTTTGAATTTTTACAAGATTAGTACCCTCATGTGTAATTTTGAGAATATCCCAAATTTCCTTCGCGGTTTCACACGCGGAAATTCGTGTGAACTTAGTCGAGGGAAGAGAATTAAATAAAGCGTTCATACCTTTCCCATTGTAAGAAGATCTTTCAAATTCCTCTTTGGACCATCTAGAGCGAGGTTTTGGGGTAGTAGAATTTCCTACTTCCTCAACAGGATGCACCCAACCGTATTCCACGGATTGCCATACCCGCTCATCAATTGCGATGAGAAAAGCTCTCATCCGCACTTTCCAATAAGCATAATTAGTCCCATCAAAAAGAGGAGGTCTATAAATATTACCACTTTCACCCAACATGATAGATAAACCTAAAACCCTCTCTGATACCAAATGTAGGTTATTAATCCCAAGGGATCTAAATAGGTACTATCAAACAACTAGAGGGGGGGTGAATAGGTGTAATACTTTAAAACTCAATCTCAGTGCAAAATAAAAAACAATGCGGAAAATAAAAATAGCACACCGAGATATACGTGGAAACTCCAATCCAGGAGAAAAACCACAGGACCAACACGCAATAACAATCCACTAAGAATAGAAGAATAACAAGGTGATTACCGACTCCACGGACTCAACCCCTCCTTCAGCTTCTTCGGACCTTGCGCTGAACGGTTGGATGTCCACGCAATAACAATCCTCTAAGAAAAGAAGAATAACAAGGTGTCAACCCCTCCTTCAATTTCTTCGGACCTCGCGCTCCACCGATTGCACGTCCACTGCACACGTTCGAATCCACGAACGCCACTCGAATCCACGAGCACACGTTTCGAATCCACGAAACGTCTTCAACACATCGAATCCACGATGTCACGCCGAATCCACGACGCAAATAGCCGATATAGAATATAGGCTTCGATGGTGATCCTTTGCTTAGATTATCATGAAGGAACCGTAGAAGAAATCTCTAAGCAAAGACTAGATCAATTCGACGAAAGATAGATCATGGAAGAACTATCGAATTGACCTAATAGAGGCGAAAGAGAAGAACGGTAAAAACCAGCCTCTAGGGTTGCTCACGAGTGTTTCTGAATTGATTCGTATTGGTCACCCTCGTTTAGAAACCCTAAGTATCTATTTATAACCCTTGGAAAAAGATAAAAGTCGGTTTAGGAAATTTATCCCGATGGGGCATTGTGTACCGGTACCAAATATCGCGTTCCGGTACGCAATGGTGCAAACCACAGATTTTTCTATTGTGTTCCGGTACGCGAGTCCGTGTTCCGGTACGCAGTGCAATTTACAGAAAATTCTTTGTCGGGTTAGAGGAACTTCAAGTGTGGTTCCGGTACGTAATGTAAAAACTGATTTTTCCAAGATAAGCTTTATCCAAATCAAACCAAGTACCGGAAACCAAACTTAAAAAAGATTGTAAGTTAAATCCAAGTTCCTAAAACCAAGTCTAAACCGGTTTTCACTAAGTTCCTGATTCCAATGATTATAAATGAACTTAAATCACCATGGTTTAATTAACCATACCTGAGTGTTATCTTGAGCTCATGTTGAATCTTCAATGAGTCTTCGAAAGCCGATTTGACAATTTGTTCCCTTTAAGACTCCGACTCAAACTCACGAAATGTGCCAACACAAAATGCCGTAACAGTTTGGTTCTTTTTGAATCCCATACCAACCTTGTTTGTTTGACCTAATCCGGACATACCGTCAAATTTCTTGGAACCGGTTGAAAGCTTTTGTATGTCGGATTTGAGTTGATGAACTTGCTTTGTCAAACCTTGGTTGGTGACATGAATCTCCTCAAACTGCTTTTCTAGAAAACCAATCTTGTCCGTCTGTGATTTAGCGATTGTCTCCGATTGGTTTAGCTTTTCTTGGAGGATTTTATTATTATCCAATAAAAGTCCTCGTTCCTCCTCAAGATCATGAAATTTGATCTTTAAAGCATGATTCTCGTCTTGAACCTCAAGTCGTTGCTTCCTCAACTTCTTAAAATGCTTGGCCATCTTCTTTGATTCCGTAAGAAGTTGTTGATATGCCTCAACGAGTTCTTCTTCGTCCGACTCCCCCTCAATTGACGACTCTCCATCGGATGTAGATGTTTCATGCAAAATCAAAGGAATAGAGTCAGTGATTAAAGATGACAAACACAAATTAGAAGAGGGAATTTGAGAAGCATGAAAAGCAACAACCTTTTCCTTTTCATCTTTACTTGAGGTCGATTCATCGGAAGTAGAATTGTAACGACCCGGCCCACTAGAATTGTTGATCTCTGATGATGATTTTTAGCCGTGCATGTATAGGGGAGTCTCTGTCCTCGGGGCAGAGAGTCTTCTATACGTGTGGCGGTCTGTTGCGCCCAGTTTGCAAACTCTGATTTAAAAAAAAAAAAAAAAAAAAAAAATTACCGGATTTTTAAAACTCGGGGCGTGACAGATTAGATGGTATCAGAGCCAATAACCAGCCGGAAGTGTGCGGCGAGTCTCGGCTGAGCCTGGGTCTAGATGACAGGGCTAGCGAGACGAGTCTCACATCGCCTGGTGATCTTGGGCTTGTGTGTGTGTGTTTGGGCTGACGAGGACGTCAGGCCTAAACGGGGGGAGTCTGTGACGCCCCCAATAGTCCCACATCGGATGTGGATGGATTTGTGATTGGGTTTATATGAGACTTGGACACTAGTAATAATAACTGGGCTTAAGCATTTTGGGCTGTGGTTTGGGTCCAACGAGTTATTATTGCTAGTGGGCCGGGTCGTTACAAGAATCGTCCCAAGTTTTTACTTGCAAAGCCTTCTTTTTATATGATTTCTTAGAAGGACAATCCGTTGAAATATGGTCGTAGCCTTTGCATTTATAGCATTGGATTTCCCCTTCGAAATCATTAATTTCTTTTTCTTTAAAAGATTTTGCAAAACCTTTTGTTACGGAATTTGAGTTGGCGTAGTTTCGTGAAAGTCTCAAGTCTTGAAGATTGAAGGTGAAGAAAGTTGGATCATTTAACTCAATCTCAAGAAAGAAGAATTCAAAAGGATCAGGTATGTTTAACTAAAGAATTTGTGTGATCCGAATACTTCTTGTAGTGTAGAAACACTTGGAAGAATCTTTCATTGCATAAAAATCAAAAACTGGACTTGGGACATGTTCAGGATCCGGATCAGCTTGTTCGATCCGGATCCCGAAGGTGGTTCGTTCATACATCGTCGCAATCCGGATCGTAGTCTCTTGATCCGGATCCCGAACGTTGAGTTTACCATCTACCTTGAACGATCCGGATCTTGCTTCGCAATCCGGATCCCGAACGTTGATGTTTGGTGAACTGTATGAACGATCCGGATCGTAGTCACATGATCCGGATCCCGAACCTTCGTTTTTCTGGAATTGGCTGTTTCGTTATGACGATCCGGATCCTAGTTATCACGATCCGGATCGCCGTCCGTAAAAATCCAGAAATGGTTTGTTTTTGATTCTTATCTCCTTCCTAGGGTTTCTAACCTATAAATACACCCTATGACTCTCTTTCTAGGGTGAATCCATATAGCCGTCATTTTCTTGTATCATCTTATACGGCTATAGATCCACATATAGAGAAGAAAGGAAATCATTAGAGAATACTCTATGTTTCTTCATCTATATTGATTAGTTTGATTCTAGGTTTTCATACTCACATCTTGAGTTGAATCAAACTAATGAATACTTAGATGGTATTTCCGATCTATCTTTGATCTAAGTATTTGGCGGATCATCACCACCCAAAAAACAACGATTTTCCCCAAAAATCGGCGCGTGGATTCGCGTGTCCTTGTGGATTCAAGGTTCAATCGCTCTCGTGGATTCGGAGCGAGGCACGTTCGTGGATTCGAACGGTGCTATTGGGTGAAGACCGTGGATTCGGTCGGACGTCGTGGATTCGACGTTGGACGCCGTGGATTCGGCGTTGGGCGCAGATCGTGGATTCGAGAAGCGTCGGAGCGAGCGGAGAAGATCCTCTAGGAGCGTATGGAAAAGGTTGAGTCGTAAGTGTGTACGGTAAATCACCTTGTACGTGTTTTAATTCTAGTGGATTTCTGCCGTGTTATCGGTCCCGTGGTTTTTTACTCCGGTGATGGAGTTTTCCACGTAAAAATCTTGCGTGTTATTTTATTTTCCGCATTGGGTTTTATCGCAACGATTTTTGGAGTGTTTATACGTTTACACCTATTCACCCCCCTCTAGGTGTTTCTTCCCCTATTTAGATCCGTGTTATATACGACCCAACAAGTGGTATCAGAGCGGGAATAGGGTTGTGAACAATGGTTGAAGGTGGAAACATCAATCGACCCCCTTTCTTTGATGGAACAAATTATGCGTACTGGAAAGTACGGATGAAAGCCTTTTTATCTTCCATCGACGAAAGGGTGTGGCATTCAATTGAATCAGGATGGTCTAATCCAACTGAACTTATCTCTGATGTTCACACCTTAAAACCTAGGTCGAAATGGACCAAGGAAGAGTTTGAGTTATCTTCTTACAATGGCAAGGGAATTAATGCTATTTTTAATGCCTTATCTCAAACTGAATTCTCTCGCGTCTCGGCATGTGAGACTGCGAAAGAAATCTGGGATGTTCTCCAGGTGACACATGAGGGAACTAACCTCGTGAAGATTCAGAAACTGCAGATGCTTACGAGCAAGTTTGACTCTATCTTGATGGCAGAAAATGAATCTTTCACGGACTACTATACACGATTGCAAGACATCGTAAACTCATGTGCTAATCTAGGAGAGAAGATTCCAGAATTTAAGATTGTAAGAAAAATCTTAAGAACTCTTCCTGAACGATTTCGCCCAAAGGTTACTGCCATTGAAACTATTAAACACCCGGACGAAATACGTGTAGAAGAATTAGTTGGTTCATTACAAACTTATGAAATGACTTTTAATACTAACAATTCTTCTGGAAAAGCATTCACTTCTAAGTCTTCAGGTTATGCGTTGAAAACAACTAAGGAAGAAGACGCGGATACATCCTCCTCGGACGATGACGAGAACCTTTCTATGGAGGAATTTGAGAAGCAGCTCGCTCTCTTGACGAGGAATTTCGCCGCAACTTTCGAAGGGGTAATTCAAGCAAATCTCCATCCTTCGGAAAGTGGAACAAAGGCAAGGGTACTCCAAGTCACAAGTCAAGAAAGCAGGAGAACTTCTCAAAGGATAAGAAAAGTTCAGAAGGACAACTGCAATGCTTCAAATGTCGAGGCTACGGCCACATTGCAACGGAATGTCCTAACAAGTATCCGGCAAAGAAGAAGGCGATGCAAGTCGTCACTTGGGATGACAACTCAACGTCAAATGAGTCGTCTTCAAGTGATGAAGAAAAGAGCTCCACCGCATTCCACGCGTCCACATCTTCACCATTCATGTGCTTTATGGCAAATACATCTGAGTCGTTGTCCAACTCCACTGTTGAAAAGAACGCAACGGACAACGAATCGGATGATTCGGAAGGTGAAGAGTTTGCTCTAGCCTATCATAGATCTATACGGGATTTAAGGAAACCGGCTAAGCAAAACAAGGGGTTGAGAGGGAGATTACAGGATCTCGAAGAAGAAGTAAAAAGGGTAACTTCTCTCTCGACCGATCTTGAAGTGGAAAGGGATAATTTGATAAAAGCAAATGTTTCCCTTCAAGAGTCCAATAAGCAGCTCGAGAAGAACTATATAGATATGATGAACAAAGCAAACTATCTCTCGAAGCTCTATGGCGAGGGCCGACAGGAAAGACTGGAAATGACGGAGACCATTCTCCAACTCAAGGATGACTTACAGCAATTCTTTTCAGGAAGGAGTAAGTTGGATAAACATCTTGGTCTCGGTCAAACAAATCGGTTCGGCCTCGGGTACACTCAACTGGAAAACAGTCCAAGTTCGAGTGGGACAGTCTTTGTGCCTCAGTCGGTATCTCCTCCTCCGACATCGGAATTCAAGACAAACAACGACAACAACCTACTTCATCCTCTTCGGAATCGTCAAGCTCAAAGGTATGTTTTCGTTGTAATTTTGCAGGGCACATCGAAAGAAATTGCGAGATTGGAGCTCAAAGAACAAATCAACCACATCTTGCAATTGCTACCAATAAGCTCACTTCCCGGAATTCAAGGAAGGATTTTTCAAAAGGAAAGAACATTGGTAGCACCTCAAACAAGACGATGACAAAAGAAAAAGATCAATCATACAAGACGTCGTCTTCAAGGAGAATCTCTCAACCTTTACCAACATACTCCAAAACTCAAAAGGTTTGGGTATGCAAAGGTGAAACCCCTCCTTGTCCTTAATCGTTCTACGATTAAATCTTGTATAGTTTGTGTAGACTATTTTTCTTTTCTTCTTTTTCTTTTGGCCGACCCGTCAACCATCCTTGGGAGGTAAATGGTACATCTTTTTATTGGTTGATGATTTCTCTCGGTTTTCATGGGTAGCATTTTTGAGAGAGAAAGCTGATACGTTTGACTCTTTTCATGAGATTTGCCATCGTATTATGATTGAAAAGAATGAAAAGATCATTCGTGTTAGAAGTGATAGGGGTGGAGAATTCATAAATTCAAAATTCATTGACTTTTGTACTTCAAATGGCATTAAACATGAATTCTCGGCACCCTATACACCTCAGCAGAATGGTGTTGTTGAGCGCAAAAACAGGGTTGTTCAAGAGATGGCGCGTGTGATGCTTCATAGCCGGAAATTACCGCTACATTTTTGGGCTGAAGCTGTGAACACCGCTGTCTATGTCATTAACAGAGTGTATTTGCGCCCAGGAACCTTGAATACACCATATGAGCTGTGGTTTAGTAGAAAACCGGATATCAAGTACTTTCGTATCTTCGGGAGTCGATGTTACATCTTACGTGACCGTGAAAATCTTGGAAAGTTCGACTCTCGAAGTGATGAAGGGATCTTTTTGGGTTATTCTACGAATAGCAGAGCATATCGAGTATTTAACATTGAATCTAAGACGATCGTAGAATCTATAAATGTTAAAGTAGATGAAGCTTCTCATTTTGAATCTGAAAAATCTACCCTCGATATCTCTCTAGATGATGATTCTCCTGCTAGTGCATCTTCTCATAATAATACTTCCAATATTAATGATGCTTCTAATGGTTCTTCTAGTTTATCTGATGTGCAGGAATCATCTCGTGTACCTCCGAGTACTCCGTTTCAACAAACGCTACGAATCTCCAAGGATCATCCGGAATCGAACATCATTGGAGATCCACAAGAAGGAGTTAGAACTCGAAGGCAGTTGGTTTGCGGATTTGCTTGCTACGTATCTTTAATCGAACCAAAGACAATAGATGAAGCTCTTCAGGATGACTACTGGATTAAAGCAATGCAGGAAGAGCTCCATCAATTTGAGCGAAACAAAGTCTGGGAATTAACGAAGCCTCCAAAGCAACATAATGTGATAGGTACCAAATGGATCTTCAAGAACAAGAAAGATGAAGATGGTACTATCATCAGGAACAAGGCACGACTAGTTGCTCAAGGCTACTCTCAAGTAGAAGGTATAGACTTTGACGAAACTTTCGCCCCTGTAGCTAGACTCGAGTCCATTCATATATTGTTTGCTATTGCTTGTCATTTTAAAATCAAATTATTTCAAATGGACGTCAAGAGCGCATTTCTAAATGGGTTTTTAAATGAGGAAGTTTATGTAGCTCAACCGAAAGGTTTTGTAGATCATAAACAACCTAACCATGTTTTTCGTTTGAAAAAGGCTCTTTACGGTCTGAAACAAGCACCGCGAGCATGGTACGAAAGGTTAACAAAGCACCTTTTGGAGAAGGGCTATACTCGAGGGGGAGCGGACAGGACTCTCTTTGTGAAGCATTATCAAAATAATTTCATTGTAGCACAAATCTATGTCGATGACATTGTATTTGGTGCAACAAAAGATAATGATGCTTCTAAATTCGCGGAGACCATGGAAAGCGAATTTGAGATGTCCATGATGGGCGAATTGTCTTATTTTCTTGGATTGCAAATTAAACAAAATGATGAAGGTATTCACTTGAGTCAATCCAAGTATGCACTGGAGTTGGTCAAAAAGTTTGATCTAGAAAATTGTAAAGATTTTCCAACTCCAATGGGAACTAGCCACAAGGGACTTGGAAGTGAATCACATAGTGAGGATGTAGACGAGAAACTGTATAGAAGTATGATTGGAAGTCTACTTTACCTCACGGCTAGTCGCCCGGATATATCCTTTAGTGTTGGGATTTGCGCGAGATATCAATCAGCACCAAAGGAGGTTTCACCTGAAAGCGGTGAAACGGATCATCCGGTACATCAAAGGATCAATTAACTTCGGAATTTGGTATCCTATGGGAACAAGTCTGGACATTGTTGGATACTCAGATGCCGATTTGGGCAGGATCAGTGGATGATCGGAAAAGCACGAGTGGTGCATGCTTCTATCTTGGCCATTGCCTTGTTGCATGGCAACAGTAAAAAGCAGAATTGCATAGCACTCTCGACTGCCGAAGCGGAATACATTTCAGCTGGAAGTTGCTCAACTCAACTCATTTGGATGAAAAGCGTATTGAGTGACTTCCGCATTTCAGCATCTTCGGTAAAAATTCTTTGTGACAACACAAGTGCAATTAACATTTCTAAAAACCCTGTGTTGCACTCTAGAACAAAACATATTGACACTTAGATATCATTTTCTTAGAGAGCTAGTTGAATCAAATACTCTTCAACTTTCATATGTTTCAACTGAAGATCAATTAGCTGACTTTCTAACAAAACCTTTGGATCAAAAACGTTTTATTCATTTACGAAAAGCAATTGGGATGCTTCCTTGAAATAATCTTCTTTTTGAAATCTTTGCTTAGGATAGGTTTTGTATTTGTTTTTGTTTTGTTTCTTTATCTATGTTTGTACATAGGATAGTAAATTGAGCATAGATATTAATTGACTTTAATTGCATCTGTTCACACATTTAGAAATTTATTATGCTTTTTGCCATCATACTATTTCATTGTTGCAATGATCGTTTATGTTAATTAAATCATCTTCTAAAGTGATCAAAGTCAAATTTCTCTCTCAATGATCTCTTGGTATAGTCATTATCTTATTTTGACTGTTTAGTTCGAGTAGTAGAAATCGAGATCAATTTTTGGTTGAATACTTTATATCTTAAATAATTGATAGCCAATTGAGGGGGAGTCAAGATAATGTAAAATGCCAAAAGATGTGGAAAGAGTTACCATCCCAATGAGGAGTGTGAAAACTACCACCACATGGAGGAAAGAGCTACCACCTCGGTCGTCCGAGTATTGTGTGCAGCTACCACATGTATACCAAGCATGGTTGTTCAAATTTTTGATTAAGTAAAATGCATGTTGAAATACTTGACTCTGTCAAATTTCAAGGTTGGTATAAGGTGGGATTTTAAAGAAAGATGCTCAAAGAGCCACTCTCTTCAACAGATTGTCTAGAAATATTATCTACTATATTTGGGATTTCAAACATCTATTGATCTTTGTATTTCATTTTCTTTACTGAATTGATGATTTGATAAAGGCATTACTCATAAGATCAAGTTAGATGTAATTGAAGGTGTTCAACTTTAAGGGATTTAATTTTTGTAAATTTTCGTTTCATTTTTGGATATTATTGATAGATTTGGCATAATCTAATTCTTGTTGTATGAAACGATGATTTTTGTTTAAAGTTGATACACATTTGTGCTTACAATTTTTCTTTTTCTGGATTTTCCTGAATTTCTCTGAAATTTTCTAAAGAAAAAGTTGGGCCGATCCGGATCGGGCAAGATGATCCGGATCCCGAACGCAGGTATTCTTCTGCGGGCTGACGATCCGGATTGGACCTGCCGATCCGGATCCCGAACGCAGTTTTCTCACTGCGGGTAGCCGATCCGGATCGCAGTTCGGAAGGATCCGGATCGCGGCTAGGTTTTTATAAAGAACAAAGGGTTTTGATTTCTTTTACTCCAATCTTTTGTTCAAAGTTTCCAGAGCGCTTCTCTCTCTAGATTTCATCCTCCTTGGAAGCTTTCAAACTCAAGTTCTTCAACTCCAAGTAAGTTTTATTGATCAAAATCTCGGTTTTTTCACCGTTTTTTTCTCTTTTCCTCCTCAAACGTGAGAATTTCTTGGATCAACTTTGTTTGGTGGATGGTTTTTGATCAAATTTCTTTTGAAATAAGAACTCTGGTAAGTTTATTTTTGATTATATGCTAGGTTTTT